>JAHWFO010057934.1:1362118-1412467 GCA_023313115.1 Rhysida immarginata | reverse complement strand
GGCTCATGCAAGCGCGCGCGATCCAAATCCATCAGGTTTTCGCAAAAGAAAAAAAAAATAAGGTCGGATACTTTTCTCACAGGCCTCGTAAACTGTTATTTTATGAACTCTCATTAAAAGAGTACATTAATTTATCACGTCTTATCATTTCCCACTCTGTTCACGTTAAGCTATTTAATTATAATTAATAGTAACCAAATAACCGTGACACTTTGTTTGACAATGCAAAAAAACTTTTTTTAAAGGATTTATGTTTGTCGCCGGGTTTAGTTATAACGAAAATTAACGCATTGAAAAGTACTCCGAAAGCAAAAATTAGTACCGCCTGAAACATTCTGAAATATTATATCCCACTAATATATAAACAGAAAAGAATCAAGTTTAGGCTCATCAGGAGAAGACTTCAAGCCGCACGGCAAAATCGCAGTTCCCTTAACGAAGATGGTCGTAGAAACAGGAATCAGGCTGTCGACTTCGGTAGCATTATTGTGAAGTCGCCAGATGCTGCTCCTATGGACTAAAGCCTGAGATATCGACGATCTCGCAGATTTTATAGCCTAATAAAAGCCTGCATTAAAGCATGGGATACCATTCCGCTCTGTGCCCTTTAACGCTCATCGTTGCAGTCGGAACTGGAATACAGAACACAATAGATGGTGACGCATGGGATTTCAATAGGAGTATAAAGCATTCCAATTTGGTTTACTAAGCGTGAACCAATCTCTGTATTTCTTTAGGCCTGTTGATACAAAAATAAAACATGCCTTCAGGATATCCGAAAGCATAATAGGAAAAAATATTTTTCAGATACATGCAGTAATTAATTACTCGATAGTACAAACTAATTCCCTAACATATCAATTCCCGATTTAGACTGCAAGCAAATTGATGGGAGGGCTTATACTATAAAAATATATCTCATTATAAATTAAAATATGCTGCTCTACCTGAGTTCTGCTCTTTTTTTTCTGGTCATTAATTGTAGAATCAAAAACCACACATTCCACAATTATCCATCATTACAGATTTCCACAGAATCTGGGCTTCCTTGGAATTAATTTTTGCACTACGGTAATTTATTAAAAAAAATTTTCATATGGAGTATTTTTGTGTTCAATATCAGGCAGCTGGTGCCTTGTCAAGGGGCTTCCTCATTAAATAGCGGCTTACTTCTTCCCATAGAAGTTTTAATGACTTTTTTGCTTCTCCTTTTTTTTTTATAGCTCCAAGCAGTTTTTTTCTTCTCGTGTGTCAAGAACAAACACTGGCGCCGATTCAAGCGGAAGCAATATTCTTTTTCATTTGTTTAATTCTCTTTTTTATAATTGAAAATTAAATAAAAAAAAACAGGAAAGAGAAAAGAATCTTTTCTTTGAAAAAAAATTATAAAAAAAAGGCAAACATGACGTCTCTCTTAATGAATACTGCTGTGGTGCCATAATTGCACATAGTACATAGGAAAGGTTTCTTTAGATCTGCTAGAAGAGAAATGTTTATTCTCGTTTTTAATACGAAGACTGTCCTTTTAGGCTCCAAATTATCTCATCATGTCCTCGTTAATTTTCAGGAAGAGCAGTAAACAAAAAATTTTTGTTAAGAAATTCATGAAAAAATTTTTTTGTATGAAAATTTAAAAAAATGCCTTGAAACGGTGGATATTATAACTACGGGATGGCTCAAAAATATGTATGCCAGATGTTATGTATAACTTTCTTCATAACAACAAAATCGAAAGCTTACATGCATTGAATGAAGACGACCCCGATCAAAGAAAACTACATTGTCACCTACACGAGTACTTGATAACAGTTTGCTAGGGAAATGGGTAGGAATAAATATTCGCCGTATTAAAAAGCATGTTGACGCTTATGATAATCACTTTGAACACCTGTCGTAATTGTAGAAATCAAAGAGGAATTTTATTCATCCCTTGATGTCTGTATGAATTTAGTGTTACAATTTTATATAGTTTTTTTTTTCCTTTTGATGTTTGTATACATTTTTTGGGCCACTCTATATAAAAAAGAGAATTAAAATCACAAACCACTAATCCATAAAAAATTATTTTAATGCTTCGGATGTACATTTCGATTTCAATGCCATTCACTGATAAATTATTAAGTAGCGGAAGAATGGAGCTACTTACTGTCCGTCTGTCTGTCCGTCCGTCCGTCCGTCTCCTTCATAATTTACGCATTTTTTTGAGGTAGAAGGTTGAACTTCGGAATGTAGCTTACTATGGGCATGTGTACCTTCACTATTTAGTTCGGTTTTGATTGGCTCACTGGGGTCGGAGTTTCGGGGGCGGAAATTAGAGGGGACCAAAAGGTCTACGCGTATTTATGCATATAAAGGAGTGAAATTCGGTATGCACATTCCGCTAATGAAGATCAACATTACTGTAAAGTTTGGACCAAATTGTCCCATTAGGGTCGGAGTTGTGGGGGTGGTAGTCACTTGGTCTTTAGAACTATGGCAACATATGGCATGTCATATATCATTCGATCGGAAATGATGAGAAACGAAAGAAGATAGAGCTCTTTTTTATTTTCTACATACTATGTTCGAGAAAATCAAATTTTCGATTAAAAAACGGGGGGGGGGGGGGTTAAAAAGTACAGATAAAAGGGTAAAAATAGATGACCTCAGCACTTCCGCTACTTTTCCTATATATACCTTCCACGAGAGGATTAATTTTTTGTTCTCCATTTTATATGATACAAGTCAATTAATTAATTCCTGTATAAGTTTTTTTCTTTATAACATCGTCCATAAGCAATAAGGTGTTCAAAAGTATTCCTGTGATAATTTTGACAAAAGTCAAGTCACATTTTCAAAAGTGGTTCCTTCGCGTTTTACTTAAAGCGTCTTCAACTACCTCGGTCTCCTGCTACTTTAATAAATTCAAAGTTTTAACGATTTTTCAATTAATTAAATTGCAGTTATGTTCTTTTGTTCACAGAATTATAAATTTAATGTTAGTAGTGTCATTCCCTATTGCTTTATCAACAATTTCGGAGAGATATATTTATAATACCCGAAATCTCGAAGCATTTATATTCCTAAATCAAATAGGAATTATCAAAACAATTGTATAACTCATTTGGGAGTGGCCACTTGGCCTCTCTGACGCTAGATCTCCGTGAGATTGCTTATTTTCCGTTGTTTCGGAGGCTCCTGAAACAATATATTTTGAATATTACTGTATAATATTGAGCCATCTGAGTGATTTTCTAATTGAACGAATCTGAATTCATAATTAGCTCTTTACCGAATCATATTCGGCTATTTATTTACCTCAGTTTTAGTTTGATTTAACTTAAGATAACTATTAATCCTGTTATTGTTATTTTAAATGACAATGATTTTTTACCTTTCTCTTTACTTTCTTTCCGTTCCTTTCTTTAATTTCATGTAATGTTCAGTTTTTGTTTCGTTGTTCATTAATTTATTAGGACCGATAGGTACTTATATTTTCACAATGTGCGTCCGTCTGTCTGTTGGTGCTCTAGCTTTCGAACGCTTCCGAATTTTCGACTTCCGTTTTCGCCATTCGACAACTTAGGGAAATCGGAAGACTGCGTTCGTTGGTGGAAAAAATCGGTGAATACTTCCGGTTCAAAGCGTCAAAACGACCACGTTTTTCACTATACAATTCCATGTATAAATGGCCTGCGCATTGCCAAATGCTGTTCTCCCTTTGGCATTCCATAGCTAAAGCAAAGAAAAAGCTTGTGAATTAAATGAAGACACGTGATCGTCTTCCTTAATGGTCAATATCAGTCAGAACTGGTTCAAGGGTATGTGGTTTAGTGGTTCAAGGGTATATGGCTCAGGGGAAACTTTCAAAGCTCAGATTTGGCATGTAATATATCAAACAACTTGGAATGATGTGTAATGAATGAATATAACGTAAAATTAATGATAGTCGAAATTGGTTCCAAGGAACCTGGTTTAGTGGAACCATTATGGTTCATTAGAACTTTCAATGCTAAAATATGGCATGCAATATATATCAAACAACTTGCAATGACGTGTCATGAATGAATACAACGTAAAATTAATGATAATTGAAATTGGTTCCATCATTTGTGTTTTAATGATACCATTATGAAACTATTGGAAACTTTCACTGCTAAGATATGGCATGTAACTACTTACGCCTTATATCATCAATAGTTAGTTTGTGTTAGGCAAATTTTAACAATAGCAAGTAGCTACTCATTCCTTCAATGATACATGCTTACGTAGAAAAGCGTTGGCAATAGTTTTTGAAGAAAGTTTATTAAATAGGAATGCAACGAATTAAAGGATTCGTATATGTTCTAATCTATAGAGAAATTCTACTTTCTCCATTTAACTTTTCAGATAGTTTTATTCAGTTTGAACTATACGTTGCCCTTAGAAGTACGCCTTGTTTAGCAACCAGAGGCTTCCTTAGCAACCTCATCTTATTCATAACAATGAAAGGCTTCTTTAGAAATCAAATGCTTTCCTTTTCGTTCTCTATTTCTTTAAAATCCTATCGGTCCTGGGCATTTCGGTTGCCTGACTTGTTATTTATACTTATGTATTTTCATCCTCCCAGGCAGTATCTTCACACGTCGATCTAATGACTACTAGATCCTGGGCGGCTCTGCATTATCTAATTTAATTTAAAAAATAAAATAAGAATAAAAAATCCTAATAATAATAATAATTACGAATGTCCGTAACCATCAAAGAGGAGAAACAAGATTGGTTTGGTTGATATTAACGTCCTTTTCAACTGCTATGGTCATTTCAGGACGGCGGTATAGGGGCCGCAAATTTTGCCTCGCAAGGATTCTTTAACGTGCAGCCGGCAAACGATTACACGGGACCAACGGCTTTATTTCCCTTCCGAAGGAAGTGCGTGATCTCAGGATTTCCCCCTGAAAAATCTTCGTCGTCCTCGGCCGGGATCGAACCCGCGTACTCGGGCATCAGAGGCGATCACGCAAACCGCTGAGCCACCGAGGCCGATGGAGAAACAAGATAGAGAGCGCATTCATGTGTGCCTTGAGCGATTTCGGATGCCGCCATTGAGGCAGAATAACCAACTGCGATTGGGGACGGATGAAAGCGAAGCGGCACTAATAATGATGCAAAGACCGTGTTGTTCAGCATTTTCAGAAATATAATTCTTCATAAGAGGAATTACTGTTGCAAAGCCGTGACAAAGGAGATAGTAAGTAGCTTTGCGCACTCTATCTTATTCCTCCTCTATGGTACCATTAGAATTTACCGTGAATTTTCTTTGAGCACCGGCAAATGGCATTAATTTGGTAGCACTTTAAGATACTATTTAGAGTATACAATAACCACTGGAAATGAGTGTCGCTCGAATTTAGTGCATCGTAATAAATTTTCTTTTGGTCCCGTGATTTTTTCACGGGAGAAGTACTCATAAAGATATAAAAGGGAAAAGCAAATCGTATCATCTGCCCATCCTCTCTAATGGCGGTTATGAACCGTTCAATATTGCGCTCAACTGAGTCGTGGGGTTGCTGGAAAACATTTTGAACACATTCTCAATTATTTTTTGTTTGCTGATCAGCCTCTGTGTTTTCAATTTTGTTACTTCATTTGAAAAATAATTGTCAATTCTTTATATCTAGAAATATTTCCGTTTTCATTTTAGAGTGATCTATTTAGCCGATTATGATACGTTTTTTATTGTGTTCATAATTGAATGTGGAACAAAAACTGTTATGGCTTATGAGATAAATTTCATATAAAATCTAATCTGGACAATGAGATCATCGGACGGTCACCAATAAATAGTTCACCCACGACTTCCTTTTTGTTGGCTGCAACAGATTTGGGATATCTCCATTTGCTGCTCAGGTTGTAAGGGGCAGAAAAGACTCTTATTCCACCCTGTTTTTCAACAATAAGATGTAGTATTATATGAAGGGTTTGTCCGAAGAGCAATATCAGTGATTTTATTGTGAAGTGAATACACGTCGCAGGACGGTCGGAGCGGTGGGGATCAGTGGAGGGAGGAGTCAGTTTACACATGCGCGGTCGCTCACTCGTCTCCGACCATCCGGAGAGTAAGGACAGGCATTTTCGTGAACCTTGTTTTCGTGCAGCGCTCGATTGAGCAAACGATTGCCATCAAGTTTTGGGTGAAACTCGGCAAGTCCGCAGTGGAAACTTTTCCCATGATAAAGACGGCCTTTGGTAATTGTTTATCGGAACGCCAAGTCTACCGCACAAGACATTTTATGAAGGTAATGAAGAGGTCAGCGATGAAGCCGGCGCTGGATCAACACCTCCTACACAGACGGCCTCAGCACCAATACGAAGCCAACGAGAAAAACTGGCCTCGAAGTGGAAAAATCACCTGACCATCTGGGTCCGCACTACAATCCAATCTTCACTGTTTCTATCTTGGATATTAACAGTCAGTGTTTTTTCTTTTGTTGAAAACCATGAAGATTGGATTGTTGTTCGGACCCAGGTGACTTTTCCGCTTTGAGGCCTGTCTTTCTCATTGGCTTCGCATTGGCCTTCTGTGTAGGAGGTGTTGATCCAGCGCCGGCTTCATCGCTGACCTCTTCATGACCTTGGCGTTCCGATAAACAATCATTACCAAAGGCAAATGCAAAGCCAGCTAGATAAACAGGTCCTGACCAACACCACCTAGACAGAAGGCCTTCTGTCTAGGTGGTGTTGCCCTGACGCGGAAAAGTCACCTGACCATTTTAGGTTCGAGTAACAATGTAACCTTCATTGTTTCCATATTAGATTTTAACAATATTCCGCAGCCAAAGGTTCCTGGTTCGAATCCAGGCTGCAGAATTTTCTTTCCTATTTTTCATCATTAATTTGAACAGCTGAGGTTGGCGTACAATTAAAACCCTCACTGACCATCTAATGATTTAGTATTTTTTCGTTTGTTTAAAACAATGATGGTTACACTGTTGTTTGGACTAAGATGGTCAGCTGACTTTTTCGCTTCAGGGCCTGTTTATCTAGCTGGCCTTGGCACCAATGACTATTACGTCACAGTACTAGTAAGCGAGGCCAACGAGAGTAAGAGGCGACGAGGCCAACGAGAGACAGGCCAGGGCTCTCAAAAGTCACCTGACTATCGGGGTCCGGGCAACAATCCATCCTTCATTGTTTCCAACAAACGAAAAAATACTGATTGTTAAAATCCAAGATGAAGACAATGAAGACTGAATTGTTGCCCAGACCCCGATGGTCAGGTGATTTTCGAGTGACGCTTGTTAGAAGGGCTTGAATTTCTGTAGCCCTCCAATGACAGCCTCCTATAGCTACACACGTTTACGTATCTCCTAGTGTTGACCGGAAGATTTGTCAGCAACATGTGGAGGCTTTGAAAAAAATAATCTTAAAAATTAAATTATAAGATTCAAAAATTTATGATTCAGAATTTTATGTAGGATAGTCCGAGTGGATACGTGAAAACGTCTAGCGATAGAAGGTTGCCATTACTACGAATACTCAAGCTTTTCTAGCGAGCGTCGTTTGTTCACCGCCTCTTACTATGACGTAGTGCTGAGGTCTTGTGTCTAGAAGATGTTTTCTGGAAGGCCATCAACGATCACCACCAACGAAAACGTGACGCGTGGATTGAATTCTTGAACTCAGACCGTCGTTTGAGTGTTCGTTTAATGGCACAGACATTAAACATCCCAAAAAGTACCGTTCACGGGATTGTGGCGAACAATCTGCAGATGGGAAAAGTGTGCGCGAAGCTGGTGCCTGATTAAAAGGTTCCAACGGTTCCCGCCGCCCTACAGTCCCGACTTCTTCTTCCCGCGCTTGAAAATTCCCATGAAAGGACATCATCTGTGGACAGTTGACAAAGTCAGAGAGACTTGCACCAAGGTTCTAAAGGATATTCGGGAAAAGGACTTCTAATCAACTCACTGAAAGTACTTTTCGGACAAACCCTGTACAATAAATTATATATTTATCATAGTACTGAAAGATGCCATCATTTATTTTCGGACTCGTCCCTTCCTTAAATCTTTAGTCTTCAAACATGTCCAGAGTTCCTTTCATCATAGTCTCTCACTCCTTGTCCATGAACAAGTCTAATTTTTAAAAAGTACTGAATTACACACAGCTATTTTCGAGTCACAAAATTATTCTCGGAAGCATTATAGGCATTTGATGTTTAAGAATGAAAATATATGCAAAAAAGGAAACGTAGCCTTGAAATTTCCCCAAACTTTCTATTTATCTTGCATAATAATAAACAATGATGCCTTGGCAATAAATATTTGTTCAGGTGACATCATTGAAATCTGTATTTGTTCACTGCTTGTAAACATTGTCAATACTGAGTGGTAATGCTCTTTGCTTAACCACAGCTTAAATTCTTTTTGGCATTGATTGATATAACACATTACAGTATAATGGATCTATCTCTTTCCATAATTTTTAATTCCAACTGACAAATCTGGTGTACTTTCTGGATGTTTGAAAATTTATTTTCTTTTTCAGTTCGATCCACAGATTTTTAATTATATTCATACCTGAGCTATTTGCCGGCCAATCTATTGCTTTAATCCGTTTTTCTTTCAAGAATTCTTTCATTTTTTATCACGGTGGCACGATGCATTGTGATCTTGGAATACAACTGAATCATCCCCAAACATACCTTCGATCAGAAATGTGTCTAAGGTATCAAGATAAACATTTGCACTCACTGTTTTGTGGACAATACACAATTCACCTTGGATGTGATACATCCCCATACAATAAGTCCTTTTTTAAATTTTAGAGACAGCGCAAAACAGTCAGAATGTTCGGCGCCACACAAATTTGCCATTGTCGTCACCACAGTCGAAACACTCTGGATTCATCACTAAAGATGACTTGGTTCTAGTCGTTGGCATCGCAGTTTTTTATGTTTTGCCAATTTTAAACGTGCTGCAATATGTTTGACAGACATCTGCGTTTTGTCTTTGCTTTTCTTCGGCGGAATCCAAGCTTATTCAGATGATTATGAACATTACGATTACATAAACGTATACTTGATTTTCTCCACTGGATATTTTGTTCTCCGGATGAAGATGTAAGTCATTTTTAAAGCTTTGAGTTTTCAGTCATCTCTCCTTGTTGTTTTGAGTAGCGCACCTCTTCTTGTTAGAAACAGAGTTGTCGGTTCTGTATTTTTAGGGTTCCGTACGTCCGAATGAAAAACGGAACCCTTATAGGATCACTCCGGTGTCTGTCTGTCCCGATGTCACAGCCAATTTACTCCGAATCTACTAGATCGAATAAGTTGAAATTTGGTACACATATGAACTTCTGTGACCCAAACACGGATGTGTAACGTAAATAAATGAATTTTGAATATGGGGGTCACTTTTGGAGGGCAAATTAGAAAATTAAAAAAAAAAGTTTTGCAAACTGTATCGTGTGATATATCAAATGAAAGGGCTTGTTCTGGGGGTCTCAAATATATATTTTTTATAATTTTAAAATAAATACTTTTAAAGTTAGTTAAGAAAAAAAAAATGAAAATTGACCATCCCCCCCCCCCCCCTTATCTCCGAAACTACTGAGCCTAAAATTTCGAAAAAAATAAAGAAAATAGTTCTTTGCTTATAGATTACAGGAAAACCTATAAGAAGTCTATGGTCTTAAAATAACATGGTAAATCTCTCAATATTGTGCTATCGATCAGTATCTTCAGCTATTCCTGAAATTGAAACTGTTTTGTTCAAAATAAAAATTAGAAATTAAAAAATATAAATATAATGAACGTAAATACATTAGAAATAAAAGACAAATATAAAATAAATGAGTTGTTTTTCAATAATCATCTTACCGGGCGTTTCAAAAATGACCGGTATACCGGTATATTTGAAAAATCAATAAAAACTAAACGGGCAGCGATAGAAATACGCCGTTTGCTGCAATATGCTTGGTACAACAATAAATTTTCAGACAGACAATCTTTCGAAATTAGTTCACGGTGTATTTCTATCGCTGCCCGTTTAGATTTTTCAAATATACCGGTCATTTTTGAAACACCCGGTATATATAAAATGCTAACTTCTCCTGCTCCATGCCCGTGTCCATAGTGCCGAGCAATCCAACCTTTATTGTTTCCAACAAACGAAAAAACATTGATTGTTAAATTCCGAGAAAATACTGATGTCATAGTTTTTTTTTACTCGCAGCCAACGTTAGCTAGCTTTTTTAATATATCTACTAGAAGAGGTACCCGGCGTTGTCCGGGATAATTACACGTGCAGGTAAACAGAACAATCTCAAAAAATTAAATTATTACTCCCAATTGGTTAAATAATAACTCAATCAATACAACACAGAACAAAGGGACCAGATAATTTGGACTCAAATTTTTCTTGCTCTTGACGTAGAAGCTCTTGCTCTATTAGACACTCCCTTTTCTCAGATGTTTCAAATGCCCGTATAGCTTTTTATGTTTTAGTTGTAGAGTTTCTCTGAACAATACTCTTTCTCTTTCCTTTCCAGGCACATAAATTTTTGCGAGTCGTCTGGACGTTTGATAGGGAGCTCAAGGGAGACACGTGTGACTCCTATGCCTAATCAATAGACGCTGCCTTATTATTGTTCTGTCACTTAACCTTCACTTTATGCTCATTATCAATAATTCTTGGAAACGAACGTTCAGTCATCGCATTATCAGCATCTGAGTTTCCAAAATATACACTTTCCCACAGAATATAGTCAAAATGTATTTTTAAGAAATGTTTGGATCTGATGTGCTACCAAATATGCTACCCCGGCGTGGCTGGGACTTTTTTTGATTAAATTTTGCAATATCTTTAAAATGAACACATAAAAACGCTTAGAATTAATACATTAAAAATTCTTAATGAAAATTCGAAAAAAATTTTTTAAAGGCTCACAACGGATGGACCTCTTCAAGGATGCCACTGCTACTCTAAAAAATTTCTTACTCACGTAATCTTACTTTAGATGTACACTTGATGTTGTTTGTTACGATAAAACTAAGCTAAATGTGGTAAGTAAACAGAAGTGTGGAGGTAGAATAGAATAAGAGCATAAAATAGATCAACAATAAATTTTATTCGTAGAATATAATGCAATACTTAAATCCATCGGAATTATTCATTCTTTTAATAATGGAATTAATAAGCAAGTAACCTTGGCAATTAAAGCCTTAGATAAGTTATTGATTTACAACTTGTCTAAAACAATGCGCAGTGAAAAATAATTTATATATCTTGTAGGGAAACCTCTTCCGCTACTGCAGGAGTCCGGGTCCATAATAAACTGAAGCACTAGAATGAAAAATCTTCTTTAGATGGCGTATCACGCTCTCGTAATTTTCCGTTGAATTTGAAAACGGTGGGCCGCATTCAATAGCCTTTCAAATTCGCTTGTCCTCTGGCAGTCAAAACTTGCGTGAAGAGATTCGGAAAGAAATAAAAAAATATAATTCAATTAACAATGGAATTAGCAAGAGCTATCCTTAGCAAAAACGCTTACAATCATGCAAGTTAAATCTCTTGATATATTATCATTAGGACCATCCAATATGCAATGCTATCCATATTACTTCAAAATTCTTAAGCCAATAAATAACAGCTATAGTAGCATGCATAAACTTCATACAATAAAATAAAACAATATGAGGTTGCTGCCAGGAACACTAATGAGCTTACAATAAGCAATAGCTCGACAATTGAAACACTTCCAAAAATAAATAAGTCAACTTCGTTGTAACCCGTCTCCAGATAAAATAACGATACTTCAATTCAATAACTAGTTAGGAGTAATATTTGATATAGCCCATTCCTTTATCAAGATATCCATTTATCGTACAGGGAAAATGCCCTACTGTATGAATTTTCTATAAAACAATTTCATCATGGGTAAAGTCTAATTTAGTGTTTCTTTCTATGAAGGAATTTATCTGCCAACAAGTCAACCATTGACTCGGGCGCGGGGTGAGAGGCATTTCATATAGTGATACATTTCTTTCAATTATAAATGCTGCGTTTTCACTTCTAATATTAACACTCCTCTTGTCAGACAAATGTTCTTTATATGCGCAAGGAAACGCCTGAGGAAATTTATCCAAATTTAAATGGTTACTAACCTTAAGCGTGGGAGTAGAATTTCCGCCAGTGCATTTTCGCGTGAAACTCGTACTAATAACCTTCGTCCTTGCTTCTCTGAAAATGTCTCCCAATCCAGATAAAGTCGAGCTTTCTTTTCCATAGTCAGAGCTTTCTTCTTCATCCTTCACATACCGTTCCAAAAAACTCCTCTCTCCATTCCACGCTGTTGCTTCGACCTTCTCCCTTTTCCAACTCTCGTTCTGTTCTCGTTTCGCGCACCTCTTTCTCCACAACTCACTAGCCCCTTTCTCTTGATAACCTTCTCCAACTTTTGTTCCAAAATATTTTCGTGTTCTGTTTTAATGTTCGTAACATTGTTGCGATTCCACTCTTCTCTTGATGTCTTGAAGCAAAACTTGGCCATTCATCACTTTGTGTAGTCTAGCAGTCGCCGATTCTTCTATTTACTTGCGTACCATTTGCTCAGTACAGCACGGAGCTAAAGGGTTGCTTCCTCTGTAGTCTTTTCACTCTTTCTCAATAGTCTGCTAACTCTCCATTATCTCCAGTTACTGATCATTTTTAAAGATTTTCAAGAAATTGTTAAGTACTAAGAACTCTCTTTTCTAAGAAATTCCTGAATAACAGGAATTCTATATTGAAATTTATCTATATTGCACAAACTTTGCCTTGCATTGTTGGTCATGAGATATATATTGTTGATCCTTGCATAGTGTTGGTGCATTGCGTGTTGACACAACTGTTGATACCAATTGATGCACAAACTTTTCCTTACATTGTTGGTCATGATATATATATATATATATATTGTTGGTCCGTGCAGAGTGTTTGTGAATTGCGTGTTCACACCATTGATGATACCTATTGTTGCATAAACTTTGCCTTGCATTGTTGGTCATGAGATAGTTCTCATTAATATGCCTTGCCATAACCATGAATATCGATTTTTTATCACTAATTATTAATTTTTCGAAATCTGAGGTAGACAGTGACCTTCCTCATAGTTTGAGGGTCAAATATGCAAAATTTTATCTAGATCGAAATAAAACTGTAGATTTGTATAAAAAACAAACCCACAAACAAACAAACATCCTTCTTTATATATCGGGTGGGCAAGAAATAACGTGAGGTGTTCAGAGCTCGCTAGCGGGAATTCTATTAGGCAAAATGCAGTACATTTGGTGTATATACTTAGTGGAACATGCAGTTTTGATTTCTGCAACAAAAAACAAAAAAAAAGTACCAAAAGTCGCCATAGGGGGCGCTTATTTCAAGAAAACAATGAATACATTTGCATAAGCACGTTCCGTGTTGAGCAATCATGACAATAAAAGGCAAGGCTGAGGATTTCCCATCATTCACTAACGAATGGCCTGACGATGACGCTTACTCTGCCTGACCGGGCGTTATTAGTCAAGTTGTTTGATCAGAAGAGCGACAATGTAAGTGCTGCCCTTCGTGAATTCCGGCGATTGAAAACGTTACGAAGAGGACCGATGAGCATAACTAACTTACGGAAAATGACTGAACGATTTGAATCTACCGGAACTCTAGGAGTGCAACCAGGTCGGGGACGCAAACGAATCAGGCAGCAACACGTTGAAGAAGTTGCAACTGCTGTTGTGGAACAGGAGATGACTGTTGTGCAGGGTACCAGCAGTGCACACGCAATAGCACGCCAAACAGATGTCCCATATTCGACGGTGAGGAAAATATTGCCTAAGATATTGACATTTTATCCTTATAAACTCACACCGGTTCAACAATTGCTTCCTGGAGATGAACGTACCCGAACTGACTTTTCGTTGAGATTTTTAGCTCGTATGGAAGTGGATGATGCATGGCCATGGCAAATTTTATGGAGTGATGAGGCACATTTTTATTTGAATGGTGATATCAATACCCACAACTGCCGTATTTGGGCTGCATCAAATCCACAAGTGTGTCTGCCAACTCCTATGCATTCACCGAAACTAACAGTATGGTGCGGCTTTACTGCTTCTTTCATCATCGGCCCGTACTTTTTTGAAGAAATCCGTCCCCGTGGACCGGTGACTTGTTCCGTCATTTCTGCCAGGTATGCCGATATGCTTGAGAATTTTGTGATACCACGATTGCAGGAAAAGGGTTGACTGGATTCTACCATTTTTATGCAGGATGGTGCGCCACCGCACATCGGACGTCAGGTGCAGCAGATCTTGCGAGAACGTTTTTTAGACAACAGAATAATTAGTTGTGCATTTCCCATGGTATGGCTACCCAGGTCGCCTGACCTCAACCCTTGTGATTTTTGGTTATGGGGATATTTGAAAAGCCTTGTGTATCAAGCACATGTTCCTGACCTCTCAACCTTAAAGGATCAAATAACGTTACATATCAGACTAATTAATGCAGATATGCTGCGAGGTGCCGTAGAAAATGTCGTGTACCGCATGCAGCTATTGGAACAGCACACTGGTGGTCATATTGAAACACATTTGTAGTTAAAAATAAAACATTGTTTATTGTTGTTACTAAAGTTGGTTTGTACGGTATTTGTTCATTTGACAATTAGGTATTCATTGTTTTCTTGAAATAAGCGCCCCCTATGGCGACTTTTGGTACTATTTATTTTTTTTTTTTTGCAGAAATCGAAACTGCATGTTCCACTAAGTATATACACCAAAATGTACTGCATTTGGCCTAATAGAATTCCCGCTAGCGAGCTCTGAGCACCTCACGTTATTTCTTGCCCATCCGGTATATATAGATTATCATTAAAAAGAATTCGTGCTAGACTAAATACAGTAGGAAAATGAAATTAAAATCCTAAATAAGTAATTTTAGCTATTTTAAATTCTGAAATTAAATTTACATTTTTTTTATTTAATTTTAATAAAAACCAGTTGCGAATGTGTGTTACTTCATTGCCAGAACGATGTTAATTAATTAAAAAATCGTTACTCTATAATCAAAGTCGGTCGGTCGGTCAGGTCTTCAGGTTTTATTTATAGATAGTTCAGGGGGTGGGCATTGTGAATGCCTCCAATTCAAAGCATTTGGTGTTCAATTCTTAACCGTATATAAATCACCAAAATGCCTTCCGAAAATTGCTGTCGAATGCATTAAGAATGCTATCAGTGCAAAAGAAAAGATTATTATAGTAGGAGGCTTCAATATTAATTTTAAGGACAAATCAAAAAATGAAATATCAGAATACCTTCTGTCACTCGGTCTTACTCCACGTATTCAAGAATATACGACAAGACAGAATTCAGCAATAGGCAATATATTCAGCAATTTCCCTCTATAATCCGGTACCATACGTAATTTGTTTTACAAATTTGAGTCAGATTAAAAAAAAACAACATGGTAGATAACATATTCACTGTACGGAACCCTCTCCATGCGAGTTCGACTCGCACTTGTCCATTTATTTCCAGATAGAGGTCACAGTTTCTCGAACACATCAAATTATTTCCTCAGCTTCTCGATTAATTTTCCTTCCTTAATCAGCTTTATCATAAACATTTTCTCTTCTTCACTGCATTCTCTTGTTTTAGACATTTTTGAGTGTCAAAAACCAAATTAAACGAGAAAATTATTTGCATCTATAAAGTCTCCCATGTCTATCTCCCATGTAATTGTTATGGGCAATTCCATTGAAGTTTCATTCCATTGTTAACAATAATAAACAAATACTTATTTCCATGAAGTCACCTGAACAAATATTTTTTCTTCCGAGGGTCTTCAAATAATAGTTGTTTCTGATGCCTTATTTTTACATTATGGACTGCTGTCACGGAATTCGAATTCCATCGAGAATTCCAGTGACGCAACGACTTATTTTCACTCTCGGATCTTCTATCGCTCCGGGAGGAGAAGACGGCGACGTCACAAAGATCATCAACGTCGTCAACACGCAGGGGCCAATCAACGAGCAAGGAGAGATTTGAGCGCGGCGTTCAAAGGCAAAACGGAGAAAACAGAAAACGGCTCTAGAGTTTCCAACAGGAGAGGATGTGCGGGGAAAGAGCTCCGAGGGAGGACGCCGATTAGCAAGAGGAGTTGCTGTAACATCCTGAAACTGGAAAGCAGGAAAGAAACTCGACTCGCCGCGTCGGAGACGGCCATTAGCCAGCAAACTACGCCGTTGGAAAAGACGACGCCGGGCAGTGAAGCCAAACAGGCGGAGGTTTCCGAGTTCGGGCACGAGGAAAGCCAAGGGAGCAACTCGTCGTCGCAGTTCCACATCGAAGGGCCCGCCAATGCATTCCCGACTACGATAGCGATACGCTGTCATACATTAGTAAGTGCTACTTTCTTTGTGGGTGCTAATGGGAATGTAATTCGTGCGGCGTTCGTGGAACTCTCACGCCGTGAAATGCAATATCGTGCCGTGGTTAACGGGTTATGGCCGTTTAGCCTCCAAGCCTATTTAGTAGACCAGCTGGGTTTTACTGTGCTAAAAGTTGTTACGGTTTAGTTGTGCCTCGTCCATTGCAGCTATTCCTTCTCTTTTAACGCCGCAATCTCATTGAATAAATTTTTGTATTCAGAAGTTTATTTATTTATTCGCCGACGTCTGTGCTATTAAATTTACACAGCGGCTATCATGAGTATGTTCGTTAAAGTGTGTGATTTAAAGGCTTAAGCAATTTAAATCTGTATATTTCTCATTTCTAAATTTTAGAGCCCAAGAACTGTGTCTTTGAAACTATTGTCACGATTTAATTCGGACTTGGACTTTATGCATAAAGAAACTTTACGTTATATTCATGTGTCAGGTCAATGACCTACTTCCATAGGCAATATTAAGGTTGCCGCCATTGTAACGTTTGTGCCTGTTTGACTTGCTCGGACTAAAACTTTTAGTTTGAATTTGAAATCAAAGCTTATGACATCTTGTTACATGCATGTTATTTTTGTAAGATATGTAGGTGCCAAATATGTGTCATTTTCTTATAGAACCAAGGCGAGTTCGACTGTGCGTGCATTGAGCCTCACCGAGGCAGTTCTGTTAGTGAAATTATTTATTTACGTGATTGAGTATTACTAATAGCATTCAGAATTTTTGCTAATTGTTGTGTGATTTAGTTAATTATTTATGCTTGACATTTTACGCATAAGTTACTTTAAAGAATGTATTTATTTCTTGTTCAATTGTTAACGGAATAGAATCCGATCATTTCTTTTTTGCCATTGTGCATTGAGTTCTAGTTGCTTAGTTTTGAGCATTAAGTATTTGAATATTGTTTTAATTTTGTGCCATTTGAAATTTTTGAGTAAGCTAAACATTTAGTTTGTAGCCATTAATGGTTATAGGAGTAGCTTAATTTCTTTGAAGTTTATTGTGTTATATGCATTAATTGTTTGTGACATTTACCACTTAATTCTGGTTTATACCAGCTTTCAGTTACTATTTTTATTAACTATCCATTCATATTTTTGTGAATTAATAAACATTTATTATCTTTCAAATTATAATCCGAGTCTATTGCATGTAATTCCTCTTCCACTGCGCAACTCTCATCATATCAATTATTTACATGTGATAACTGCTCCTTTTTTATTTCTTTATTTCTTATTTTATTATAATCAACTATATCTCAGCTCGTTTATTCATCATGAACAAATACTTATTGCCTGGGGTTGTAAGAACACCAAAGCATACAAGCAAAAATTAAACACGTATTTTTTTCCTTCGGTGGGAGAAATTCCTTTTGATTTGTAAATGATTAAAACATTCTCTATCATATAGATAAAAGTTAAATACACCGTTCGTATAAATCATTATTTTAATAGACATACAATTAATTGTTTCTGAAGAGATATAATCAATTAAAGTGTTCGAGCCGAAATTCGTTTTCTTGAAATTTTTATGCGACATTATTCCATAATCTTCAAAAACCTCCTCAGACATAAAAATGGTGCGGGCATTTGTTCTGTAATAAAATCTTAGGGAGACTTCGGTCTTATTAAAATTGCCTGCTCGTTCGGTCGCCATTTCCATAAAAAATCTCCAGATGCTTTTTTTCAGCTTGCAAGTAGCACACCTTCGTCATAGCCAACAATTGTTCTTTGGAATTCAATTCCCGTCTTACAGTTTATATCTTTCAAGAGAATCCAGGAATACTCGTCAAAAATAACGTGCTGAAGGACTTCTGTCTATTACATTTAATTGTCATCTCCCTGTAATGTTCGCCGACGAAGCTTGAATATCTGAACATATCGAGCATTACTTGAGCAACCTTTTTTGTTGCTCCCTTCCAGGTTGGAGCGCGTGAGTCGAACAACCAATTTTGCGACAACCGTGCAAGCTTTTTTTCGGCTGCCACTGCATGCGGTTGCTCTCAGCAGGAAATTTGTGCCATACCAAGTAAAAACAAAACAGAAAAGAAAACTGTAAAGAATTAATATAATAAAAACGACAACACCTCTAAAAACCACAACTAAAACGAAACAAGAAACCTTATACGACCAGTTCATACTTGTGTACGGAAAATACCGTAATGACAAGCTCAGATAAAAATAAGAGAGTGGATGAAAATCGTCGCAACTCTACTTGATTCGTTGACAGAAAAATCAATGAATTTGTTGAAATGAAGCAAGTCGAAAATTTTAATTCATTATCTTATTCATCAGAAGATCTATATGCAAATCTTCCAAACTACCTAATAAGTTTTTGTTAACAATCAAATCTCTCGATTAAATGTCCAGTTGAAAAGACATGTATTTGCTACTGCGAGTTGTCAAGTCTTTTTTTTTTTAATTAATCTCCTTGACCTACTCCAATCTACCATGTCTCATGGATAGCAACAAATATAAATGTCGGGTAAAAAAAATGTCGCTGCTTAAAATACCTTTGAAAAAAGGGGAAAGAATATTCTATTGGTGCAAATGGGCAAAAGGGTTTTCCATTCTAAGCAAAGGATGTTGTCGATTAATTTGTGTCCAAAATCTTTTAACCGGGCTATGTCTTTAATACAGGAAACTTCAGTGTTCTAAAGGTCTGCGGGAAAGCTAGATCAACCAAATAATGACAGAAAGGCCTGTCGACCAAATAACTGAAATCTATGAGACGGTAGAAAAGTAAACTAAAAACTATGAAATGGTCGAAAACAAAATGGTTAAATGGTTTGCCGTATTGTCAAATTCTAATTTACTTTACATATTACCAACTTTATCATTTTGACGTAGACTACGTCTTACGTTTCGAGACTAGGATGCCACGCTTAAATCGTGAATGCACGAAATGTGTTGATCACGAAAACTTTAATAACGTGAAAACTATTAATCATAGAAGAATGATCGATATCGCATTCGATAGAGTATAGAACAAAGCATGTTTTAGACCATCAATGATTTCGTGCTGACCTCATTGGCTGACGTAATCGCAGTGCAAAGTTGAATCAGAAAATCTGCTCTATGGCGGATATTAAATTAGTCTAGCTCCTGCTTCCTTGTGCTACCACGACGTTTGAGGTGTCATTTGTTTTATCTTTCTGCGCTTTATAAAATGGCTTAAAATTTAAACCTCAATATTTAATAGTGTCTAAGATATCGGCCTTCGAAGTGTGGAAATTTCGCAAAAATTACAGAATTTCCAAATTTAAGCCTAATAAACACGAAAAAAATAATAGAAACCGTCACAGGAATATAGATCGAGAGATGGGGAATCCAAAAAGACCCGGATGTCCGATGTTGAGCGTGAATGGGATCAACAGGAACGCCTCAAAGTTGAGGCGCCGCGCCGCCAAGATGAACTATAGCTCGATACGAATGCGCCAATAACTGAAAGTTCGACGCAAATAACATATCTGGTAATATAAACGTTTCTACATGGAGTGATAGAATTCAACCAGTGGAAGTCCATAACGAGCCATAACCGTCAACATTAACAGCATCTTCATCAAATATGATTTAAGTAAGGAGAGACATATATGCGAAAATTTGGGAGACTGAATTCATATTTCGTTTTATATTCAGTATCAATGAATTTGGATATTCATGTAATGCTTATAATAGATTTTAGTTTGAGAAGGACTTAAAGCACCCACATAATAGTAGCGTGATATGTTTGCTCCATCAGTTTCATCAGCCCAATGTGAATATTTCATGCTGTGCATTCATTGTAGAACAAATTTAAAACTATAAGGCACGCTGCAGATGTGTGCCTAAGACGCGGGATGTAGTATCTTCTGCGTCAACCATTTGATGTGCCACATTTGTAGACTAGTCGCCAACATTTCGACCGTTTTGCCAGAACAGATGCACAAAGCTAAGAAGAGACGTGCAGTGATGGACAAAGAAGATTTAGATGAAAATTCAACAGGCTAAATCTATGAATCAAAAATATGTTGAGAGACCGGCAGAATTAGATAGCATAAGTTTAGCTCATGGTATACACAGGTAATGAATATAAGACGTATCAAGAGAAAAGATGTTGATGATACAGATGGCCATGAAGCCACTAAACAACAAAATACTGATAATGAAAACGATGGAGCCTATGATATTTTTAGTTCAAACAGAAAATGTGGGAACAGAGTGATCAGATACCGTCATTATAGCATCGATGACACAATCAATTACAAGCCTGAAATGGTTACACTGTTCTATCCATTTCGCAATGAAGTTGTAGATGTATTAGATGTACACAAATTCATGCAATTATACGATGCGAACGAGGTGAACATTTTAGCCAGAACGAAAGAATACGAAAGTAACAGATATAGATGCATTGATGGAAGAACTTAGAGAAGTGTGCAAGAAAGACGACGACATTGCAAACAACTTGCAAAGAGAAGAAAATGAAAGATGAGTACATGCGAAGTGTTGTTTGCGAGGTGGGTTATGAGAACAACGATGAATTCGAATAGGAGACCAGCAAGGCTATCGCACTTGTATGAAAATGTAGCAATGTGATGTCCAAACATCTGCATAGTAATGTGAACAGAGAGAGTTGATCTTAGAATTTATACCCAGAACATGCACACACGATAGCGAATGCATACATGTGTATATGGTATACTGCTGGCAATGGCAAAATATTTACGATAGAAACTAATCATGGAAACATTAAACCTTAAATTGATTCGGACAACGGCAGAATACAATTCGTATTACTTATATAGTCTGTGCGTCCATTGGTAAGGCTGCAGTGAACTTGAACGGGAACACTCTTCACTGTTTAGAATCTGTACACTCTGTATTTAGAATCACACCGCAGAGCAAAAGGGCCAGTGGACTGACTCTTAAGGTCCTACAACAATATCATCGCCAATTCCTTTCTGTGAAATGTGTAATAATTGATGAGATAAGTATGGTCAGTTCGGACGAGTCATCCCCAATATCATCGACAATTCATTTCACTTGTCACGAATGATGTGTCAGAGTAATGAAATATTCTCAACTATACTGACCAAGATCGGCAATGGTGAAAGATTGCTTCCTCAGGAGAAAGCAGTTGATTTAGAGAAGATTTAAAAGTAAACAATGGTGCATGGAAAATTTGCCCGATGTAGTTAGGCTGTTTCATCGCAACAACAGCGTTGATGCTCCCAAGAAGAATGCTATCATGTGTAATAAGTTGTTTTGTCAGTAATAAAATTAATGGTTATGGCCGCAGAAGTGAATTAGATCCAGCAAGAACAAAACTACACAAGATGGGCATTGTCGAATTAGGAGGTTTGCAATATCCTACATGCTTGGCTATTGACTCACCGTACATGTTGAGAGTGAACATCGATGTGTACTGATTTGTAAACGGTGCGATCGGTGTACTCACAAGGGACCGTAAAAAAGGAAGCTAATTTTGTATGAAACAATGACGAGGTCTTTGGATAAGTGCGTGCCAGACATCAACGAGTTTCCGAGTTATAGTCATTTATTGTTCCCATTATAAGTCTATTGAACAAATCCGAAAATGTTCGAAATCATTTTTCTAATGTTGTTTATTGACCCTTTGCTCACTCCTGTACAACATGTGAAAGAGATGAGTGTAGTAGGTTATGGTTTTGAGTTCGAAAAGAAAGAAACGAGTGAACAAGATCTACAACATCAGCAAAAACAATGCATGTGTCGTGTAAGGTTATAGTTGCCAAATGAATAAATGGGCACGAATCAAATGTAAGCCACCTTTGATTTCCAAGTTCAAAGACAACATAAATGATGCTTTGAAATGGACAGCGCTCACTAAACTTACAGTGAACATCAATCTATGTGGCACAATCAAATGTAAACGTGAACAGTTCCCATTGGTGCCAACCGCTGAGATCACGGCACTTAAATCCCAAACTGCTACATTTGATCGTATCTTCTATGATTATGACATATCAGAATAAAATCAACTGTTAATGTTTGGATTGAATAGAGTAATCAGAACAGATGGGTTATATTTAACTAACTCAAAAGATTACTGTAATTGCTATCTCATTCCAGATAGTCAAGCACCTTCGATGGAAAAGTTCAGAGACGAATACAAGAGATTGAAATCGCACATGCTGCTAACATTCACCAAACGCGTAAAAAATTCATATTGAAAATAAAAAACAACGATACTATTAGCTACAACAATGATGATGATTCCATTGAACAACAGAATATTTTAAACGTTATATTTGCCAATCTCAATGTACAGTATTTAGTACCGCATGCACAGTACTTATTATATCTGATTACTTGGCAGTAAGTGAGACTTGGATGAATGCAGGTGAACCTGTACATATACACTGTCATATCACTGAATTATGACCATCCGCTTAGTAATGGGAGTAGTCAACCTTCGCCAATATAACTGCTGCTAGGCGCCGTTGCATGGATGCAAGAAGTGCGCGGTATGTGTCTGATGGTATGGCAGTCCATTCCGCTTGAAGCGCTGTCCACAGAGCTTCGAGAGTCATAGGTGGAGGGACCAGCTGCCGTACATGGCGATCAAGGTGCTCCCACAGATGTTCGATTGGATTGATGTCCGGCGATTAGCGGGCCAAGGGAGCACTCGAAAATCAGTAGACTGTTCCTCGAACCAATCCAGAAGGAGAAGTGCCTTGTGGCAGGGTGCATTGTCCTGCTGGAACACACCATCACATTAGGGGAACATCGTGAGCATGTACGGGTGCACCTGGTCCGCTACGATTGACAGATAGCCACAGGCATTCAAATTGCCCTCTAGACGAATCAGTGAACCTAAATGCTCCCAACAGAAGATCCCCCACACATGCACACTACCCCCACCAGCCTGTTTCCGGCTCATAAAAGCTGCCTGCAGTCTCTTTTCATGGCGTTCACGACGCAGTCGCCATCGCCCGTCAATCTTATGGAGCAAAAACCTTGACTCGTCGGAGAAGGCGACCTCAGCCCACTCGTCTGTGGTCCAGTGGCAGTGCTCACGTCAAAGTCTGGGCCCGTAGCAGGGTGCGTTCAACGGTAATGTCAGATACACGTCTGTTGGCACCACTGTTGAATCTGGTGGTCAGTTGATGGACTGTGGCTCTCCTGACACCTTTTACAAGTCGTCGTAGGCGCCGCTATCCCCGTTGGTCGATGGCTCGTGACCCTTTACAGTGATGGCGTTGGGATGCGATTTCTGTCCCTGCTGTCCACTCTTTGTACATCTTCACTACAGCGGACCGTGAACAGTTCACAAATCGCGCCGTTTCGGAGATGGTGCCACCCTTGCTGCGATAGCCTATTATCATCCCTTTTTGGATGTCCGTTAAATCCGGACGTTTACCTATCTTGAGGCTCATGCACCTGCCGTTTGATGCACCAGCTTTAAAGCTTTCTCAGCCTGTTGTGCAAATTTTGCAATGTGTAATCGTTGTTGGGGCGAACCATGCGTGTGCCTTGAAGCCTTCGTTGAAGGGGTGCTGGTCATAATTCATTGATATGACTGTGTAGATGGATTCGAATTGAGAACACAAATGAATCAGTCTGGTTGTAATAGATCCGATGCACTCACCAAACATGGTGCAATAAGTTATAGGAAAGCAGGCGGTGTTGCGATCTTCAGAAATTTTAACTATTTAACCGAATGCGAACATACACTGATAGACTGGTCAAACTATAGATGACTGATTGACGCTGGAACGTAGGTAATATTTGCATGGTTAAAGTGTGGTGAGATTTTTACTAGGCATTGTTTAAAATTATCCTAATGTTCGATATCTGATATGGCAATATTGTTGTCCAGTGCGATGATGAAATATTCACCAATCAAAGACAACATGGAGGTGGATACTGATGTGCAAATTATGATATTTGGAGACTTCAATGTAGATGCTATATTAAACTTACAGCTCTTGGCTTTGTGAAGAAACATTTTAATTTTGATTATATGCCCATCGAATCACCTACTACATTGTGGCAGTACTACAGATTTGATATTGAATCTAGTCTGTTGACATTTGTATCATACTTCTCGTATCACAGGCCACTGATTTGTAAGTTGCGAATGACTTATAATTAAGGTTCGGTTAAAAATAACGAGTCTGGTTAAAACATGATATATTGCAAGTATATTGAACATTTTATGTCAGAAATTAAAATTTTTAAATTGTGTTGTACAAAATGATTTCTTATTCGCCATGTAGCCACAAGACGTATTCTACGACTTAACTAGCGGCCGTGTCCCAACACAGCCCCGTACAATTTTTTTCGGATGTAAAAGTTATTAATTTACTGTTTTTCCCACTTTCTCTGTGGAATTTTTAAAATTTCTTGACGTTCAAATGTACAGTGGAAGGAAGACTTCTACCCCTAAACTTCATGAACTCGGCGTATAGCGTTGCTGGCGACAACTACAACGAATAGGTTGCAAAACCGGCGACTTCTTGTAAGTGCCTCATTCGTCCCAGCGAAAGATAGTTACCTGCGTACATTGCAAACAGAACTTCGATCTCTGTTTTGAAGGACAGTTGAATGCGAGTGTCACAAGGTATTGTGAACAAGAGCGCGGGCGATCGGAGTTCACCCCAGCGCAAAGCGCATCACAGAGATCCCAAAGCACAGGCTCCATCTATTGCCATCAGCGATAATTGCAATATTAATAGGTGCAAAGCTCAGTATCGTGGCGATAGATGGCAGAGCAATATTCCGAAACACGGAAATGATGACGAAATGCGCAAAGGCGGGATATACGAGACCTGGGAAGTAAAAAGAGTGAAGAGTGACAGAAAGCATGGGCCAGCGACGAAGATAAGTTCAAGGAAGCGACCTCCTCGACAAGAGGGCATTCACACGAACTATCGAAGCACGCATTGCTTCGAATATTTGGAAACGGTTGTATTCATGAATACTAGTGCAGGACCGTAGCCAGGACGTTATCTTGGGGGTGTCGATTTTCAAAACTTCCGGACCTTTTTTCAAAAATTCCACTGACAAGGGAATCCCTCGAACATGTATGTCACAGATTTTCACCAAATTGAAATATGTTACTCATCTAAAGCTACTATAGATGCTTGCAAAACAAGAGAGTGCGAAATTGTGTTTCTTCCAAAATAAACCGCGAAAACGAAAAAATTTCAGCATACAAAGCCATACAAGGACTCCATTGTTAATGCGGTTAGGCTATGTGGGGTTCCGTTGTGAGTCGGATCTTTTTTTCAAAAATCCCACTGAGTCGGACCTTTTTCCATGTTTGGGAGGCGGACCTTTTTCCATATGGGGTGGTTCGTCGCCCCCCCTCCCCCCCCCCCCCCCGACTACGGGCCTGCAGTGCTTCGTCCTGTGCTTCTACTGCCGTCTCTCAACCTGTGCTCTCAACCAGGAACTCTGAAACGAGCATCCTAACGTTTGCGAGCGTCCTTGTTAGGAGCCATGACAACCACACAAACAAGAGACATAGCCTACA
This sequence comes from Rhysida immarginata, assembly GCA_023313115.1. Classification (NCBI taxonomy): domain Eukaryota; kingdom Metazoa; phylum Arthropoda; class Chilopoda; order Scolopendromorpha; family Scolopendridae; genus Rhysida; species Rhysida immarginata. Next base: position 1,386,529 of record JAHWFO010057934.1, on the reverse strand, counting down.
ATGTTAAGAAAAAGCCTGTCCATTTGCCTTCCTCCATTGTTTAAATGGTGTCTCAAAAATCAGTCGCAAACAGCAGGATTTAGCCTAGTGATAAAATGCAACATTGTTAGAGGCACTTATGCTGCCAAGCAAGGCCTCCTATAGACAAGGCCTACTCACTCAGACAAAAGGCGGCAATAGAAGGCTGGCAGATGATAAAGCTGAGATGGATTTTTTTTTTAAATAGCGAGCAAACAGAATGTAAAAATGCACAATATGATTTTTTATTCACAATATTCATCACATTAAAATATTATAATACTGTATTTTAGATTTATTAAGCTAAACTGACCTTTGAAGGAGACTTAATTTGTATTACTAGAATTTAAATAATTAGACGATGAGAATATTTTAATGTTATGAATATTGTGGATAAAAAATCATATTGTGCATTTTTACATTCTGTTTGCTCAGCATTTAAAAAATATCCATCTCAGCTATGTCATCTGCCAGCTGCCAGCCTTCCATTGCCGCCATTTTGTCTGAGTGAGCAGGCCTTGTCTACAGGAGATCTTGTGCCAAGTTATGGAAAATATTAAAACTAGAGGTTACTTGATTTTTCATTTAGAAAACTGATTTACCTTGTTATTTTTTGTGGAGGTGTGAATAGGCAGGCTTTCCCTATCATTATAGGCTAGGGAACGACTGAAATAATCTTAACTTTTGTCGCTAGGTGGTGCGAAATCCTGCTATTTCGACTATTTTCTGGTAACAATGGAGGAACGGCAAATGGACGAGCTTTCTTTTATCATTGTACGCTATGCAAGAGAAGAGAAGACTTTATTTCTTCAAGCTGGCGCGTACGTTGTTTAACCATTAACATGGCCGCCTCTAACTTTCGAAAATGCACGATCATAGCCTAACATAATTGGTTACCTTCCATTGGCACGATATAAATGAAATTTTAGCTTAAATTGATCGAAAGTTTGATTCGAGACAACTTCTTCGGCATAATTATTCTCAGTTCCATCTTTACGCATGGGCCCAAAGCCCCGTGATCTGGAGATCACCCTAGCCTCTGTGATAGTAAATTAAAATTACAATTATGACCAGAACTTTGTTTTTATAATAATAGTAAAAAATAAAAAATATGTTATTGTTTATTCCTGTTGACAACCCGAAGCAGTTTACAAAATAACTTAATGTTAAAAGGTCCCCATAACCAAAAGTGCCAAGGGCACTGCTCATGCTTTTCTGATGCCTCCGGAGGTTGCGAAGAGGGAAAAAATATCTTGAATCGTTCACAAGCAATGTTGCAAATTTAGCAGAGGTGTGTCCAATTTAAAATCTCATTTTCGTTGTTTTGTTCATTATACATTAATTAATGAATAGTTAATTTTTAATGAACGATTTTATACTCATTTATAAATGGAGAAGATAAATAATAAATAATAAGAATAAATAATAACAAGTTCATCAATGAATAATGATGAGAGTTTTTGAAGAGCCTTGAAGACTTGAAAATTAATGGTAGATAGTTGATGTGCATTGTTTAATTTTTATTAAAAATGTACAACAAAAGACAAGCGCATGAAAAACAAGGCTAAATAGGCAATAATGCTCACAAATGATTATAAAAATCAAAGTTTTCGATTGCTACGTTGTTATGTCGACTCCCCGAGGCTAAGGAGAAAGACCAACACCTCCTAAAAAGAAAGCCTGTGCACTGAAAATTCATACATTGTTACATCATCATCAAAAGGCATTGTTAATCGTATTTCTACCAATAATAAGCCCTGACTTATGACTTCTTATGATCATGTACCAATGTATGAATTTTCAGTGCGCAGGCTTTCTTTCTAGGAGGTGTTGGAAAGACAGACTCCGGCACTGAAAAGTCACCTGACCAAGATAGATCTATTAACAATGTAATTTTCATTGTTTCCAACTTTTATTTTAATAATCAGTGTTTTTTCCTTTGTTGGAAACAATGAAGGTTGGATTGTTAATAGACCTATCTTGGTCAAGTGACTTTTCAGTGCCGGAGCCTGTATTTCTTGTTAGCCTCGGTTGACTCCCGTAGCCGACGAAAATGACAGGCCTGGGCCAACACCACCTAGGCAGAAGGCCTGCGCACAGAAACTGTATACATTGTTACATCATCATCAAATGGCCAAATTTAGGGCGTATTATTGGTAGAAATACGATTAACAATAGCCGCTTTTGTGTAATGTAACAATGTATGACGTTTCTGTGCGCAGGCCTTCTGTCTACGTGGTGTTGCTTGGGCACTCAAAAGTCACCTGACCATAGTAGTCTGATCAACAATCCAACCTTCATTGTCTCCATCTCGGATTTTAACAATCGGTGTTTTTTCGTTTTTGGAAACAATGAAGTTTGCATTGTTGCTCAGACTACTGTGGTCGGGTGACTTTTGAGTGCCCAGGCAATACCTCCTAAAGAGAAAGCCTCTGCACGGAAACGTCATACATTGTTACATCATCATAGTAGTGCATTGTTATTCGTATTTCTTTCAATAATAAGCCCAGAATTTGCACTACAATGATGATTATGTAACAATGTATGACGGTTTCCGTGCAGAGGCTTTCTCTTTAGGAGGTCTTGGACCAGGCAACACCACCTAGACAGAAGGCCTGCGCAAAGAAATGTCGTACGTTGTTACATCATCATCAAACGGCCAAATTTAGGGCTTATTATTGGTAGAAATACGATTAACAAGAGCCGCTTGTGTGTGATGTAACAATGTATGACGTTTTCGTTATCAGGCCTTCTGTCTAGTTGGTGTTGGCCCAGGCCTGTCTTTCTCGTGGGCTACGGTTGACTCCGTAGCTGACGAAAAAGACCAACACATCCTAGACAGAAGGCCTGATAACGAAAACGACACACACTGTTGCATCCATCATTAATCGACCAAATTTAGAGCTTATTATTGGTAGAAATAAGCAATGGTCGACCGAGGCCTACGAGATAACAAGGCCTGGAAGCGAAAAAGTCACCTGATCATCGGGGTGCTAGCAACAATCCAACCTTCATTGTTTCCTACAAACGGAGAAACATTGATTGTTAACATCCAAGATGGAGACAATGAAGGTTGTATTGTTGCTAGACCCCCGATGGTCAGGTGACTTTTTCGCTTCTAGGCCTTGTTATCTCGTAGGCCTCGGGTCAACTAATGATGATGTAACAATGTATGGCTCTTCCGTTATCAGGCCTTATGGACTTCGCACGAAGAGACGTCACTTCCTTAGTAATTCGCCATCTTGGTTCCACACAGCCGTGGCTAGGAAGAGATTATATCATTTTCTCCTTTTGAAATTAATTTTGGGCCATCATAAGAAACGTAGCAATAAAATATAATTTTATTGCAGACATTCTGATCACTTGTGTACCCAAACTAGTGTCAGGCTCAGCATATGTAATGCTTAGCAACGACATGTGTGGAACCAAGATGGCGCGTTGCTAAGAGGTGGAGCTAACTGCTACATCACTCGTGCGAAGTCGCGGCCAACGATATAACAGGCCCCAGCGCGGAAAAATCACCTGACCATCTTAGTCAAGGCCAACAATCCAATCTTCATTATTTCCAACCACGGTCTATAGATATTCATGGCCATCGAGCTCCATTGTTAAAATGAAGCTAAAGTTTCTAGCTCCCGGTGGGGCAGGAACTCTATTGAAAAGTGGCGCTGGATGTACAATCGGCCAACTGCGCCTGCAGCGCCGCCCTATCGGCAGATAGAAAATTTACTTTCACATTCAGTTTCAATGAAAAAATCTACCGCAGGTTGGTCGGCCTTAAGCTTGGTTCCCATAGCTCCGATTTCACGTCCGATCCTACGATAATCGTATCCGACTGAGTCGAGCCTATGGAAACGATTTTCTACTCCTCCGATTTTCAGTTCCGACTCCAAGGTCCGACTGAAATCGAGGCGACTAATCGCTAGTCGCAGTAGTTATGAATCGTTCAAACTTTTCCAAGCTCCGATCCTACGATTTCGGTCCCGTGGATCGATGTGAAGGGATTCCATAACATTATTCGTGTTTCGACAATAAAAATGTGATTTTCGTAACTCGCAAAATGTCAAAAATCAATTTAAAAAATGGTTTAAAAATATGAACGTTGAGGAAAATTTTAAATCATATAATTTATATAAATGGATTGTTTTAATACATAAAAAAAATTACCAAAATGAAAAAAAGTTTATTACCCCCAAAACGATCAGACATTTTTCAGAATTATAAATTTAAAATTGAATTAACCAAAATGAGACTTTGAGGTGGTATTTGTTTTATAATATAGTTGAGATTTTTAAATGCTTTATTTTATTAATATTTAAAATTCAATATTTTAAATGTCTATAAAATTTGGATTCGATCAGAAAACAATACAATATTTTCGAAATACAATTGTATATAATTAAAATTTGTATATATTTAATTTGTATATTTGTATATATTTTATTTATTTTATATGTATGTATTTAACTTGTATATATTTTAATTAATTCATAATAAATCTAAATGATACAAAACTTTTAGCCAGCGAAACGCCCCAGCCTATATAAATTTATATTTATTTTACGATTGTAATTACATAATTTTCAATTTATTTTTGCTCTTAAATATAAATTGAAAATCGTGTAATTACAATCGAAAAATAAATAAAATTTTTATACGCTGGGGCGTTACCCTAGTTTGCTAAATTATTAGATTATGAATCACATTTTAATAATTAATTATTTATATAATTTGAAAATATTTGCACTATTTTTAATCCTTTGTTTGATTCCATAGAAGTATTTTAAATGTTATTTTATTTTATGAAAAAATGTTTTCTATTTTTGTATTTCTTTGCAGTGTAGAATATTGAATTTTAAACTTGTAAATATAAGAAACTGTATAGGTGGTTTCATGCTTTTCTTTTTAGAAAAAAAAAAACTTTTATAATTATCCATTTTGGATGAATGAGATATAAAAACAATCATTTTTATATAAAGTATATTAATTAAAAAAGGCTTACTTTTTTCAATTTGTGAAATAAATGAATTTTTTTTTCTATTTTATCAGCGCCAAAGCACAGTCAAGAGAAACAAAGCCAGCATTGTTTTTGTTGACTGGCTTTGTCAAAGTGTTGTTCCAGCGAAGGGGAGAGGCGGGAAATTCATCGAAACGTCGATGATGGTCTTCCATGCTCCTGCCTTTTTATGTTGAGGAATGTTAAATAAATTACCACAGACGAATGTAAAACTATTTTCCTCTTTATTATTTGATAATTTTTAACGGGTACACGGTTATTTAAAGCTGTATACAATGTAAGAAAACACTCTCGCCTACGTATCGATAAACTAGACGCCATGTTTATTCTCTCTCGACGCTGCTCTTCACACATGCGCAGTGTTGAGTCGTAATTGCAAATCGCGCCTATGGGAACCGGCACCATCTGTCGAAAATCGAGTACGACCAACACCTCCCAAAGAGAAAGCCTCTGCACGGAAACCGTCATACATTGTTACATCATCTTAGTAGTGCAAATTCAGTGCTTATTATTGGTAGAAATACGAATAACAAAGCACTACTATGATGATGTAACAATGTCTGACGTTTCCGTGCAGAGGCTTTCTCTTTAGGAGGTGTTGGTACGACTGGCGTCGATGCTTATCAAATCGAGCTTCTCAATCGCAGTAGTAGTCATAGTGGCCAGTAGTAGCGACCTGTCGGAGCTATGGGAACCAGCCTTTAGTGCGATCTATGCGGCACCTGGCGCGATCTGTTTTCCTAAGCTTCTCGAAACAATGGAAAATGGCCGAAGCTCGATGACCATGAATATCTATAGACCGTGTTTCCAACAAACGAAAAAATACTGATTGTTAAAATCCAAGATGGAAACAATGAAGATTGGATTGTTGGCCGGACTAAGATGGTCAGGTGACTTTTCCGCGCTGGGGCCCGTTATATCGTTGGCCCCATTTTAGGTGGTGTTGGAAAGACAGGCCCTGGTGCGGAAAAATCAGCTGATCATCTTAGTGCTAGTAACAATGTAACCTTCATTGTTTCCAACAAACGAAAAATTGCTGATTGTTAAAATCCAAGATGGAAACAATGAAGGATACATTGTTACTAGCACTAAGATGATCAGCTGATTTTTCCGCGCCAGGGCAACGCCTCCTAAAGATAAGGCCTGAGCGCAAAAACTTCAGACATTGTTACATCATCATCCGAAGATACGTTTAATCGTATTTCAGGGCTTATTATTGGTAGAAATGCGATTAAACGTATCTTCGGATGATGATGTAACAATGTATGACGTTTTCACGCTCAGGCCTTATCTTTAGGAGGCGTTGGCCAGGGCCTGTCTTTATCATTGGCCTCGGTTGACTCTGAGCCAGACGCTATTCTGATCACGTGATCACACTGACTCGGAGCATGACTACGAGCGAATAAGTGAACGCACCCCTAGAAAGAAAGCCAAACAACTGAAACGTCATACATTGTTACATCATCATATTTCGATCATTGTTAATCGTATTTCTACCAGTAATAAGCCCTAAATTTGGTCGACTTTGAGGCTAACGAGAAATACAGGCTCCAGCACTGAAAAGTCACCTGATCAAAATAGGTCTAGCAACAATCCAAGCTTCATTGTTTCCAACAAAGGAAAAAACACTGATTGTTAAAATACAAGATGGAAACAATGAAAGTTACGTTGTTCATAGACCTATCTTGGTCAGGTGACTTTTCAGTGCCGGAGCCTGTCTTTCTGGTTAGCCTTGGGTCGACTTATGATGATGTAACAATATGTGACATTTCAGTTGTTTAGCTTTCTTTCTAGGAGGTGTTGCTAAAACCCTAAAAAGCCTTCTTACCGGAACAATTGCAGCTCGTCTCTATCAATTGTTGAGCTTTCTGCTATTCCCGACGACAATCCACTCTCCCTTATCACAAAAATGCAAACACAATCCTTGCTTTTTATTTATTAACATTATTACAGTTGGTTGTCGATAAACGATGGGAAGGCTTATCGTTCATCTTATACATTTTATATGTGTTTATATTAATATAGATTATTTTGTTTATCTTTTCCTTGTCATATATTTTTTATATACAGGGTGAGCCAATGAAACGGGACTATTTGGGAAAGCTACTGCAGAAAAAGTAGAGGGCGTGCGTAGTCCTTGGGTCGTCAACGTAGTGAATCTAGAGAGCGGGAAGTTAGTTATCATTGGTCGTCTTATGAGCAAGAACGGCGATATTCCCTGGCCACCTCGTTCTCCTGACTTGTCCGCATGCGACTTTTTCCTTTGGGGATACCTAAAAACAAAAGTTTTTCAAAGTAACCCCCCAAGGACTCTGCAGGCATTAAAAGAAAGGATTCGAGCTGAAGTGACCGCGGTACCGCTAGAAATACTGCGCAATGTTATGGGCAGTAGTACTAATGGGCAGCTTTGCAACGAGGCTACAAGAATGTGTGGGACAACATGGAGGCCACCTTCCCAACATTATTTTTAAAAATTGAACGATTGTGCACTTACACAACATTTCCATTCGTGTAGATTATGTTTTCATCAATAAAGTTTACAAAAGATGAATTTTTGAAAGCTTTCTGATTTTTTGAAATCGTCCCGTTTCATTGGCTCACCCTGTATTTTAACAGCAAAATGAAAATATTGCTTCAAACCATTTTGAGAAATGAAAAAGAGAATTCCGTAGTTCTCATGCCATTGTTAAATTAAATTCTGGATGAAAGCTTTAAAAATTAAATAAAAATATGAAGCATTGAAACGTAAATTCTGAAATCTAAGCCATAATTTCATTATACAAATGTTTCCATAAAGAATAACAAGAATTAAATTATTTTGGATGTTAACTTGCTTTAAGAAAGAACGCTCTTCCTAATATTCGCATGATGTTCCTTTTTCATTAACAATTAAACAGAAGACGAAAACAATTACGAATTCAGAGAAGCAATCTAATTATGATGGAAAAGTTTGTTGATAGTTTGAATTCCAGGTTCTCGTTTCTTTTCTCTTGTTTTTCCCTCTCAGAACAGAATTTCCTCTACGAACAAAATTTTCTCTCCTCAATTCATTAAGTAAAATTTACAAGTGGCCGTTAAAATATAGATTAACATTTATTGTTCTGCTTTCAGTGCACTACTTAGGCCATAAAACAACCTTCCCCGGTTGAAACTAATCCGAAGCTCTTTTAATCTTAAAACAAAAATTACTTGCTAATTAAGCGATCTCGCAATGATGGCGAAAATTTCAAACGTGTGTGGATTATCACGATAATGAAGGTATTACGAGGTTTAGCAGAGATGAATACGTAAATAGGATTAGCATTCTTCATTTTTTTTCCAGATCTTAATCTATGTGAAGATTATGAAACTACTTTTAACTTGAAAGAAAAATTTAGAACCGGAATATCTTCATTTATTTCATTAAATTTCTTTAATTAAAATTACATTTGTCTTTGGGGATTGGTCGCCTCTTTAAAACCATATTAACTAGTTCGACACTATGAATTAATTAATTACTACTGTTACACTGTTTTCTTGTGAAAGATTAAGAATTTTTTGATTTTCTTCCTACTTATTAAAATAAAATAAAATTTTCCATTCTTGGTTAACAAAATTCATTACACTGCTAATGTAACGTTTCAGTGAAAATTACACAAACATGTTATTTTTAAACGCTTAAAAACGACCATACAAATAAAGTAAAAGATAACGGAGATAAAACTACACTGAAGAACACAAAGTAGAAAGATAATTCAATTTTTAATGTTTCAGATTTTCCACTCGTTTTTTACCATTAAAGTTTTAATTCTTATCTTTTGAGGAGAAATTATTGTGCAGAGATGACCACCGAATTACTTCATTATTAATGCACTGAATGAAAGGCAATAAACAAGCAAAATAAAAAATGCAGAATTGTATTACACCTGCCAATTTAAAATGTTCATCATAATACTGTATTAACTATGACCATTACAACTTTAATATTAATGGTGATCGTTAAATCTCTTAAGCACTTCAAACTTGATAATATTAAAAGACAGACGACATCGAAGACTAAACAAATCGTCAATGTAACATTGAGAAAGCGCTGAAAAGTGGATTATTTAATTATTAATAAAATTTCTATTAGAACATCACTTATTTCAATTATATTTGGCTATTTAAAACAGATAAGCAGGAGGGGGCGACTGATACTAGCTCGGGGAAGAAAGATTATCCCATAACTCTGATGCAGCTGACTAACTCGCGTTATTTTGCCAAGCGTACAGGCCGTGGCTTCAGTAATAGCGATCAGGAGGAGTAGGAGGCGAGCATGTTTCTTCATATTCCTTTAATTTTAATATTTCTACAAATAAGTATTCGAAGGTCCTAAATATTGTACTGTTTGCTTAAGCATTTTATCGTCGAGTACGGCCACGTCTAATTGCAATATTCAGGATTATTCAATAATTGATATTCTTCCTTATTGCGGATCATTATTCAGATTGGATTCCATTTTTCTGTACGCACCACTAAATTGGTTCAAACAATCAGTACTAGATTGCGGAAGCTGATTTACATGACATGAATGTATCTGTTACAGCGAATAAAACCTCGTTTAACAAAGCTCGCATCTTCCGTCGGAGAAGAGTTTCCGAGATGTCCCGCGAAGGAAGACGAGCGTAAGATTCGATTGGTGTCGAGAGGAGAAGCGAATCGGGCGACCAACGAAGGTTTTTTGATAGAATTGTGCGATGCAAGGAAAAAGCTGTGTGAGGTAGGCAACGATGGTGATGCGAGTACGGCCCATGAAAAGCACCAAGGACCGAAGAGGGTTCAGACCCTGACTCCGACTAATGTCGCAGCGTTTACAAGCGAGAAAAGGTAGCGAAATTCCCGTCCTGAAAGACCGGCACGACTAGCCGCACGGAGAAGTCTCATTTGGCAACATTAAATTCGTCTCAGCCAATTCTTCCTTTACTGTCCTCTCCCGTAAATGCATTCAACTTAACTCACTTGGATGTGGAGTTGTGGAATGAGTTTTGGCAACCGGAGAAGACTGCCTATGTTTGCTGCGTAGAGCGAGAACGGTGGATAGGAGCGTTTCCATTTGGAATGGTAGCGTACGTGGCCAGCAACGTGGGAAAAATATTAAAAAGAAAATAACGTCGCCTGGAGCTCTTCAATGAACTATTTGTGTAAGAGAACATTTCTTTATTATCGAGATACTTAACGTGGGAAAAGCCAGAAATTTGTGGTTTAAAGCATTTAATGCTATTGCCAATTTCTTATTTAAGATGCTGGAGCTTCGCTGCATTTTTTTTCGCCGTAGTTCATAATGGAACTTACCTTAACTGCCACGATTTTAGTGACAGGCATAGAAATTTGAAATAAATCTTGTGTGAATATTTTAATTCTTATCTGCTTTTTGCTATTCTGACATCACTTAATTGAGTGTGTGTAGAATCAAAGCTGGTGAAGTTGTCAAGTGTGCTTTACAATTAAGGAAATCACTGGAGTGGACTCATTGCAATTTTTAGCTTATGATATTTATGACTCAAAATAATACTGATACTGTTTTCTTCATTTGAAAGGAAGTAATTGTGTGGCCTTCTTTGTTTATTAGGCTTTGATATTTATTCAATATAATGTTAGTATCACTGCTTTAGATTTAGTGTTTCCTGTTTTCATTTACGTTTTATTTAGTAAGGACAGAGAATTTTCTTTATTAAGACAGATTGTTTCATTAGAAAATTTTTCCCTTTATCTCGAAACACGCCGGCCAGATGGCTGAGAGGGCTAGGGTGTAGGCTTTCTAGCTTTCGAGTCCACCTGGTCGTGGGTTCGAATCCCGCCGTGGGCATAGATGTTTGTGTTTGTCCCGGGCTGCGTACAGATAGAACTTTTGTAAAAGGTGCAAAATGACCTTAATAGTCGACGCCAAAATTTCTATTAAACCAACCAACCTCGAAACACGCTTATTTGCTTGCTCATTTTTGGTGTTAGCATAAGTAACACTCTATTATGCTTTAAGCTTAATTGTCACTTAATTATTAATGAAAGTAATCATTGCTTGCTTGTAATTAAGCGTTTGTTTAATTGCGTTCTCTACTGACTTTGTACAGTGGGGTTGTTGTGTTAATAAAAACTGTTTATTTATTTGTCTTAAACCGTAGTCTCAGTACTTAGTGTTGTTGTCGAAGTGCCTAACTTTAATTATTTCCGCTGCGTGTGTTTTGCACGCGAGAGTATCATTTTTAATACAGCTATTATTATTACGTCAGTTTTGTTTATATAATAAAATCTTGTTATAATTGTTAGTTATTTTATAAATTGTAAAAAAAAATTAATTTAACACAGATAAGTTTCAAGTTTAATTCTCAGTGAGTATAAGGAAGCTAATGGGACGAAAGCGCCATAATGAATTTAATATATTTATTTAAATGGATTATTTTTCTTTTACTGATGATGGAGAGTAGTTATGCTGGCAATCTACATCCAAAAAACTTCTTGTCATTTTAAGTATTTTAGAAAAAAAAAATTCTCAAGGATCGAAGGCGTTTGACGGCAGTTGCTGAACAAATCAACTCCTTGATGGCCGTCCAGATTCATGGAGCGTATGAGTTGAGAGAATTTCACCTTTTGCAATATCATTTGCTTCATATAACTAGAATTGTTCCAGCTATTGACAAGCGGATAGAATTGCAGAATGAACTTCGCAGCAGATTAAGTTCAGTAACTACCAAGTATTCTTATTGTGCTGTCTCCTATCGGAGGTTGGCGACCAATTGATACAGACGAACTAGGAATAATAATGCGGTGGTTTTCCGTTGACTTCCGCATTCACTTGTCGTTGCAGATGGCTTAATAAGAATATCTAACAAGGAGAGGGTCCCAACGAACAGTCGAGTTTTTTGATGCCCTTTGGTAGGATGGTAGTCTGATATGTCTTTTTCGTAAAACCAAGTCCGCAGCCTCCAACTTGGTCTTATTTTCGAGAAAATCCCTTTTAAAGTCTGTGTTATATAACTAGTGTAAACTGTACCTTGGCAATCATCACAATAGCGGCAGCCGAACAGGTAACGTCGTGGCGTACGAACCGTAAGATCTCGAGTTCGATTCCACCCGTGTTAGGCTTTGTTTTTTTTTTTCTTTTAATGTTTTGTAACTGTGCTATCGTCCACTTTTTAATATATTTTTCTGTTATAATATGCTGTTATAATGAAAAAAATATTTTACAAGTAAGAGCAATAAGGAACACATTTTCAACTAATTATGATAATAATATCTGTTATAAAAGTATAAATAATTCATAAACATATATCGATTTTAAAGAAAAAACAAATTTTTAAATGCTTAACATTTCATTTCTTCTTATGTTCATGTTTTGATGTCTTTGCTTCCTGCCCGTATTGGGCGCTATAATAAAATAACATAAAATAGTCGTTTTAACAAATAATTTCGAAGTTGTAGAATATTTACAGTTAGGCTTGTCGAATACAACATGCTGGATGGTATTCTTCAAAAAAACATTTGAAACACAAATGTGTGCGACACCAAGAGCATTGGATAAATGCAGGACTAATCTTGCAGTTGCAGTTTTCCTTTTTCATGCATTCCGGAAAAGAAATTTGATTTACATTCAAAAACATTTTCTTTTGTAGGCTTCAATTTGGCCGCATACCAGGCGTTTCTGATATAAACACTATCAAATGTTACATATATTGCGAAGTTCATTCTGCAATTCTATCCGCTTGTCAATAGCTGGAACAATTCTAGTTATATGAAGCAAATGAAATTGCAAAAGGTGAAATTCTCTCACCTCATACGCTCCATGAATCTGGACGTCCATCAAGGAGTTGATTTGTTCAGCAACTGCCGTCAAACGCCTTCGATCCTTGAGAATTTTTTTTTTCTAAAATACTTAAAATGACAAGAAGTTTCTCGGATGTAGATTGCCAGCATAACTATTCTCCATCATCAGTAAAAGAAGAATAATCCATTAAAAATTATTTACACATATATAAATTCATTATGGCGCTTTCGTCCCATTAGCTTCCTTATACTCACTGAGAATTAAACTTGAAACTTATCTGTGTTAAATTAATTTTTTTTTTACAATTTATAAAATAACTAACAATTATTAACTAGGCAACAGCTAAAAAAGGCTAGGCCAATTGAAATATATGGTTAAAAACTGTTAGCCCTATTGTTAAAAAGGGCTAAAAAATGTTAGGCCTATAGTAAAAAAGGACATAAGTGTTAGACCAATACAAAAAAAATGGCTAACAAATGTTAGGCCTGTTGAAAAAAATGGCTAATGAATGCTCGGCCTTTTGGAAAAAATGGCCAAAAACGAACCTTTTTTCATGTGTTCATTTTTACTGAATGTTCACTTTTAGAAATTGCCTAATTTCATCAAAAAGGAGCCCGAGCAACGCCGGGTAAAACAGCTAGTAAGGGGATAAAGAAGATATGTAAAGATTTTGATTGTAAGATAGCTTTCAAAAGTAATAATACTATAAAGAGAAAATTAAACACTTTAAAAGACAGGATCCCAATAGAAGAATGCTTAGGGGTATACAGGTTTAAATGGTTTACGTGTGACCGGTTTTATTTGGAAAACTCACGAAGAGGTGTGAAAAAACGGATGAAATAGCATATTGCCTGTGTAACAAATGGAAAATTAGGGGTGTCGTCTTTCGCGGATCATACTTTAAAGGAAAAACATGACCATTCCACCGGAGTTATTTGAAATTGTCCATACATGTAAAGATTAAAAATGTTAAACTTTTTAGAGTCGATAGAGATTGTAAAAAAAGATGACTTAGTTTCGAATCTGCAACCCGAAACATTGAATCATGATAATGTTTTTAGATGCAACAAATAAATAAATATTTTATACAGTACATAAACGTTTTATTTATTTATCAATGGACGAGTCTACAGAATCATGTACATCGGTAATACTGAATAAGGGCTTAGAATAACTGAAGTATGAAATATAAGCACGGGTATCGAGTCTCTCGAAATGTGGAGTAAACGTAGTGTCTATACTGAAGGTTCCTCTCCTTACTCGCGTCTGTGGTCACAATCGAATGCGGGACAACAAACACGGCACGTGTAAGCTTTTTGCAGTATCTAAAAAGAGTGTATTTTGTATGACGAAAAATTAAAATTATACACCCGTAACGCTCTTTTTAGCGGGAAAGTTATTCTTAACTATAGAGAGGAAGGAATTTGTAGAAATAAATTAAGCACTTCAAATTACATAGAAATTATGTAACTAGGGCGTAAATTATAGATAAGTTGAAGACTTCAAAAACCATCAAAAGATCAAAATGTTTCAAAATAATAAATTATGATTTAAATTGTGAAATATAAAATACATTTATTGTAATGGAAATGAGTTTATTCCAATACTCTAGGATTCATTAGTCTTTATTCAAAACGCTGAAAACAAAACAGTAGGCCATTACATGGCTAGGAAAGAGAGCAAAGTATAGTTGCGCTATCTGTTACCACACATTAATATATCTCATAATATCTCTGAAGTAAAGATTTAAACAAGAATGATTTTACCGCCAAAGCGGGTAAAGGAAGCACATTTTCGTGTTATAGCATCATACCTGATTATATAAAATTTACCAACATTTTAAAACACTTTAGAAAAAATATATAAATATGAAAACTAAATTGTAAATTACTATTTATGTAAACAAATGTATAGAGAGAATTTAAACAAACAAACTTGAAGAACTGAAAGGTTAAATGGAGAGTGAAGTTATTCTTTATATATTTGAACAAATAAATTTTTTTAAATTTGTAGGCATTCCCTCATAATGTTAAACTAAGCATTATGTGTAAGCATATATTATTTTTTCATATTCAATTGCTAAAGTGTTTCTATGTTGCGATCTACTATTGAAACAAGCGATTAACTACTACTAATTAGCAATATGTCTCACAGCATTTAGTTTTAGATACTATTAAGCTTAACAGCAATATGCTCTTGACACAAATAAGCTATGGATAACAATAGGTCTAACAACTCGTAAGCAATTGGTTCATATCTTAGCACTGACAGTTTCCGAAGGTAAGATATAGCAAGAATAAAACATGTACTACTAAACAATTCCGACTATCATAATTTACGCGTTATATTCACTCATAACACGTTGTTACGAGTTGTTTGATATATTACATGCCATATTTTAGCATTAAATGTCCAGACAGTAACTAATGGTATCAAATGGTACCATTAGAACACGTGCTACTGAACGAACTGTCAGTATCATTATTTACTCGTTATATTCACTCATGACACGTTGTTACGAGTTGTTTGATATATTACATGACATATTTTAGTATTGAAAGTTCCAACAGTACATATAGTACGATATGGTATCATTAGGTCTCGTGCTACTAAATCAATTCCCACTATATTATTTACTCGTTATATTCACATATGAGACATTGTTACGAGTTGTTTGATATATTACCTGCTATATCTTAGCATTAGAAGTTCAAGCATTACCAGATGATATCATATGGTACTATTAGGACACGTGCTACTTAACTAATTCCCACTATCATTATATACTGGTTATATTCACTCATGACACGTTGTCACGAGTTGTTTTATACAATGTGTTTTTGAATTGAGTACAGATTTTTTGGGAGATGATAGAAGAGGTCCTTAGAAGTCTTTTTAGTCATATGAACATGGGGTCCCCGCAGCTCCGTTTATTACAATACTGCATTGAACAATCAAATGACACCGGGACGCAGTGTGCGTTGATACGCCTAGATTATTTTATTTTTAACAATTAACACAAGCAATGGTGTACTCCGAACCCGTAGATACCGAAGAAGAATTGGCGGCTCGTATTGTCGCGGCAGCAGGTGACATCAGCGACCGTGCAAATCAAATGTTTCCACGCGTAAATCAATCTATCATAAGGCGTTGCGAATTGTGCTATGAAGCAAATGGCGGTCATTTCGAACAATTACTGTAAAAGTCATACAGTAAATTGCTTGTGTTAATTGTTAAAAAAAAATAATCTAGGCCTACCAACGCACACTGCGTCCCGGTGTCATTTGATTGTTCAATGCAGTATTGTAAGTAAACGGAGCAGCAGGGATCCCATGTTCATATGACCAAAAATACTTCTAAGGACCTCTTCTATCATCTCCCAAAAAATCTGTACTCAATTCAAAAACACCCTGTATATTACATGCCATATCTTAGCATTGAAAGTTCCAAAAGTACATATTGTACCACATGGTACCATTAGGGCACTTACTACTAAACCAAGTCCCACTGTCATTATTTGCTCGTTATATTCACTCATGACATGTTGTTACGATTGTTTGATATATTACATGCCATATCTCAGCATTAAAAGTTCAAAAATTACCATATGATATCATATGGTACCATTGAGACACGTGCTATTTAACTAATTCCCACTATCATTATTTACTGGTTATATTCACTCATGACACGTTGTCACGAGTTGTTTTATATATTACATGCCATATCTTAGCATTGAAAGTTCCAACAGTACATATTGTACCTTATGGTACCATTAGGGCACTTACTACTAAACCAAGTCCCACTATCATAATTTCCTCGTTATTTTCACATGTGACACGTTGTTACGAGTTGTTTGATATATTACATGCTATATTGTAGCATTGAAAGTTCCAGCAGTACCATATGGTACCATTAGGTCACGTGCTATTAACCAATTCCCATTATCATTATTTACGCGTTATATTCACTCATAACACGTTGTTACGAGTTGTTTGATATATTGCATGCCATATCTTAGCATTAAATGTTCAAGCAGTACGATATGATATCATATGGTACCGTTAGGGCACGTGCTACTTAACCGATTCCCTCTATCATTATTTACTGGTTATATTCACTCATGACACATTGTTACGAGTTGTTTGATATATTACATGCCATATCTTAGCATTGAAAATTCCAACAGAACATGTGTTACAATAAGGTAACATAAGGGCACGTGCTACTAAACCAATTCCCACTATCATTATTTACTCGTTATATTCCCTCTTGATACGTTGTTACGAGTTGTTTGATATATTATATGCCATATCTTAGCATTGAAAGTTTCAACGTACCATTTGGTACCTTTAAAGCACATACTACTAAACAATTCACACAATCGTTATTTATGCGTTATATTCATTCATGAGAAATACACGTGCACGTGCCATAGACCAATATCTGCTATCACTTTTTTTTTTATATATATTCGTTCATGAGACGTCGTGACGATTAGTATGATATATTAAATGCCATATCTGGTTATAGGAAATTGTTAAGGGCGTATCATAATGGTACCATTAGAGGACGTGCCATTAGAGCACGTATCTATTCTGGCTAGCTCACGTTCGTACTTGTTCGTGCTCTGTCCCATTGTAATGGATTGGTGAAAACAGGGTGTGAAAAAGTTAATTCGTTTTCAAGTTATCGTAATAAATCATAAGCTCCGTACGAATAAAAAAATTCTTTTGATTTAGAGACTGTTCTGCCCTTTCAATAATCGTCATTCACGTGCATCCTGCACGCGCACCATCTCATTAACGTTTAGAGCACGCGCAGACCCGAACCGATGTGCTCTGTACGCCGCGTACCTCTGCTGGTGTGTTAATAAATACTGTTGCTCAGACAGCAATGGTCACGTGTCTTTTCAGTTCCGGCGTGTGCTTCAAGCCGGCGCCAACAATGGTTAAACGTGCATCAACAATGGAAAACTGTTTCCCTAACACTTTTTGGTGTCGGTTTTCGCATCACGTTTTTTGTAGATAGAAGTCCAGCCTTTAAACATTATCATGTTAAAATAAAACAACCAATCAGCTCCTGAATAGTGATGATGGCTCTATGCCTGTGGCGGACCGGCTACCCTTAGCAAAATTTATTGGAAAGTAAGTTTGGGTTAAGGTTCGTGTATCTGTTTTGGTTCTTTTATCTAGAGTTTGGTTCTTTTAACCAAAGTAGAATTTTTTTGTGCTCCTTTATCAGGTGGGCTTTTATAAACGGTGTTGAGTCATGACTCATGTGGGGTCGGGATATAGTTGATTTAGGGGTATAGTCCGGTGGTTGGTTGCTTTCTTTTCGATTGGTGATTATTGTTGTATGATTGGTTTATGTATGCTAAAAAATTCTGGTTTCTTCTCGTTGTTACTCACTTACTGAGAAGGCAGCGTAGCCCTCGAAATGTACATCTATGTCATTAAAAATTCTTGGTGTGGATTAGTGGTTTCATTGTTTCCTTTACGCACGTTTGTGTCCACAGTTTTTGGCTTGATTATTTTGTAGCTGACTGGATGTTTACTTTGGAACCTATACTGATTTCAGAAAGTCCTATAATTTTGGATCCTGAGAAATATGGATCTTAACCAAATTTGGATCATAGCTATGTTTACATTTAATGATGTGGTCGGTGAAACTCGATGCTTCCGTATTCCCATTTTTAATACATGCAATGTGTTTCTTAATTCTTGTAGAAATTTTTCTCCCCGTTTGTCTTATTTCACACTTTGCACATTTGAAGCCGAAAGACCTTGAATTTATTCCTGATCTTTCTAAAACAGGAGTTTTATCCTTAGCGCTACTGAAATATTTTTTAGTGAATTTTCACTTCGGTAGGCTAATTTGAAGCCGAAAGACCTTGCGATCTTATTGATCCCTTTATTTAATTGTTTATTATAGGGAAGAACTTTCGGATAAACTTTCGAAGAAAATCGACGGAAAATTCATCATCGATACCACCAATGATCATTGGAAAACCGATGATAATAATAATGTGATAATAGCAATTTCATAGTTCTATGTGTTAAAGAATTTATTTTCTGGGATTAACATCTTCCCGTTTTTAAATCATTTATTGATATCTTAGTATAGTGAGTTATTTTATTCAGAAAATTTTGTATCTAAAATAATAATTGCCAAATGTTTTCCGTGCTTTTTAGCCCAAATTACCTTATTTACCATCCAAATTCAATACCTTAAATGCTCTCTAAATGAAATTTTATCTTCTTTCATCCTCTTGTTTCCTTTTTTATCCACACTTTTTAACACTTTCTATAAAATCACTTCTGTTTATATTCTTTGTACACTCTAAGATTCTGTGCAATTGCTGATCCAATGTAATAAAAACGTTATTCTGTCCGTTATCATTGAGTTTCCCTCATTTCTGACCAAACTATAAGGGTTAAGGAGGTTTAATATATCTCGACAAAATAAAGAGTGAAATGTAGCTTTTAATTAGTTCTATTCATCGGTGTATAAATGGTACCAATCAGATTTTTCATTGCAAAATTATAGCCTTTTTTGAAAATTTCCATTTCCATTTCATTTCAATCTTTACCAAATAAAAACGTTATTCTGTCCGTCATCATTGACTTTCCCTCACTTCTGACCAAACCATAAGAGTTATCTTGATGAAACAAAAATATTCTATAGTCAATGATAGACAATTAAAATGCATTTAAGTTCAAAAAAAAATTGACTTCAGGTTTGGTCAAGATAATCGATTTTTTGACAAATCCTTCAATTTTTTTCATTTAAAAAGGAGGTTTTTAATATATCTCGACAAAATAAAGAGTGAAATGTAGCTTTTAATTAGCTTTATTCATCGAGGTATAAATGATATCAATCATATGTTTTAGATTCAAAACTTATAATCGTTGATGAAGTAACAATGTTAAAACACAGAGTGAGATGCATCGATAATTTCTTGAGAGATGGAGTTCAAAACGATCCGACTGAACGAGATAAGCTTTTGGAAATAAGGTGATAGTCATCGGACGAAATTTTCGACAATGCTTACCGGTAGTTCCAAGAGGAACAGTAACAGAAAATAGTGAAGCATGCATCAAATCATCAAATTTATGGCAACATCTTACAAAACTTTCCTAGGCAGATCAAGACAATTTAAATGAGTAGCTTCTTAAAATTGGTTCTGGAAATTTTTCAAGAATTGAAAATTTGATCGTGATTTAATTGAAATTCCAAATGCAATTATTGTCTCACCGGAGATTATATAATTTCTACAATTTTTGGAGATGATGTACAATTACTCTCATCTGATGGTTTATCAAATCGAGTAATCTTATGCACAACAAATATTGCTGCTCTCACAATGAACAACAAAATTATAGATCAAATGGAAAGAAGAAAATTTACATCAAAAGTAATGATTCAGTGGTAGCAGATCGAAATGATTTAGTATCTAATCAAGTTACGATAGAAATGCTGAATTAATTGATTCCATCAGGAATTCGACAACATATCCTTTACATTAAAATAGGAATGATTGCCATGCAAATAAGAAATTTGATTAAAAAAAAATTGGTGAATTGGTCTACTTTATGCGCGTACAAAATTTAAAAGCAATATAAAAACTTGTATCCATGATATTCCTCAAGAACAAGGGAAATTGATCAGAAAGAGTGATAGAAATTTCACTAAAAATATGATTTATTGTGATGGTTTGTAATAAAGTATGTTGTCTAATATAAATTGAATTTTTATTTTATTTTTTTCTGATTTGATTAAATAAGACAAACGCACGGCAAGCATAGCACACCCGAAGCGAAGCGAGTTAATAAACCAGTTGAGAATGTGCAAGCTTTCTTTACCAAAAAGAACTTAAAAATTCATGAATTTCAATTCAGTTTTATCGATGATGAAAAGGCGATGAAGGATCATTCTTAGAAACATTTCTATACTACTTTTCTGGTGATCTTTAAGAATTCCAAAAGTTAAAAATATTTTCCGTACAGACTCATAGATTTCAATAAGTTGGTTGAAAAACAGCCCTCATATATTCTATAAGCCTTAGATTATCAAGTGCTCTAAAGTACTGAAAACGCACTATATATCGTCTGCAAATTACTTTAACATTTTCCATGTTAAAGTACATCTTAATTAGATTAACGTTACCGCCAACGAGGCCTACCATTATTTTATTCATCAGGATCATCCTTATTCCGTGATCTTTATTACAACACCTTGAAAAAGGGTTTTTAACTTGGGGTTTAGCCTATCCAGAGTGAACAGTGAATATTTATAAAAGCATGTTTCTTGACAAGTTTCCGATGCTCGTGCATGTTCTTTTCTCTTCCAAACTTTTTGCCAATAATCAATTTTTCGTTTTAAGAATAATAGCATGAAGATCACATTGAGTTTAGTAATATACAAAATATTAAATAGAAATCTGGTATATATCGGATTTCATGGATAAAATTTGTTGCTGGGCTTTTGTTTTAATTTTCAGCAAAAGGACACAAACTTTAATGATGATTAAAATTAAAAGTCTGTTTACGGAAAATGTATAATATTAAAAAAATTTAAATTTCCTAAGAATTACATGCAATTGCTTTTATTAAGATTGTACAGTTTCTTTATAAAAGGGTGTGTTTTTAAGATGCTTTTGTGTCAAAGTTCTCAAGAACGTTTAACCTTCTAACTGCGAACTTTTCCTCTTCTGACCTCGACAATGGTTTTGATCGTTTCTAACTCCATTAAGGCTTAACGAATTCATTTTCTCAAAGTTAATTAGGTTCTGCTTTAATTTCTGCTTTAACTGAAGGAACTTCCATTTTGAAAGCAAATATTTTCAGACTTTCATTTGATGAGGTTAAAGTAAATATTTTACAAAGCTTTCCTAGTTAAATATGATGTTCAAATATTACATTTAACTCGTATCATTCGTATTTAATCATCATGTATTAAGCACGAAACATTTATTTCGCCTTTAAATTAATTTTGCATAAATTACACACATTAGTTTTCAAATTCGTTGCTCAATTTTCTGTATTCTGTTTACCAAAACGTTATTTCATAATCAGCGTTCAATTATTTCATTTCTGTTTGCACTTTTATCTAAACAAAGCCTGAAGTGCAAATTTGCCCATAAAAATTTTTCCGACAAATAGTTTCATTCATTAATTTTATCTTATTTACACATGAGGATCATTGCCTTTTATGAAACTTTTCTTTTCTTCATGAGTGCATGTTCTACATAAATAATTCATCAGTTACTCTTTCAACCTTACATACATATGTGAAGGGGGTCTTTTTAACTAATCTCTTTTATCTTCTCCTTTAGCTCGAATGAGTTAAAGTTTTAAAATCCAAAAGATTCCTCTTCGTTTCTCACTTCAACACTTCCAGGCTCTCTAGCGAGTGTTTAAAGGAACCAGGTTGGCTCTGCTCGTCGTAAATCCCGACGCCATGAGACGGAGGACCCACTCAAATAAAAAAGGAGAAAGCTCCTCGTTTGGCTCCGGTCAGAACAAGAGGGCTTGCTCTTATTGCTTTCCCCTTTTATCTATGTTGGCGACACACCGATCAAATGAGAGATAAGACGAGTGTTTCGCCAATTCTCTTTGACAAATTAGGGTTGTAAAATTTTTCACTGAAGCTCTTGGACTCAGTGTAGAACAGCCTCTTTTGAGTTTCGTGTTTTATTTTCTCCCAATACTCCAAGCCAGACGTCCAAAGTCGAAGTAGTTTCATCTTCCAACCTTTTCAAAGTTTCTTTTCATTAAAATAAACAACGTTTCTCCACCATATTACCAAAAATACGATGTTCGGTATTTATCCGCTGATATTACTTTTAGCTGCGTTTCTCCTTCTCATGGGATTAATTCGCTATAGAGCAATGCTCAGACACGGTATTTCCAATTTTGCTTATAACCCACTTTCTCATTTTATATTAATAAATAAATAAAATTTCTGCTGAAGCATTTTTTTTATAAATAATGATTATGTGCTTTCTGTATCTTTCAAATAGGAGATAAGGTCAAGAAGCATTATACTATCCTTTGCAAAACCTCTAGCAAAGAAAATCCAATTTAACAGCACAAATTTTTACCAATTCCAATGTAAGCTATATCATTAATCAAAAATGAAAGAAATTTAAGAAAATTTTTTTTTTCTGTTATGCTTATCTAAAGATGTATTTTTAGAACGTCTTTTTTTTTTTACTCAGATAATGCCTAAACGATTAGGCTATTTTGATTCATTACTCATCCAGACAAATAACGTAGTGACCGCGGCAGTAGAACTCAATTTATGCTTCATTTTTCTATTAGATTTTAATTTATAGATTAGTTTTTAATTTTTATGAAGTTATATCAAATTTTTGAGACATCTCTTATGAGATGGAAATCCAATAGAGTTGTTCAAACAATTCTATGTTCAGAAAGTAAACTGAAAAAATTGTTTAAATGTTATTTCAGATAAAAATAGAAAACAAACGAAAAATTAGTTTAAGAACTCTCTAAAATGCAACTGTCGTGTACTTAGAACTTCAAGTCTACAGCAATCGATAAACGATTTAGTCCACGCAATCGATATTTCGTCGGCTTACTTTCAAAACCTCTGTTAAGCCCCTAGAGGTGCCATGTGAAACGATCTCTCTAGTAAATTATCAAAGCCAGTTTCTAAAATGAATTCGAGTTAAAACTATTAAATAACTTTCAAACTTATTACATTCGAACTTTTTTACATGTTGAGACAGTTAACAATGAACGAACTTGAAATCGTGATCACTGTAGAATACGTCTATGCAGTTAGCTTACAAGGTTAAGACTAAAACGGTGAAAAAATTGAATACGTTTTGGAAGGGTACATATGCGCCCTTTCCGCACACGTTTCAGTTTTCCCTAATAATTGGAAATTGAAGGGGATATCAGTAATGTTATTCAGAAGAACAAACAGCTTCCACCTCAGGATAGGGGTTATCATAAAAAACGAACCAGAACACAGAATCCAGCTTACCCGTAATCAGCCAACGTGAAAACAATTCCAGTTAAGGCGCCCTTTGTAAACCCACCTTCATATTACGAAATGGCCGAGAGAAGCTGAGAAGCTGAAAATGTCTAAAGAAGTGTCAGACGCATCATTAAAGAAAATTTGAAATTGCCGTGTCGGTATAAAGCTCGTGGTCATCGTTTGACAGAATTCTTCACGAACGGTACATTGTACATGACGGATGGCAATGGGTGGTCACCCTAGATGAAGGTTGGGTTTACCACAAGTGATCTAATAAGATGCGAGCTATTCATTTTCGTCACAAAGATGCCAAAGGACAGACTACCTTCAATGGAGAAGTTTTCCAAAGGGTTTGTGGATACAGCAGTTTATTTGCTTGTGGTAAACTCATGTTGTATGAGGTGGCTATTAACATTAAAGTCAACGTAGCTCACATAAAACAGAAGGTATTGGACCCAATTTACCATATAGAAATTTTCCATTTTACATTACAGGCGCTCTTCGATATATCTCCACATCTTTAGACAGAAGGTATTGGACCCAATTTACCATCAAGAAATTTTCCATTTTTACATTACAGGCGCTCTTCGAT
>JAHWFO010057934.1:1349534-1362108 GCA_023313115.1 Rhysida immarginata | reverse complement strand
TTACCATCAAGAAATTTTCCATTTTTACATTACAGGCGCTCTTCGATGATTTTAAGTCATCGAGCCATAAAATTCCTAACGTTTTTTACTGGCCTACTAAGCAGAGAAAGAAATAGGAACCTGAAACAAGGTGATTTCGTTTTAATCCATCCCGATTAAGTCCCCAGGAGCCTAACCCGTGGACTTTTGTGGCTTTGAGCTTCTTTTAAAGAGAGCTTGGAAACCGTCGACTTACAAAGCTGAGAGAGGCCTATGAAAAGCGTGCGAAAGAGGTATGGGGCAGCTTCCCCCCATGCAATGCTCCGCAGAAGTTTTGCGATGGAAACTGAGATTTCCGGCTATTGTCTTCAACAGAGGACATCACATTGAATAAAACAGTTCCGATATTATAGGAGAGCTGTATCTCGAGAGAAGCTGAAGATCAAAAGCTGAATGTTAACTGCCTCAACCCTCTGTACATGGAACTAACTATGTGCTTCGTAAATAACAAAGTTTATCTGGAGACTTCTTTTCTTTAAAATTTATTTTTATTTATTTTTATTTATTTTAATTATAGTTAATGTTACAAACAGTGCATATCCGGGGCCGGTATGGTCATAGACCGACGAGTTAGGTCCCCGGCAGCACATAATGTGTCAAGATACAGAAAAACAAATATATATATATTATAGACAAATAAATAACGAGATTAGTCGTCAGTTAACGAATAATTAGAAAATTACAACAGAATTAACAAAAAAACTGATAAGAATTAACAAAAAACAGAACTGGTTGGAGCAAACAAAGCCCTCTAAATAAATACAAAAAAACAAAAACAAAAAAAAAACACGTGACAAACCATTCCAGACAAGTGCTAATAAGGGTCATATTGACCTCACTGTGCATTATATAAACAAAATTTGCATAAAATATCATTCAAAATCATACATAAAACAAATAAAATAAATAATAATTAGATTATAATCTAAACCAAAGATACAATAAAAGTAGAACAAAAAGAATGGGAAAGAGAGCAGAGGGAAAAAAGCTAAAGAAAGAAGAAATGAAAAACCGTTAAGAGTAAATTAGAGATAGGCGATACGTTGATCCATAAAAGAAATGGCTTTAAGCTTTTTTCTAAAAAGCGGATACAATGGAATATCCCGAACATCCTCTGATAAATAAGACCAAAACATTAAACCGGCATATGAAATGCAGCGACGAGAGTAGTTGGTCTTAGCTACTGGTAAACGAATATCGCTAGCTTTACGGGTAGGATAATTGTGCTTATCTAACTGTGAAATAATATTGAAAGGGCGGGATAAAATTAGCTGTTTATTTATGACCTTAAAAACAAAGAAACATAATTGTATAAAATAGATCTGACAAACCGTTGGGATTTGAAGTAAAGCAAAAAAATGAGAAACAGATTGCGGAATACGAAATTTGGTGATAGTACGCAGGAACCATTTCTGTAGTCTTAACAATCTAGTCGTGTTATACGAGGTTAATGAACCCCAAAAAATGATACAGTAGCAGAGAGAAGAATGTATCAGAGAATAATAAAGAAGTATCAATAAGTAAATGAAGTCGAGAAATCATTCCTTGGTACCTGTTAAAGTTTCTTAAAAGAATGTCAACGTGCAAATCCCAGGTAAGGTCATGTTTTATGGTTAAGCCAAAATATTTGAAAGAACTAGTAGTTGATAATATTTGAAGACCATAATAGATAGGAGGATTGATAGGAATGTTACTTTTATTACGTTGGTAATAAAACATTAATTTTGATTTAGCAGTATTAAGAGATAAAGAATTCGCGTCATTCCAGCGTTTAAGTTCAAAAAGAACACTATTAATATCGTCCAATAGTTGGGAGATATTAGAACGGGATAGCGATAGAGTCACATCGTCTGTGTACAAGATAGGGTTTGCCATATTCAGCGTGTTAGGCAGATCATTAATAAATAAGTTAAAGAGCAGTGGGGAAAGAATCGATCCTTGTGGTACCCCAAGATTGCGTGAAAGAATTGCAGAAGATGTTCCATTAAGTTCAAGGTAATAACTTCGGTTAGTTAAAAGATCTGAAAGCCAATTAAGTGGAGGACCTTGAATATTATAAAAATTAGACAACTTATAAAGCAATAGTGGAATAGGGATAGAGTCAAATGCCTTAGAATAATCAAGAAAGATAGAAGCTACATGCTTATTTGTACTCATTTCAGAAGATGCAAACTCAATCAACTCATAGCAAGCAGTTTCTACACCGCGGTGGGGTATAAAATACCATGTTGATAAGGAGTTAATAGATTGAAAGAATAAGTGAACTGAGAAAGACGAAAATAAAACAATTTTTCGAAAATTTTGGCGAAAATCGGTAATGATTAAACAGGACGATCATTGGAAAAAATATTAGAATCTCCTTTCTTAAAAATTGGTGTGATTTTGGATACTTTTATAGCTTCGGGATATGTACCAGTGGATAAAGATTGATTAAAAATAAAAGCAAGGGGAGCTGCTATGAGAGAGTTAACAGCTAGAATGATATCCGAACGAAAGCCATGGGGATCTGGGACAACAGAAGATTTCAACTGAGTGATGACCTTTCCCACCTCTTCCGAAGAAGTAGGGAATGCGAAAAACGACGAGGGATTCTGGTCAATCTTATAAGGATAAGAAACTAGAGAGGTGTTTGAATCGGGAGAAGAAGGAAGAAGAGCAGTAAGAAAAGTAGTAAGGGAAGGAGAGTCAGGATTGTGAGATAGCTGGGAAGGAAGAGTTATAGAAGTAGGACCTTTCAATAGCTTATTTAAATGCGACCATTTCTGTTTATTAGAGGACATTTGAGAGAATAAACGAGAATAATACAAACGTTTAGAATTATTAACCAATTGTTTTATCTTGTTAGAAAGAGTTTTATAGGCTTGGTTAATAGTGGGTGAGTGCTTACGGCGAAGCTTACGATACAAAATATTCTTCTTTTTGGTCAGGGTTACTATGTAGGAGGTAATCCATGGCTTCGTAATTGAGGAATCCATTGGAGGCACCCTGGTGGAGTACTGTGTGAAGTATCGGTTGTAGCCAAGTCTTACTTGAGATAAAAATTTGTTAAAAATTTGATTCGTATCGTACGTATTAGCAAATAGCGAAGTCCAATTGGTTAAACTAAGGAAAGACTTGAACACAGCAATACGACCAGGTGACACTTTCCGTAAACGAATATCTGGATTTGGAAATCGTTTGCCATAAATTTTTGTATTAAAAATACAGACAAGGGGGAAATGATCCGAAATGGAGACATCTAAAGA
This sequence comes from Rhysida immarginata, assembly GCA_023313115.1. NCBI lineage: Eukaryota > Metazoa > Arthropoda > Chilopoda > Scolopendromorpha > Scolopendridae > Rhysida > Rhysida immarginata. The sequence goes on along the minus strand of JAHWFO010057934.1, from coordinate 1,358,824 downwards.
CTGGCTGAGAAGAGGTGAGTTAAAATTAGTAAAGCATTGATCAATAGCGGAGTATGTTCGATGGTAAGGAGAAAAGTGGGTAAATGAACCAGAAATAGCGATAAGGCCAGAACGGGAAATGGGATCGAGTAAAGAGTTTAAACATGTGGAGGGTTTGTTAAAATCGATGTTGAAATCCCCTATTAGTATAATTTGCTTATTAGACAATTGAGCATCAAATAGTATGGAAGAAAGTGCGGTACAAAAAGATGAGAAATACCCTGAAGGAAGGCGATATATTGTCATTATAATATATTTATCGTTATTACATAAGGTTAATATTTCGAGATCACGCGAAATATGAGTCATTTCAGGTATTATTGTGTAATGTAAGGAGTTAAAAATATAAATACAGATGCCCCCTCCAAGTTTATCAGGACGATGGATGGAAATTACATTATAATTGTCGAGTGTAGGGACTTCAGCTGAGTTGCGAGTCCACGTTTCAGTAAGTATAATTAATTTAGGAATAAGTATGGTACTAGATAAAGTTGTCAACAAAGCGGAAAAGTTTGCATTAACGCTACGAATATTGACATAGAAAAGAGAAAAATAATGATCAGTTGCTGTGACATGAAGCGAATTAATAAGAGAGTTTAAATTAGTTAACGAAGTCGGAAGGCTGTAGTCCGCCATTAAAAAAATTTAAAGGAAAAAGTATCTCAGTATACAAATCACAACGATCCACAGGCAAGGGTAGAAAGAGAAAACCAAAATAAATAAAGAGATGATGAAGAGGAAAGAAAGATAAATAAATAAATGAAAAAACAAACCAATAAATAAATAAAAATAAAAACTAGTATAAAAAAGAAAAAACAATGCTATAAACAGTTAACGGAGGAAAAAGATCCTAAGGAAAAAGCAAAGATAAATAGCTAAAGAGAAAGCATGAAAAGAGGTAGACAATGAAAAAGAAAGAGATAAGATTTGAAATAGAATTAGAACAACAGCGGAGATGGAACCAAAAGGGAAACAGCAGGGAAAATGAAAGGGAAAATACATATTCTTCCATTCTTTGCTGCAAAGTTGACTAAAAGGTAAAAGGCAATGTGCCTTTACAATAACTTGCAATAATAGGGCATTCAATGTTAAGTTTAGAATTGTCGTATGTCATACGATTCATACGAAAGGAAATAATTCGCGAATAAACTAGACGAGAAATAATCGGGAACAGTAACTTCATCTTAAAGGTATTTCCACTTACAGAATTTGTCATGCTATTTTAAGAGGTTTTAAAGGTTAAGATATGAGAACTTAAAATCTTATTTTTTATAGGTTACTTCCTAATCTGAAAGCCACTCTGAAGGTAACATAAGCAGGTTCCATGAATCTCCAAACTACTAGGTACTTCATTATAGCTATTATATTTCTTCTTAATTATTTTACAATCTACACACACATTGTCCAAAAATTTTAAAAAATGTGTTTAATTATTTATTATATTCCTTTTATAAGTTCGGAATTTGGCCCGAAGTGCACCATGTACTCGGGTTTGGATAACGTCAATAAGGTATTGAAGTACTTGTAAAAATTTTGAAAAATTCATACAATTCAGACTCAATCACACCATACAATAGACAATTGACGAAAGGCTTAGAAAAACTAATCAAAAAGTTGGATTCTCAAAAGCATAAAAAAACACTAACAACCTCAAATAACTTACAGGCAATGTACAGGCTAAATTGAAAGTAAAGGCAAATCCAGTGTATAGGTATCACGACCTTTTATTTAATTAAATAGTTATAACTTCATTCAATTATATTCATGAAGTGGATCGTGTATAGAGAAAGGGGGAGGACGACAAAATTGTAAGATTCGAATCAAGTTTAAATGACACGTAAACAAATTAATGAAATGTCACAAATAATTTTGAATTAATTTGGAAGAAATACATAATTAATCCAAAGTTCGTCTGTTAGCGTGAAGGTCAGTGGGGTGAACGACCACAGGAGCAGGCAGGTTGCGACGCTGGAGGGATGCGAAATCCAATGGCGTTGGCGTTCGATGAGGCTGGTCACCGCTAAAGCGGAAGGCGGCGGCCCTGTCGGGTTTCGAGGAGCTTGGCCCAGAACTATGAAATAAAAGCAAAGGCAAAAGATATTAGCACGCACAGCTAAGTATCGTAATCAACGAGAGAAGCAAGTCATTCAGAAGTTTTAACGGACCACAGTAAGATTTTGTCCCAGAGAAATTAATAGGAGCACTTAAAGTCAAAATCTTTAACTTATCTAATCTTGCAACGTTAAATTAGAAGATGAATATGATACCCTTAATTGGAGACGCAATAGCCAAGCGCGGCTCGCGACCAGAGATCTCTGTGCGGCTCGCGCTTGCAAAGCTGACGTCCTCCGCTGTCGGGCTGGCTGGGGCGCTCGATGGGGTTGATTCGGCGTATTGTATCGCCTGAGTGATTAAAGAGGTGGCAGAGGTAATATTCGATCCTTCCTCGTCCAACTCAAGAATGGGCGGCGTGTCGGTGGCATTTCCTGGGGGCCTACTGCGAACTGAGGCAGGAGAGACCTGATCCGTATCAATGGCGATGTCGACTTGGGCTTGGCGAGACGGCTCCCCTCGCTTTCGTGGCTCGCGCTGGATCGTCTGTCGTGGTCTCGAGTAGATCGGCTCCGAAGAATACTGGCACCGTTGGTAGGAAAAGTTCGTCCCTTGTAAGAGACGTCGTCGGGGAATTCGTCTCAACTGTCGGCGGGGGCGTGAGGCGGGGCGGACGGCGAAATCTTCGTTTCCTCACCGGCTTCTTCCCGCTGGGTGAACTGACACAAGAAGAATTCAAAATACAGGGTGATTCAGTCAATTTCTGACCATTTCACTCGAATGACGTGCATTAGGGATAGACAATTGAAAGAATATGAGCGCCATATCGAATTTCTAAATAGTTGGAGTTTGTATTGTTGCAACGGCGCTGCATGAAAATCGTATTGTTGAAAAATGGCGCCCGCTTTATCAACAGAGCAGAAATGCATGGTTGTCGAATGGTATTTCGAGACAAAATCACCTGTAACCGTGCAAAGAAAGTTCCGGAAGGAGTATAAGTGTCGAGACGCACCAGGCAGGCAAGCAATCATGGATTTTGTCAAGCAATTTCGTGCCACTGGATGTGTTAAAGGCAAGACAAAAAGGCAGGAGCGTAGTTCGTGTTCGAACGGCCAAAGATGTCGAAAATTTTCGCACAAGGTTGGTCGATTCCCCTACCAAAAAATCTGTTCGCCGCCTATCCATTGAAGAAGGGCTGTCGTATACCACGACGTGGCGAATTTTGAGAAAGGCTTTACACCTGTTCCCGTATAAGATCCATTTTTATCAGGAGTTAACAGACACTGGAAGACAGAAGCGACAACAATTTGCGATGGAGTTTGGAGCAGAAATGGAAGCCAATCAGGACATTGTGGACAACCTGTGGGTGTCAGATGAGGCCTTCTTCCATCTGTCAGGTGACGTTAATAAACACAACGTTCGTTTTTGGGGTTCCCAGCACCCTCATGGGATCCATAAGTCACCTCTTCATCCACGAAAGGTTATGGCTTGGTGCGCGATTTCCAAAAAAGGCATCATTGGTCCGTTCTATTTGAGGGCACCGTAACGTCACAGGCTTACCTTAGCATGTTGAAAACCTTCTTCATCCCCGAGCTGCGAAGGAGGCGTATACCGCTTCGACATCAATGGTTTCAACAGGATGAGGCTAATGAAGTGCTAGACTTTCTCAATCAGAAATTCGGAAATCGTGTCATTTCAAACAGGTTTCCAGATCGATTCGGGGGAGGCTTTCTTTGGTCCGCTACGAGTCCTGACCTAAACCCATGTGATTTTTATCTCTGGGGGTTCCTTAAAGACAGTGTGTTCACTACAGCACCAAGAACCTTAGACCAGCTGCGACAAAGTATCGTCGACTGCTGCACCCTTGTGGATGCAGAAATCCTGGATAGAGTTATGAACAACTTCACCATTCGGCTGCGAGCAGTTCAAAATGTTCGTCGTGGCCACATTGAGCATATCATCAAGACTTTTCCACGGGAATAAAAACTCCAAACTGCCTAAAATATCATACTGAAATGCTAAGTTTGTAAACATTAATGGGTCAATAAATCATAGTACTGAAATGGTCAGAAATTGACTGAATCACCCTGTAGTTCGATTACGGTAAGTTCGAAACGATTCATTTGCCTGGGATGATGGGCGAACTCGCTGGTTCCATGAGTCCCGTGCAACTGTCCTCTCTCGATTCGTCTGAGGCACTTCGCATACCTTCAAACCGACCAGGCTGGCAGGGTTCGTTTGGGGACCGGCTTGGCGAGATCTCCGCAGTCGGCTTCGCTTGCCCGTATTCGTGGATGCTCCCTCAGTACCGTCAATGTGCCGAGTTCGTTTTCCAAATTCTTGCTGGCCGTCCTTGTCCGTTTTCCATCTCGTACGAAATCGGAAACCTCTCTGATTTTTCTTCCTCTGGTCCCATCTTTTATCCTCCTTCTTCCTGAGCCGTTTTTTGCATACTCGGCTTCTCCTCCAATAAGCGGCTTGCTTCTGCCTTCTCCAATCTTCCGATTCTTCTATTCTCCTCTGGAGGTGACGGGTAGCTAAATTCTCTCTTTTTCTCTTGCTTTCTTTTCTGGTTTCCTTCTCTCCCTCTTCTTTGCTTCTGTGTTGGAGCGTCGAATTTTTTTTCTCCTATTTTCTTCCTCAATTCGGCGATCTGACAATAGGCGACTTTTGTGAAAGCTCCTGCTTAGGCCAACTTACTTACTTACTTTACTTACTATTCAAACCCGCTTATCCGTTAGGGTTGTGGGGGCAGCAACCCTATGGAGGATTTCCAGCGATTGCCATCTTCCGCTATCAGGCGCATGTCCTACATGGTAATACTCAAGCGATTCGAACCCAGATTGTTCATGTAGGTCGAACCCTTGGTCTCTTACCCACCGGCCTGTAAAATAACAACTTCCTAGGAAGACTAGTTTGGGCATCCGTATCACGCGACCATATCAGCGCAACTGAGAACTTTCAATGCGGAGAAGTAGAGGCTCGACACTTAAAGACTCCCTTATTGTGCTGCTCTGCACTCTATCTAGTAGGGTAACACCTGCCACACTTCTCAGAAATCTCATTTCGGCCGCTTGTACTCGCGATCATTACCCAAGACTCATGACCATAAGCGAGAATGAGGACAAAGATAGATTACGCTTTGTTTCCCAGCTCACGTTTCGTTACCATGGTTCGCCACTGTTCACGTCTGACACAGCTTGCTGTACCGAACTGAGCATTCAGTTCTTCTTGTGAATGCAATCCCGAGATAATTGAACTTCTCCACCTGTCTCAATGGGACTCCCCTAAAATGGAGAGCGCACTGAGCAGGCTGTCCAGAACCAGAAAGGACCAGAACCACAGCCTTAGCCTCACTGAACTTCATCCCAGCCTCTTTACATTTGGCTGCAAACTGTCTAGTGCATGGTGAAGAAGACCCAAGGAGAACAAGGTCGTCAGCAAAGAGCAACATCTCCACCAAGCAGTCGCCCACAAAAACACGCTCATCGCCTCGGCTGCTCCTGTCTATCCAGTCCATAAAGATAATGAACAAAAGAGGCGATAGTACGCACCCTTGGCGGAGTCCAACACTCCCGGTGAACGGTCTTGATTTAATGCCATTTATCCGGACACACATCTCAGAACTTTCGCACAGAGACATGATAGCAACCAGGAAGTCCCCGTGCACTCCGTACTCTTGCAACACTTACCAGAGCTTAACCCGAAGAACACTGTCATATGCTCTTTTGAGGCCCACAAAGCAAGCGTAGACATCTTTTGCATACTATCAGGATTTCTCAAAGATTTGCAGGAAAAATAAAATAAAATTTAACACTAGATTTAAAGAGTACCTGGTATACAATAAAAAATGTAATTTTAATCCCTCCAGTTTTGCAGATCAAATATTAAAATCTGGTCATAACTTTGACTCCAATAAGCTCAAAATTTTATACATTACTGATAATCCAGAAATGCTAAATTCTCGAATCAGTTAGAAATTGATTAAAAAAAATCCCCCAACAAACTATATAGCGACAATGGCCCCATGAATGTTTCAGAATGGTATGAATCTTTCAAATATTTAAAATAACTGTCTTTTCAAATAATTAATTATTGCAAAATAAATCTTTTGTTATTAAAAAACACCTTGATTGTTAAGCCTTTTTAAAAAATGTATTGTTATAACCAATCACTTTAATTGTTAAAAATTCTGTAAATCTTTTCATTCACATAATTACGATTTGGTCACTGAAATATGCATTCGTGTAAAATATATTTTTGAATCTTGTGGAAATGTGTTTCCTTTTTGTTATTTTTAATTGAGCATCTACTTAAATAAAGGAAAAGCAGGATAAAATTTACGAGTTGAAATTAAAAGAGGAGGCATAATATCACTAAAATTATTCAAATCCGCACCTAGGGTGGTTATAATATAACGAGAGGTATCCAGAGTCCTCTAACGAGAAAAGTAATGGACGAAGCATAACCAAATTTGATGGGCGTACATAGTGGACCATCGGATTTCAATTTCTAAAAAAAAAAATAAAAATTAGTTCCAAATGTCGCCACCAATAAAATTTTGGCGCTGTTTACCGAATAAAATGTATTAATTTGCATTAACGCATTCCGTGTAGCGATCATGAGTATAAAAGAAAAAGCTGGGAGAATTCTCAGGCCAACTGCCTTTCGATGGCTCTTACCTTACGGGACCGTGCTTTGTTAGTCAAGCTGTATTTTTAGCGGAACGAGAATGCCAATGCTGCCCTTAGTGAATTTCGGCGGTTAAAGAAGTTGCGAAAACAACAGATGAGCGTAGCAAACTTACGGAACATGATTCAACGATTTGAAAGTACAGGAACTCTAGCACAGCAACCGGGACGCAAACCGATTAGTCAGCAACAAGGCGAAGAAGTTTCAACTGCTGTTATCGAACAGAGATGGCGAATGTGCAGGGTACCAGCAGTGCTCGGGCAGTATCTCGGCACACGCAGATCCTACAGTCAACAGTGCAGAAGATTCTACATCAGATGTTGAAGTTTCACCCGTATAAAATCTCTTCTGTTCAAGAATAGCTCCCTGGCGATGCGGCCACCCGATTGGATTTTTCATTGAGATTCTTAGCGCGCATGCAAGTACATGGCCGTGACAAATTTTATGGAGTGACGAAGCACGCTTTCATTTGAACGGTGGTATTAACACACACAACTTCCGCATTTGGACTGCGAATGATCCGCACGCTTTTGTGCAGGAGCCTCTCCACTCGTCATAAGTCAGGGTGTGGTATGGCTTTACAGCATCTTTTATCATCAGTCTTACTTTTACGAGGAAAATCGTGTAATTGGACGAGTGACCTGTACCTTTACTGCCTTAAGGATGCCGATGTGCTACAGAACTTCGTTGTTCCACATCTGCAGCAACGAGGATGTCTCGAATCGATCACATTCATGCAAGGTGGTGCGCCATCCCACATTGGACGTAAGGTACAACGTGTGTTGCGGCAACATTTCTCTGACAGCAGAGTCATTAGTCGTGCATTTCCTACCGTATGGCCACCGAGGTTGCCCGATCTCAATCCTTGTGACTTTTTGATGTGGGGATTTCTTAAACTATCATTAATTTTACGTTATATTCATTCATGACACATCAATCCAAATCGTTTGATATATTACATGCCATATTTTAGCATTGAGAGTTCCAATGAAACATAATGGTTCCACTAAACCAGGTTCCTTGAAACCAATTTCGACTATCATTAATTTTACGTAATATTCATTCATGCCACATCATTCCAAGTCGTTTGATATATTACATGCCATATTTTAGCATTGAGAGTTCCAATGAAACATAATGGTTGCATTAAACCAGGTTCCTTGAAACCAATTTAAAGGTATGAAGAATATGTCCCCGATATCGCAACGCTGAAAGAGCGAATAAAGCTTGTTTCACATAGAAAATCCCTGGCTGAGCGGATGCAGATCCGCATATATTGCGTATAGTGGCGCCTCCGTGCGCATTCCGCGTGGAAACGCGGAATCCGTTGAGCATTTCACAATTAAAACTTTCGCGCAACTTTTCCGCTTAAGCTGTCTCCTGATTGGTCCCTCTAAAATAGTATCTTCTTTCGTAAAATGGAGTCTAAAACTAAGCTTTTGAAGTAAAAAAAAAAAAAAAAAAAAGTCTATCAAATGAATTTTCAACAATTTTTTAAATGGAGATGTTATATATTGTTAATTTTTCATTTGGCGGAGTATGATTTAAAAATACAAGAACTGTACATCCCAGTATTTGTGTAATAATAAATATATATTTTAATTACAATAATATTTAAAAAAAAAATTAAACCCCTTTTGTGTAAAAGTCGAGAGTAGCATTCTCTAATTTTCTCGGAAGACATCGGTCAGCCCTGTAGCGTTTACGCATGAATTCATTATTGTAATGTGTCTAATTAATACATAAATAATTCATCATATTATAGGAATTATATTTTACGAAATTTATGCGGGAAAAAATCACTAAAGTCCCGTGACGGTGAACATCAGCTACGGGCGGGCTGTCGGTCATTGATGTCGGCCTGGTCGCACAAACATCGTCACGAGATTTTCGTGATGTGTTTTCTTGCATAATTTTCCGAAAATATAAATTCTATAATGCGATATATCATTTACTTATTTAATAAATATGTTACACTTATTTAATGATTAAAAACAATAATAAATTCGAGCTAGACGGGGCTGAAACAAGCTTTATGTAAAATAGGCTTAAACGTGAAGGGGCTGATCGATCATCGATGTCACCCGAGAAAATAGAAACTGACTTTTACCTGGTTTTGTTTTATTTTAGCCGAGCATTTCTGTGTTCCTTTATTTGGTATTCCAAATTGAAATTCGTTCGGAAATTAAAGAAATAAGTTTCTCATGAAACACATTTGCTGGCCATCGCTGTGGAGTAGAGTGTAATTTTATCTCTCCCGCTTTAGGTTCTCCCTACATGCTTTGCGCTTCACCTGCTTCCTGATTGGCTGAGGCAAAGCGGATTCCGCAAAATTTCCAGACCTCCTTGAAATGGAAAATCCGCTCCGCAACTCTCGCGGAGCAGATCTGCAACGTTTGCGCGTGAATGTGAAACGCCTCAGTTTAGCGGAAAAAGTCCGCTTTTGCCCGCGGATTGCGCTTCCGCGTGTTTTCCGCTCCGCAAAGCTCTATGTGAAACAGGCTTAA
>JAHWFO010057934.1:1325780-1344534 GCA_023313115.1 Rhysida immarginata | reverse complement strand
TGATGAAAAGTGCACCATGGGATAGGCCACCCACAACTTCCTATTCATTGGATTCATCAAAATTGACATATCTGCTTCGGTTCAAAAAATAAAAGGGGGGGGGCAGACTTATGGACCACCCTGTATATGTAATAGAATAGTAATTTATCACTTAATTACTAAATTATTTAATGAAATTACGATGTAACTAAATTCTTATTATCTGATATTAAATATATATATAAACCAGACACCACAAACAGAATTCTTAATTCAAGAATGCGAAGTTTGAACTAAAGCTTTATAGCTCATTCGAAGCACTAATACCGACGGTTATCACTACGATCCATCGTGTTATACAGGCGAAACTCATACCATGTATTCTTTATGTGCTGTTGAAAATGTTGGACCTCGCTGATTCATTTATAAAATCACAAGAAGCAAGGCGAAACAGAATAAACCATTAAGGGATGACAACCAAGTACCGAAAGGCTAAACTAAACCATTTCGCGGAAACATGTTTTTCAACTGCCCTATGTTAACATTAAAAGTTTTTAATGGGCCATATGATACCATTAAATCACGTACCTTTGAACCAATTTCGACTATCATTAATTTTACGTAATATTCATTCAAGACACATCATTCCAAGGTGTTTGATATATTACATGCCATATCTTAGCATTGAAAGTTCCAATGAACCATAATGGTTTCACTAAACCTGGTGCCTTTGAACCAATTTCGACTATCATTAATTTTACGTTATATTCATTCATGATACATCATTCCAACTGTACATTACATTATTAAGTACCGATATTAAGTGCAGTAATGGTGTAATGTAATACATGTAATACGAATTCACAGTTCGGTTAAGTCTATTACGTTGGATGTTTTGTCGTAACTATAAAAAGTACAGTTAATATTGTAAGTCCAAACAAAGCAAGCAATAAATAGCCTTTATTTGTGGAGAAGAAGGCTTTTATTCCGCTTTAAATATGTTTAAAAAGTTTTTTTTTAATTGATTATATAACTTTTAAGTATTTTATATTTATTATTTAAGTACACACGAAGGCGTTTTGAAAAGTAATGCCTCCATGGCTGTAACTTTTTTTATTTGGTAACCGATTTTCAAAATTCTTTTTGTACCTGATTCTTGAAGATGTGGCGATTGATAATTCTAAATTTTTTAAGAGATGGCGCTGGAAACAAGTATTAGCTTACAGTCTAATCTCTTATGTCATTTTGGAGCTATGATCGTACCTTTCAAAACGCCATTGATGTTTAAACGATTTCCAGTTAGCGTCTTATTTTTTTCATGTGGTAAACATGTCGAGTTTCGAGCCACATAAAGAGCATTTGGCACGTACAGCTTTTCTTGTTCAATCAAAAGAAAAACGCGAGTGAAAGCCGTCGTATACTTGTGGAACTTTACAGTGACAATGTCCCAACGCAAGACTGTTGTATTCGTTGGTTTAGAACATTCAAAAGTGGTGATTTCTACTTGAAAGACAATTCTGTGCATTTGGTGGGATCAAAAGGGTGTCGTGTACAAAAAGCTTCTGAAACTAGATGAAACAGTTAATACAGTTCGCTGCTGTCAACAAATGATTAATTTGAACCATGCATTGATCAAAAAGCGACCAGAATGGGCTACAAGATACGAAAAAGTGATTTTGCAGCACGACAACATCCCATCACACACAGCGAAAGCGGCAGGAGACACCATTTCTGCACTTGGCTGGGAACTCTTGCCACACCCGCCGTACTCATCAGACTTGGCCCCTTCCGACTACCACTTGTTTTCATCGATGTCTCATGCACTTTCCATGAAACACTTCAACAATTGAACGGCAATAGTAACTAGGCAAGTGCACTTACCTGGTTTCTACCGTTTCCTATGTTTCCTATGGAAATAAACACTAAATAAAGATAATATTAGTATAAATTTAAAGGTCAAGTTTGTCTATGTCTGTTTTATGAACGTTTCCCTAAGAATTAAAATAGTTTCAGTGCATAACTTATACTTGAATTTTCTAGACGCATTTAATAAATTTTTTATTCTGTTACTTGCCTGTTTACTGCACCGGGCCACTCAATTACGAAGATGTCGAGAAATGGCTTGAGGACTGGACCACCTCAAAAGATGTACGGTTTTTCTGGAAGGCATCCACAAATTGCCAGAGAGATGTGTAGCTAGCGATGGCGCATACTTTGAATAAACAAGTAAACTTATTTACTTTTCTCCCAAATTAAGAACAAATTAAGAATTATTAATCACCACACCTGATATATCCTTTATGCTGGGTGCCCACTTAGCGCGACGATAGCGCGATTCTATCGCTTTGAGTCATATGCGCATGCGCAACAAACGCCAGGCGATTAATTCGCTTCTCGGTGCCCACTTGGCGCGACGGCCGCGTGACTGAATGCGCATGCGCTATCTACGCGATCATTTCGTTTCCCACTTCAAGATTTCGTGCTTCCAAAATCAGAATTGGATATTTCGTGCATACAGAATTGCATATTATTTGATATCTTCAATCAGATTTCCGTAGCGATATCCGACCATCTCGAAGTAGGTGCTGCCATGATAGCATGTGCCACGTGATTCGAAACTGTTTTCTGATTGGGTGCGATGGAGTCGCGCGATCGAAAAGCTCTGGCATGCAGAGCTTTTCAATCGCCTTAGCTGCGCCACAGAATCGCCCTCGTGACGTCATTCTGCGCATGCGTGCTTCACAAAGCGATAGAATCGCGCTATCGTCGCGCTATCGTCGCGCTAAGTGGGCACCCAGCATTATATAATGCTCTATTCACTTTTCGACATAGTCCTCATGCCTTTCCACGCACTTGCGCCAACGCGTAACTAGTCGGGTGAACCTGTCGGAGAGGAATTTCGAGATTGTTGTCGAGACCAGGATTGAATGAGAGCTTTCAGAACGTATCTCGGCGGGTGCGATAGAACCTCCGCACCGACTTTGCACCTTGCGACTTTCACCTCTTCCCAAAGATAAAAGAGCACCTTAGGGGAAATGAATCGGTTATCAAATAAAAAAGTTACAGCTAGGGAGGCATTACTTTTTAAAACGCCCTTGAACTTTATATTGTGTATTGTTTTTTTATTTATCATTCTAAAAATATTAGCATTAGTATGGCGAAAATTCGGGTAAACTGCCGTCTTTTACCAGCGCTTACTAGAATGTTGGAACTTTATTGTCGGAACTTTTTTTGAAAATAAAATTCGTGTGCACTTTTTGACGATTCACGGTAAGATACACGTCCACGGTAAGATACACCTTGCATGTCCGGAGAACAATTGTCAATTGAAGCAAAATCTTCGTTCATTAGCCACGTGGCAAATCAGGAACAAACTAATCACGTGAAGAAGACTGATCCAAAAAGAACCGGTTCATTATGTAGATTGTGTCCATACTTAAATTGGAAACGGCTTAAACGGCTTAAATGGATTGGTAAATTTTCAATAGGTACTTTGAAAAACGTGATTTAATATTAAGTCAAAATTTAGTTCATTTCCGCATAAAATATGGTTTAACGTGTTACACATACAGAAATCATGCCTCATGTCTTCCTCTAGAAGTACATATCATATTAAGATAATTATATTAAAGTCACATTATATTTCCCTTTCAATATTATTGTCTTGGTTATTCTTTGTCTTCGTCGTCAAAATTCACATAAGGAACAACCGATCATCATTATTATTACACGTTTTAAATTTCAAATTATTATTAATTTAAATCTCATTATACTTGTAAATGTCAGGCCGTCAGAAGCGAGGAAACTCCGATTTGCTAGATACTGGCGGCTTCGCATTAAACCGGCAGGTATTGAGCCTGCGACGCCGGCAGTGGAACTCTCCTATAGAAAATAGAAGCAAAAACGGAAGAGAAAAAGAGAGAAGGCAAGGATTGAAGGAGCGACGGCGCAAGCGCGGCCTGGAATCCAAGAGAGCCAGTAAAAAAGCGGAAGAGACCAAGAGAGGAGAGAGCTCCTGAGCAATTGACTGAAGATGGATCTTAACCGTCCGCCCATGGTACCCGCCAAGGTCTCGATAACTATCTGAGGAATGCTCGCCCACCGCCGATAGCTAAGGAAGGAAAAGTCGCACTTCCTAAATATGCCATCAGGCCTGGTCGAATCGAGAACCCTCCGAACAGTACACTGAAGGCAACGCAGGACCGGGTGAGAACTATACTTTTCATTATTTATGCGGGTGCGAAGGTTCTATCAAGGATTGATAATAAGGATTCAGAAGCCGGACGATACGGAAGGCAAAGAATTGGAAACGAGGAGCAGCGCAGGACCGCCTATAATTTAGAGAGGGGATTATCGACATCCCAAAGGCAAAAGAGCGAGTGCTAATCCTGCTCGCTCAGCGGACTTAACGAAACGGTTAATGACCGAGATAACCCTTTCGCAAAAAAATCTACGTATTTTACACAAGTGCACGTTAAAACAAAACTCTCGCTCCACTACTAATTGTTCTACTGAATTTACTCATACATTAGATTCCAGTAAGGATCCGTTAGCACCTGTTAAGACTCCGGAATCCACGCTATTGACAAAGGTGGACAGCGGAGCCAATAACCCAGAGGGATTACTTAGATCCGTGGCCCCGTTATTTAATCCACACTAAACTTCTTTTCTGTCGCTGAAAACCCATGGATCGCCAAGTTCCCATTCCGCAGAGATAGCCGATATTCTCTTAGGGCGCCCGGGGGTATTACCGCGCTTAAGCAAGGGGGAATCCTATGGGGGTGCTTAAGCCGTTGCAAGCTTCAATGCTCATTATTATGGTTGTTCAATTGTTGACTCTATTCTTATATGTGATTCCCTCCCTCACGGACTTTCACCGCCAGTCGACATACCTAACTAGGTTACCGCCTTCCAATTCAGCGGTGCCTGTGACTTACAAATGCAATTGCATTTTAGAATGATTCATGTTTAAAGTTAATTGTTTTGATTCAGCAACTGGTGTCTTAGTTATATGCTTTCGAATAATTGTTCATTAAACTTTATATTAAAATTCCAAGGCGTATTTTCCACCTCTGTTATTTATTCCTAAAGCCTTTCAGAGCATAAAAAAGATACATGGGCATTTCATTTTGTTTTGCAATTTCACTGCAAGTAATTTCTCGTATCTTATATACAGGGTGATTCTGAAAAAGTGTGTATAACTAAGCAATGACAGAGCTGACCAGAATGAACATTTCCTTTTAATACAATGTGGGTCCGAATTTGAACGCTAAGATATGAACAGAAAAAAAATGCCGCCATCAAGATCAACAAGTTAATAACTCAGGTTCTGCAAAGCCTAGAATAATAAGGTACATAATACTTAAAGATCAACAAAATTCTTGAATTTAAAAAAAAAAAATCGAATAAAATTTAAAGCAAGTAACAGTATACAGGGTGAGGCATTTATCTTGGGACAACTGAATATCTCGAAAACTAAGCATTGTACGAAAAAATGTCCAAAATCAAAAGTGAATTATTTCGCGGGGGAAATTCATTAGTTAAAAATTACCCCCCCCCCCTCGCTTGTGAGGGGGGCTGGGGGAGGGGAGGAACTTTTAAATCTTAAGTAGGAACCCCTATTCTTAGTCGTATATTCAGATTATACACAATGTTCGAGAAATGTTTTATTCTTGGTGTTTTTTCAATTGGTCCAACCGTTTAGAAGATAGAGGCCCTGAAAGTGGAACTTTTAAAGTTTTGAACCCAATTTTATCGATGAAGAAAAGAGATAGAGAGTGGGTCTTACAGACATTCCTATTCTACTTTTTAATGGTCTTTAAGAATCCGAAGTCAGAATTTCAAAAATCCAATATTTTTCAATACACACGCATAGATTCTGTCTCCAAGGACTGCTGCCCCCAAAAGTTTATTTGTGCACTAAAAAATTTTGAAGATCGACAGAACTGTTTTTATCGTTTTCATTATCAGTGCGATTAATTGAGCATTAGTTGTTTCTTTATTTAGTTACATGGAGCTGTTCACTAATGCGCAGCGTGTCATAATCATGAAAACACTTAAAAAAATATCGTTTTCCACTGTAAAATCGTGATGTATATTGAAGGAAATAGAACAAAAAGTTTCATTTTCATGTAACTTTAACCGATTTATTTCATTTTTAAAAACTGCTCATTTTATGAAGCACCCTATAGTTTCAAGTGAATTAATGTGGGTTAGTTAAATTGATGTAATCTCACAAAGGATTTAATTTACTAATAAAATAAGGTCCATTGTATTTTAAATAAGAGCTGCCTAACCAAAAACATTCATTATCATCAATGAAAAACGTTATTCGTTCTTTCTAAAAATGACTTTTGCTATGTTAATCTCCATTTACAACTTTTTCTTTATTTAACGTAAATATGAATGGACCATGCCATTGAAAAATAAAATGTTGGTTCAAAATTGCTTGATTGATTAGGGGACATCATGGAGTGATAATAAAATTCTAATTCGAAACTAATATAGGTAACACCTCTATCCAATAATACTCTTAATAGATTAAAAAAAATTGTGCCAAGCTTCATACACAAAGATCTTATAGGCCCATTCAATATCCATATTTCCGAAATTTCCGAAACCCAGTCGAATAATTTTAGGTGCTAGAGCTATAGAAGTTAGGTCTATCTATAGGAAAGTGGCCGGTGCCCTATTGAATAAATGCATTCTCAGCGCATCTAATGTAAAAGCTGAGAAGTAACGAAAATTAACTTTTGAACTATGATAGAGAAAATGTTCCCATACAAAGATCTAGAGCATCACCAATTTAGTAGAAATCCACTCTTTGCATAGAGAAAAGAAAAGGTCTATGCCGCCAGCCCCACCATTTTTGAATTCGATAATTTCAAATATGCCATTCATTTGTGCTTCGTTTGTGCTGGTTTCTGCCGTAAACCCCAATGTTTGTGCTCAATAACAAAAAATAATGAAGTAAATATGAACTTGGGGACGGGGGGTAGTTTGACAACATTTATCTATTCGCGGGATTTCAAATATACTATTCGATTGTATTAAATATAGCACTCCAAGATGAGGAATGAGATAGACAGCCCCAGATGTTTAATTATACAACAATGTTAGCGTTTTGAAATTTCGGCCTGAACGTTATTTTTGTACGTTCCGCTTTGTTTCTAATGTAGCACATAAGAAGTTAATAAATGTAAAGTGGAGATAATGCTCTAAGAATTAGGTAATGATATTATCTGAAAAAATGGAAGGAAAAATTCTACGACCTGGATTCGAAACAGGAACCACGAGTATCACGCTCGTTGACTCTACCAATTGGGCTATCCTAGACACCTGGAAACAGCCTTATTGTACCGTTTCACTATAACCCAGTTGGTAGAGGCAACGAGCGTGATACTCGTAGTTCCTGGTTCGAATCCAGGCCGTGGAGTTTTTTCTTGACTTTTTTTCTGATAATATCAGTAGCACATAAATCTAATATATACATCAGATATCTAATATCACTTGGGAACCAGTTTTTAAAAAAATTCTGATTGATTATTTTTTACATGTGTAGCAAAAAAATTAAACCGGATGTTTTGTCTTTGCTATTTCGAGGAAAATAAGCTTGGAAAGAAACCCGATCAATCTGCAACATAATAAAAGGAAAATTTGTAATTGAAGAAGCTTGGAAAAACTGGATTTAAAAGACATGAATAAAACTTGCTGACTCAATGACCTAACGTTGTATTGATGTAATTAAATGCAAGGGATGCACTATTAATAAATAACTGATTGTTAAAAAAAGATTTTTGCTAATGGACTTAAGATTTTGCACCATGGTTTGAACGCTAAATACCTGTAATAATTTGCAAAATTAAAATATCTATAGCTTTCATGTAATTTAAGTTTTTTAGTACTCTACGTTTTTTATTAATTTGTGTAGAAAAAAAACTTTGTTCATGACATCTAAGAAATCAACATGTTCTTATAATTTTGCACATAACTGTATGTCGGAGAGGGCATCTCATGTGGAGAAATACGTTCCAGTTCTAAGAATGTTATAACTATTTTCATTGATCAATTTAGTACGAAAACGTAAGCTTGAATTAGTGAATCATTTATTTACTAAGTAGAAATGTTATAGTAATAAATTCAAAACGTTAATGTGATCGGAGTGGTCAATATCTTCTTTTCCATCGCCTTGAGAGAGCGACGATTGTTTGCAGTGATTCGACCAATTTGAACAGACCTGAATCCGGATAAAGTCGCTAAATGGAAAACGACTGCACTCGCATGCTAAACACGTCGCGTCTTGCAGGCGACGATTGCAAGAGGCGAAAATTTGATTGTATATAATTTTTTGACTATTGTATATAATTTTCAGAATATCATTTTCGAGTGATAATAGTTAGATTTTCAAAGTTGTAGTTTAAAAACTTTATTCATTATTTTATTTTAAAATGTTTTGTAACATTGTTATAGTTAAAATTTCAAATGTTTGTATTTGATGATTTACCTTACTATTTCTTTTGAATGATAAAATTCTAATTTTCTGTAAAAGTGAACTTGTAAAATTTTTTTTTGAAAAATTTATTTTGACAATTTTTATGTTATAGACAGATACACAAACATACACAGCCTGATTGATATCATTGATTACTCGTTATTAAAAATTATTTGCATTCATTAGCAATATCGAGATTTTAACTGTTATTGTACTTAAGTTCTTTCGCCGGCCGGACGGCCGAGAAGGATGGGACGCTTTCCAGGTCTCGACGCCATCAGCTGTTGGCGGGTACGAAACTTTCCCAGGTTAAGGATATTTGTGTTTGTCCCCAGAATCGCAAACGATAGCATTTTGAATTATCTGGATCGTATAAAAAAGTTATTCATGTGCAAGTTGCGCAAAACGACTTACCTGTTACCAAGATACGAATCTCTTCAGCCCCTCCCTCCATCATAGATTTTAGTTACAAAGTAAATTTTCGGAAATAATGACTGATCCGGTTATGCAGAAACTATGTTTACTGTCCGCACGCCACGAGAAGACGGCTGAGTTGCTTAATGTGCTCGTATGGTGTCGCTGGTAGTTGCAGATCAGTCTATAGTTATGAAGGGAGGAAAAGCGCTAATATCAAGTAGCGCAAAAATGAGTTCTGGCCGTGTTTTCAAACAAATGAAAACATTTGCATGGAGAGTTAGATGCCTGAGAAATATGAAAAAAAATCAGAGAAGAGAATCATCCTATTGTTTACATCGATTAAACATGGATCAACTCAAATTTGGCTGTTTGTCCCCCAACACTGAATAGATTCATCTGCAACTGCAGCGACACCATACATTAAGCAACTCAGCGGACAGTACTAAGTTGCTTACGCGTTTCAGTTTACACAATCGTCGGAGCGCGTAAGCAACTTAATACACATAGTTATTGCATAACCAGATCAGTCATCATTAAATACTGAAACGTGCTTTATGCTTTCAGTGTGGGGAAACGTCTTAGTCTGTCCGTCTGTCTGTCTGTCCGTCTGTCTGTCTGTAACTCAAACTCCTCCGAAGCTATGAACGATTTTCAAAATCTGTTTTCGTCAATCGATGAATATGGTTCAGGGCACGAACCAGTTACAAATATTATCTAAGTCGGTTCATTTGCACGTGCACAAATGGTACCATTATTTTCCCGCCTAGCAATTTTCAATGGGAAGATATATTGAGTAATATATCAAACAAATCGTAATGACGAGATAGATGCGGTTATTCATTATTATTTTCGTCCGTCGATGAACATGGTACATGGCACGAATATATCACAAATATTATCTAAATCTGTTCAATAGCACGTGCACAAATGGTACCTTTACGACCCCACCTAGTAATATATCAAACAAATCGTAATGACGAGAAAGAAGCGGATATAAATTACTATTTTCGCTAATTAATAAATAAGGTTCCGGGAATGAACCATTTTGAAAATGGTTGAAATCGAAACAATGACACGTGCTTTAATAGTACCCTTATGACACCCTCAAAAATTTTCAGTGCTAAAATATGGCATGTAATATATCAAACGACTTGGAATGATGTGCCAAGAATGAATATAACGTAAAATTAATGATAGATCAAATTGGTTTCGAGGAACCTAGTTTAGTGGAACCATTATGGTTCATTGGAACTTTCAATGCTAAAATATGGCATGTAATAGAAGTAACGACTTGGGATAAGGTGTCATGAATGAATATAACGTAAAATTAATGATAGATCAAATTGGTTTCAGGGAACCTGGTTTAGTGGAACCATTATGGTTCATTGGAACTTTCAATGCTAAAATATGGCATGTAATATATCAAACAACTTGGAATGATGTGTCATGAATGAATATAACGTAAAATTAATGATAGTCGAAATTGGTTCCAAAGAACCTGGTTTAGTCTAACCATTATGGCTCATTGGAACTTTCAATGCTAAAATATGGCATGTAATATATCTAACAACTTGGAATGATGTGTCATGAATGAATATAACGTAATATTAATGATAGTTGAAATTATTTCAAAGGTACGTGGTTTAATGGTATCATTATGGTCCATTAGAAACTTACAATGTTAACATAGGGCGGTTTAAAAATATAGTTCCGCGAATGGTTTAGTTTAACCTTTCGGTACTTGGTTATGTCATTCCTTAATGGCTTATCAAGTACCGAAAGGTGCTTTATGCTATCAGTGTGGGGAAACGTGTCTGTCTGTCTGTCTGTCCGTCTGTCTGTCTGTAACTCTAACTCCTCCGAGGCTATCAAAGAAGCTTTCAAAATCTGTTTTCGTCAGTCGATGAATATGGTTCACGGCACGAGCCTATCACAAATACTGTCTAAATTGGTTCATTGGCACGTGCACAAATGGTACCTCCATTTTCCCGCCAAGCAATTTTCAATGGTAAGAATATTAAGTAATATATCATACAAATCGTAATGACGAGATAGAAGGGGTTTTTCGTTACTATTTTCGTCAGTCTATAAATATGGGACATGGCGCGAACTAATCACAAAAATTATCTAAATCCGTTTAATAGCACGTGCACAAATAGTACCTTCACGACCCCACCAAGCAACTTTCAATGGAGAGATATATTAAGTAATATATCAAACAAATCATAATGACGAGATTGAAGCAGATATAAATTACTAATTTCGCCAATTAATAAATATGGTTCCGGAAATGAACCATTTTGAACATGGTTGTAATCGAAACATTGGCACGTGCTCTAATGGTACCATTATGACACCCTCAAAAATTTTCAATGATAAGATATGGCATGTAATATGTCAAACAAATTGGGTTTATGTACCATGAATGAATATAACGTAAAATTAATGCTAGTCCAAATTGGTTTCAACGAACCTGGTTTAGTGGAACCATGATGGTTTATTGGAACTTTCAATGCTAAAATATAGCATGTAATATATAAAACGACTTGGAATGATATGGCATGAATGAACATAACGTAAATAATGGTAGTCAAAATTGGTTTCAAGGAACCTGGTTTAGTGGAACCATTATGGTTCATTGGAATTTCAATGCTAAAATATGGCATGTAATATATCAAACGACTTCGAATGAGGTGTCATGAATGAATATAACGTAAAATTTATGATAGTGGACATTCGTTCAAACGATACGTGGTGTAATGGTATCTTTATGGCCCATTAGAAACTAACAATATTTAACGTAGGGCTGTTTAAAAATCAAGTTCCGCGAATGGTTTAGTTTAACCTTTCGGTACTTGGTTAGGTCATTCCTTAATGGTTTATTTCACAATATGCAAACCAAAAACGGACCCAACTCTGTCAAAATAAATTTTACTTCATAATTCTTTATGTAATTGAGCACAAACAAGCACAAACGAAGCACAAACGAATGGCATATATGAAATTGTCACATTCAAAAGTGAGGGGTGGGGAAAGCAGGCATGTCTCCAGCCCCCCCCCCCTCCCCCCCACACACACATAGACAAATTTTTTTCTTTATAACTCTTTAAGTAATTGAGTATAAATGTTGGGGTTGACAGCACAACCAGCACAAACGAAGCATAAACTAATAACATATATGAAATTATCGAATTCAAAAGTGGGTGTGGGGGGGATAGCGACATGGACCTGAAAAGAAAGGCATAAAACTCGTAAAACCTTCTAGGCTTGGAATTTTCACGTGTAGAATAACAAACGCACGAAGTCGCTCCTATTTAATACGTGCCATAACAGATGATTGAATAACATCAAAACAATAAATTTCAGCATTTCAGGACGCTCGAAAAAAAAGAGGAAAAAGATGCCGAGGTAATTATCCAGTCAGCACCCGCTGCATAGCTAAACAATTCAACCTGGAATAGATGAGAAGTGCTCAGCTATTAATGATTCAATCTCAAGTGCTGATGAAAGATTCTCTTTCGCCTGTGATGGTCGTCTTGCAAGATAAAACATTATGTCGAGGAGTCCAAAAGAATATTTTTGTGACTGAAAATATTCAAAATGAAAACATTAGTTCTGGAAAAGAAGAAATTTATCAAAAATTGGTCCACAAGTGCATACTTTCCGCAAGTGGGAAATGAAACAGCCCTCCTCCTTGATTCTTATTCAGTCCAAAATAACGAAAAACTCATCGCATCGGTTACACCAGATGGAAAATCAGTCGAGTTCTCACAATCCCCCTGGAACAATCCAATAGCTCAACCTCTCGATGCTTTTGAATTCCTTCCTTGGGAAAAACTTACAAAATTACTTCAGATTTTGTGCTGATGGAGCAACAACCAATTGCATCACAGGAATAAAATACGTAAATTCCAATCACTTATACACAATCAAATATTTTCTCCAATTATGTGACAATTTCCATACGGGTTGCAGAGGAAATTTAACGTACCCATAAAATCTTTGAATATGAACCTTGTCACGTAATTTTTTATCATCGACATATTATTGGGTAAAGGGGTTACCTATATTAGTTTTGATTCGAAAATTTATTATCACTCCGTGATATTCCCTAGTGAGAAAAGTGTCTTATGCATTTTAAAAGCAAGGCTGAATCATTATTCTCGATATATTATAGTCAAAGTTGTAAACAAATTGTAAATAACTTTTTAATAGCAATTTGTTATTCTGAAATAAGATTATCCGAAAGTATATAGATCATTTACTAGAGGAATATCATTTAATTGCATATATTATTACAACCAATTCAAAATATCGAAATATTCCATAAACAAAAAGTATTATCGAGTTAATGCTTTATTATTAAATGTTTTTTAACAATTTACTAAACTTGAGCAGGCAGCTTTTAATTGAACAGGCACTATATTGAAAAATAAGGTTAAAATTTATTTTACTTTGGCCTAAGTTTCACAATTTTAATCTCTTAACTTTAAAACGTAAAACTAATTCGACGTTTAAATTAATTTAAAATTACCTTATTGCATCCCTTCGTGCATGGTTATTTAAACGTCAACTTAAACGGAAACAAATTTGCCTAAATCATCTTACTGCATGATTTACTCTTTCTGTGCATAATTAAATTCGAGAACCTTCATTAAGCCTAAAAAGTAATTATAATTTAATAATATTTATTTTCGTCTTCCAGTTATATTATGCTAAATAAGTTTCATTAATCAAGGTGTCCAAATCGTAATTATTATATAAAAAAAATTATGTCTAGAAATTAATGAAGATGGCGGGATAATCACAACGCCAGCTGGAGTCAAATGATGTGTTTACCGATACAGAAGATGATAATTGAAAATTTGGCCAAGCGCACTATAGATTATATTAACATAATCTTATTACTTAGAAATTTATTTTTAAGTCGTAAATTCAGAATGCTTATTCGTAATATATTATGTTATAAATTAAATAAATGCATTTCAAAACGAAAGTCAAAATCTCGTTTAAGTCATGATCCTGAACATATAAATCTCAGATGTGTCAGAAAAATGGAACTAAAAATCCCGCAGTATATTTGATAGACAAAATTGTGGTCAATTTCACATAAATAATATATCACATTAGTGTGATTATGAGAAGCATAACTTACCGGTTTCAGGTTTCTGTTCCTTATGACCACTCATCATCGCTTGTTAAAATTTCAAATAATTCAAAATTTTCTAGCCTGTCTTTCACCCAAATTTCCTCACATCTTTTAAGGACTAAGGTTACTATATGATTTTTTCACCATAATTAGTTTTGCTCTAAAATCTGCAGTATATCCTCTCTTATGTTTGCATGTTTGGTTCTTCAATAGGGGTTCCATTGCACATCCAAAATTGACTTCCATATTCGAAAATGGGGTCGGGTTTTTTTTTTGTTTTTTTTTTGGAAATGGAATACACATAAAAAGTCCTCGCATAAAAGTGCAACAATTCTTCCATTGAAAGTACTCTCTCTCGGACTTGTATTTTAGAAGGTGGCTTTTTTCACTTTAGGTGAGACACCCCGTATATAACACATGAAAATTTATCTGTAAATTCATGTCACATTACGTACAAATAACAATATGGCTCATATTAAATATAAAGTGTGTGATACGAAGTTTATGATCAAAACAGATATTCCAAAATATCCATTCTATTTCTGCTTACATTGACTAATGTAAAATCTTAAGTAGGATTATAATCAACGGAATTTTGATTTTACCCTAATTAAAAATGGAATTTCAACGGAGTAAACGGTTTATTAATGAACCTCTTTTTTGAACAACTTTTAAAAATTTTTAAGAAACTTTAATCAGCTTTCTACTAAAAAATTTTTTTAGCACAACTGAGTAGAAATAACTGATACATTTATCACTGCTTTTAAATAAAGGCTAAAATTCCTCACAGAGTGCTGACAGTAACTTCATTTGTACTATATTGAACATCACACTCTCAAAATCTTAACATTGGCTCTATACCATATGGACGACTGTTCTCGCAACTTCCTAGTCGGAAACGCCTGCACAACGTATTCAGAGTCTTGTTTCTTCCATGTCACGTCTCGAGTTGAGGCAGTTTTTGAAGGGTAACGGCAGTCTAATGCTTTATTAGGTAGCTGTTCTTATTAATTTTCGATGTGATTTAATGTATGACTTCATTTTCCATTATAAAGAATTTATATTTGAAGACTCCTAAATCATATATTATTTTACAATATCTTCTTATCTTAAATTGAGTTACTTTATTCTTTAGCTAAGGACCGCTCAGTTAAAATTCAATGATACTTCATAACGGATAATTTTGAGTAAATTAAAGATTAGGTTTTCATATAATTTATACACCTTAGTCTGAAAGAGCGTCATTTTTATGCTTATTAAATTCCTACCCACCATATGATATTAAATCTTTCAAATACTTTTATTGATTTTTCAATTGGAAATTCTTTATTAGTGCAGGTGGCGCTTTTCTATTTTTGGAAGTACTTTCTCTCGTTTTTTCATGTAACCACCTAATTTTCATCTTCTTACTTGTTTCCTGCAGAAAGATCACTTGTACACTGCTCACAAAATTAGGGATATTTTAAAATGAATATGAAGGGTTAAAAACGAAGACTTTGATTTTTGTTTATTAAACAAGAACACCAGAAAAGCAAATGAAAAGTTCAAGAAAATTGTTCGATTATGCAAATGAGAGGCGAAACAAAACTTTCATTTCATTGGTCAAAATACACAATGAAAAGGCTGAAAATACTGGAGTATCTGCACTTTCCCTGATCATCAATCTGCACATCTTGCAATTTTCTTGCTCTTGCAACTCCCCTTTAACACGATTTGCCCGAATCCGAAGCGCGGAGGACGTTTTGAAATGGTCAAACACAGATAAAAGAGGCAGCAACACTTGGAACATCCCAAAGCATGATTAGCAAACTGTGGAATCGCTTTCAAGAGACTGGCACAGTACAAAGAAGACGAGATGGCCCCTAAAACAGCAAGAGATGTCCGTTACTTAACGTTATTGGCAAGAAGGAACCGGCGACGGAGCTGCGGGGACAGTTTCTTGCTGCCACTGGACGACAGGTATGCACCCATACCATACGAAATCGGCTCCATTGTGTTGGACTGTATGCCCGACGACCAATGGTATGCATTCCGTTATCCGTAGAACTCGTAGATGAGTGGTCAAGTGTCCTCTTCTCTTAATAAGTCAAGGTTCAATCTGCAGCTTGACAATAGTCGTGTCCTTATCTGGCGTGAACGAGAACCGCGGGAGAATCCAGGGTTTCGTGTTAGAAAGGGACTCCTTCGGTGGTGGTGGAATCATATGTGTACTGGCATCAGCATTGGTGGTTGTTCCAACTCCAAGTCATCAGAAACGGATCGCTGATTGCTGTCAGATATCGAGATGAGGCCTGCACCCTATAGTGTTACCCTATGCAAGAGCAGTTGGAAACAACTTTCTTTTCATGGACGATAATGCAAGAGCTCAGTATGTGCATTTCATCAAGAACATGCTTCAGGAGTTGAAGAATGCATTGGAAAGAATTATGGCAAACGGTACAATGCCTCCCACAACACTTCTTGAGCTGAAAGTTACCCTGGAGGAAGAGTGGCAGAGGATATCACAAAAAATGCTGGACAATCTGATCCTGTCCATACCAAGTCGATGTGTATGGCCATCGTAATGAAAAATGTGTGGGACTCTCATTCAGTGTGACATACTTCTGTTCACCCAACACCATTTGCATAATTGGACAACTTTCTTTCACTTGTAATATCTTTTCATGACGTTCTTGTTTAATAAATAAAATTCAAATGTTTCTTTTTTCATTGCTACATATTAATTTTGAACCCCCCCTAATTTTTGTGTATTTTTCTCTACATTTAATTATTGATCATGAAAGGGATAGATGGCCATAGTTTTTTTTGTTTCCCGAAAGCATACACCAATTTTCAATTAAAAAATTTAAAAAAGAATCCTATGAAGATTGTTTTAGATAAGCTGTTTTAGAACAATAAACAATACAGTGGCGGCCAAAAGTTTAGGACTCTTGTGTACAATATATCTTTCACCTAATTCAAGAAAAAAGTATTTCTAAATAAATTTTTGATTTGATTCGTGAAATGCAATTGCTATTATTGAACGGACGATAATATGAATTGATGGCGGACGAGGTTGAACGCAGTTAGTTTGCTCTCTCAGAATTGAAATGGATTCCTATTTTATTGCTATGATGTTCTAATTGCTCTCATCTCCCCTTTTATGTGGAAGTATTTCTGGTCAGTTCTGTGCTATATTATATGTTTTTGTGACTTATTCTAAAATGCCGAAGGAAGATAAAAACGTTCAGTCTCTTCGGAAACCTTCTACCCGACACAACCCCGTCGACTCTCCCGGGAAGACTTTAGCGGATGAGTCCATCGTGTCAGCCATTGAGCGAAGTATCGCAAAATATTTTGATAATTCCTCTACTTTGGACACTTTAGTTGACTTAATGCTCTCAAAATTTAAGGAGAAACTCGACGCTACTTTAATGGCTCTTGCTGCTCGTATTTCTGCTACGGAATCCCGTTTGAAGGACATAGATTCTCATCTGTCATCGCTCGATTCGTCCCTGGCCCTGCTCTCTCAACCTAATGCGCCAGATAATCCGGTCATCCCAGTTCTTTCGACCTATACTGACTCGCTTAAAGCTCAGGTTGATGATATTGAGCAATACACTCGCCGAGCTAACATTCGTCTTTTTAATTTGCCAGAGGAGCCGTCTGAAAATCTATCGGACAAATGTCGTGAGTTATTTGCTTCAAAACTGGATGTCCTACTCAGTGTCTCCGATTTCTCGGCCATACATAGGCTGGGTTCCCGTTCTTCACAGAAGGCCCATGCGGTGATTATATAGCTTGCTTCTCCAGTGTTGAAAGACCTTATTCTCAAAAATCGCCATAAGCTGCGTGGCTCCGTATTTGTCATCGTCGAAGACCTTACTCCTTCCCGGTTTCGTCTTCTAAAGGCAGCCAAATCTAAGTTCGGCCCCAGGAATGTATGGTCGTACGGTGGAAAAATAATGACCAGAAATTCGACTGGCAAGATAGTCATAATTCGCTCAGTTAGCGATTTCCAGCTTGTAAATTAATAATAATTGGCTTTGTATTTGAATTTTTTATTTTATTTTATCTCCGAATTGTTTTTTTTTTGTACTGTTTTTATATCAAATATTATTTTAAAGTTATTTTTTGTTATTCTCTTGTTATCTTCTTAGTTTTTGTTTGTTTATTATTTCCTTCTTTCATCTGAGTTAACTGGTATTTTTTTTCCTCCACTTTTTTCTTGTTTTCTTATATTATGTTTCCATTTCAATTCCGTCCTTCGACTTCCCTCCCCCTCTCTTTGGAGATGTTCTATAGCAACCCTATTCCTTTAGATGATTTTAATTCTTTAGTTTCAAATCAATTTCCGGACAATCTTCAACTGCCCTTATTTTTCTGCTGTCTAAATATTCGCAGCATCCGAGCAAATCTTTCATCGTTTCCTACCTCTCTTTCTGTGTTGTTCTTTGCCACATATTATCGCCCTGACCGAAACTTGGACGCGCTCGTCTGCTGACATTCCCGCTTTGGATGGTTACTCCTGAGCTGCAATCCATCGGACGTGTAAGAGGGGTGGTGGTCTTGCTCTTTTTATCTTTAATTCACTTCATTTTTCTATTTGTTCACAGTACAGGGTGGTCCATAAGTCTGTCCCCCCTTTTATTGTTTGAACCGATGCAGATATGTCAATTTTGATGAATCCATTGAATAGGAAGTTGTGGGTGGCCTATCCCATGGTGCACTTTTCATCA
>JAHWFO010057934.1:1304781-1315780 GCA_023313115.1 Rhysida immarginata | reverse complement strand
GGGGTTATAAAACATTTTGATTCCCATGAGTCTCCGCTTTGATCTAGGGGGTGTTGACTTCGCTCATTGGCGCAACCTTTGTTGTTCATGGGCGTAGCCATTGTTGAGGAAATTTTATTTACTCCCAGTTACATTGTTTTGATTCATTACTTTGCCAGCCCATAATGAAAGAAAAATTTGTAACTCTCTCTATGTGTGGCAAAAGTAACCCGATCAAACAATGACCCGGCTCAACAATCAGCCTGTTGTTTAAATCACGGCCTTCTAGAAACTACCAGGCCTAAATATCACGTCAATAATATATTGTTGAACAACTAAGATTATGACGTTGACCTTAATTCTGCAATAGCATATACTTAGGAGCATATACTTTTCAAATAACAGCTAGAGCCGCCAGCACTCGGATGTGACGAAAGTAGCACACAACTAACACGGAAGAAAAGTATACGATTTCTAGTGTTATAAGCTTCTAGCTGAAAAGTATCTGCACCACTGGCACAAAACAACTTCGTACATGGAGGTTGACATCTTAGAAATCGTTCGGGGCGTTTGTTTTATTGTTGAGGCTATGCCGTGCTAGAATAATGACTGGCGTTTCTGGCACGCTAGCAATAAAAAAGTATAGGCAATCAGGGTGCGCTAATACCTGAAAAGTATACGCCTCAAGCGCGCTTTTAGCGCCACTAGTTGAAAAGTATATGCACCCCTAGAAAGAAAGCCAAACAAGTGAAACGTCATGCATTGTTACATCATCATATTTCGACCATTATCACTCATTCACAACGAGTGCGGGCGTATTTTAAAATGAACCACATCCGTTTCTAGTCCTGAGAAAAAAAAATTGGAGGTGTTATAACTTGAATGCAGCTCGTATTTATGGGCTTAAGCTTTCAATAAAATAAATTCATATTAATGAACAAAAGTAAAGTTTTATTAATCGTATTTCTGCCAATAATAAGCCCTAAATTTGGTCGACTTATGATGTTGTAACAATGTAGGTGTTGAATAGCACCACCAACATTTTAGTTGTTTGGCTTTCTTTCTAGGAGGTGTTGAATAGCATCACTCAAGGCCAGCTAGATAAACCGAAGCCAGGGAAATAACAAGGTCTGTTCACTGAAACATCATTTATTGTTATACGTAGCCAACGAGAAAGACAGGCCGGGGCAATGACGTATATTAAAGATAGACTCCGAATCCTATTGTTGTAACTTGAAACAAATTGGGAAGCTCCATGCCCAGAACTGTCATGGCCGAAAGAGAGTGAAGATGATGCAAAACACATGGCTAAACACGAGAGTAGCTGATTAATAATTCTTTCACACGCCGATTATGGAGTGATAAGTTTATCTTTTCGTTTACTTTGTATTTGAAGTATTTTATTATATTTTATAAACAATTTTTCGATCATGGTTTCAATTTCAATTTCGTTTCGATTGTCTTTCAGTTACGTATTTTCATTTTAGTTACGTATTTTTGATTTATTTTTGTGGAAAATGATTCCTGATCCTTTTTCTTGTCTCTTTATACAATTGTACACAGTTTAACTTTGAGAAATGGTTTTGAATTAATTATTCCTCAGGCCCAAAATCTTCAAAAACAAAGCAGCCAGACAGCTACTTATTCCACGGCTCACTCCTGCCCAGGACTATCATGACTCAATTTGCTTCACTTTTTGCCGCTGTTAACAATAGGATTCAGAGTCTATCTTTAATATACGTCATTGAGCCGGGGCATTTAAAAGTCACATGATCAAAGTAGATCGAGCAACAATCCAATCTTCATTGTTTCCAACAAACGTAAAAACACATTGTTGAAATCCAAGATGGAAACAATGAAGATTGGATTGTTGCTAGATCTACTTTGGTCATGTGACTTTTTAGTGCCCTGGCCCAACACCTCCTAGAGAGAAGGCCTGCGGACAAAAGGTGTATACATTGTTACATCATCATCAAGCGGCCAAATTTAGGGCTTATTATTGGTAGAAATACGATTAACAATAGCCGCTTGATGATGATGTAACAATGTATACACCTTTTGTCCGCAGGCCTTCTCTCTAGGAGGTGTTGCCCGGCCTGTCCTCTTCGCCGGCTATGTTGTTATAGCACCTGTACTGGGCAATTGCTAATCGTATTTCTACCGATAATAAGCCCAAAATTTGGCTATTTGATAACGATGTAACAACGTATGACGTTTCAGTGAACAGCGCTTGTATTCTCCGTGGCCTCGGGTAAACCGATACCACCTTGTTATCTCTCTAGCGGCCGGTTGCAACAACGTCAGTTAAAACGACCCTAACTTTCGGTTAGTTAACGATCGGTTAAGTCCTTTAACCGGGAAGTGTTGCATCAAGCCTAGTTAAGTGTCAGTTAGCTAACTGGATGTAATAGGAGTGACGAGGACTGTGATTGGCTCGTTTTGCTCCAATTAAACTTCCGGTCAGCATGGCTGATTTTTTTCAAGTAGCTGTTTGATAACAAAATTATCCAGATAGCGTATCAATTTAACTATTTGATAATTAGCTTATCCAACGAGCTGTTTGATAATTAGTTTATCCAAATTGCTGTTTGAAAATTAGCTTATCCAACTAGTTATCCAATTAACATATCCATTTAACTTTTCCGTTTAGTTGTTCGATAATTAGCGTATCCAGATTGCTGTTTGAAAATTAGCTTATCCATATAGCTTACCCAATTAGCTTATCAAACTAGCTTATCCAGGAGCTTATCCAAATAGCTGTTTGATAATTAGCTTATCCAAATTGCTATTCAAATCGCTTATCCATTTAGCTTATTCATTTAGCTTATCCCATTAGCTATCCAAACAGCTTATCCAAAGAGCTTATCCAAATAGCTGTTTGATAATTAGCTTATCCAAAGAGCTTATCCAAATTGCTATTCCAATCGCTTATCCAGTTGGCTTATCCAATTAGCTTATCCAATTAGCTTATCCAAATAGCTAATTGAAATTGCTATTCAAATTGCTTATCCATTTAGCTTATCCAATTAGCTTATCCGAATAGCTTATTCAAATTGCTATTCAAATTGCTTATCCATTTAGCTTATCCAATTAGCTTATCCGAATAGCTTATCCAAGTAGCTTATCCAATTACCTTATCCAAATAGCTGTTTGATAATTAGCTTATCCAAATAGCTTATCCAATTAGCTTATCCAAACAGCTGCTTGATAATTAGTTATCCAAATAGCTTATCCATTTATCTGTTTGATAATTAGTTTATCCAATTAGTTTAAAATATATCTCTGTTTCGGAATGCCATTTTGCTTCGCTAACCATGAAGCTAAACCGTCGCCATCGAGCGTTTAAGTTAAACTGCCACTTAACTTCTGGTTAAGCCCAAATCTCTCTTGGTGCAACGCAAAAATTTTTAACCAATTTCAGTTTTAACTGACCTTGTTGCAACCGGCCGTAGGTGCTATTGAATAAGCAGACCCTGGAAGCAAAAAAATCATGTAACCTTCATTGTTTTCAACAAACGAAATAAAGACTGATTGTTAAAATCCAAGATAGAAACAATGAATGTTACATTGTTACTCGGCTAAGATGGTCAGGTGACGTTTCCACCTCTACTCAAAGCCTGAGCGCGAAAATTTAATACATTGTTACATCATCATACAGAGTCATAATTTAGGGCTATTTATTGGTAGAAGTACGATAAAACATGACTCTCTATGGTGATGTAACAATGTATGAAATTTTCGCGCTCAGGCTTTGAGTACAGGTGGTGTTCGTCAGGGCAACGCCACCTAAAAGAAAGCCTGAGCACGGAAACGTCATACGTTGTTAAAACGTCATAAGAGTCATCTCGAGGCTAACGAGAAGTACAGGCTCCGGCACTGAAAAGTCACCTGATCAAGATAGGTCTAGCAACAATCCAACCTTCATTGTTTCCAACAAACAAAAAAAAAGACTGATTGTTAAAATCTAAGATGGAAACAATGAAGGTTACATTGTTGCTAGACCTATCTTGGTCAGGTGACTTTTCAGTGCCGGAGCCTGTCTTTCTCGTTAGCCTCGTAGTCATCTTTAATTGTATTTTTACAATAATAGAGAGATTAAGCACCACGTAAACGCGAACGTGACGCGAACGCGTGTGACATTTCCAATCTGAAATGACGTAGCTTTTTCATTGTTCACAATTGTAAACACTGAAAAAGCTACGTCATTTCAGATTGGAACGAGGCCAAGGAGAGACAGGCCAGGGCACTCAAAAGTCACATGATCATCGGGGTTCGGGGAACAATTC
Source organism: Rhysida immarginata (assembly GCA_023313115.1). Lineage (NCBI taxonomy): Eukaryota > Metazoa > Arthropoda > Chilopoda > Scolopendromorpha > Scolopendridae > Rhysida > Rhysida immarginata. The sequence goes on along the minus strand of JAHWFO010057934.1, from coordinate 1,311,515 downwards.
ATCCTTCATTGTCTCCAACTTGGATTTTAACAATCAGAATTTTTTCGTTTGTTGTAAACAATGAGGGATGGATTGTTGGCCGGACCCCGATGATCAGGTGACTTTTGAGTGCCCTGGCCTGTCTCTCGTTGGCCTTGAGATTGGAAACGTGACACGTGTTCGCGTCACGTTCGCGTTTACGTGGTGCTTAGCCTCTCTATTAAGCCCTAAATTATGACTTCGTCGTAGTCCACGAGACTTCGTATGATGTTATAACAGTGTATGACATTTCCGTTCGCAGGCTTTCTTTTAGGTGGTGTTGGCCAGGGCCTGTTTATCTAGATGGTTTTGAGCATCACTAGAACGACGTAACAACGTTTTATATTTTCCATGTTCAGGCCTGGTAATTTCTAAAAGAACGTGATCATAGTCTTTAGATAGTAGATGATCATCCAACCCCACTGAAAAATGAAACTAAAGTTTCTAATCTCCCGATAGTGGGGGTAACTCAATTTAAAAATGGCGCTATACAATCGGGCTAAAAACGCATGCAGCGCCGCCCTATCGTGAGCTAGAAATTTTAGTTTCATTTTCAGTTTCAATGCAGCCGGAATTATTGGCATAATACTGCCGAAATTAACGTATTCTACATAATCTTAAAGAAATAATTGGCAATCCAACCATTGAATGCATTACATAGCTCACTATCAATTTTGGACACCATCTAAATAAATAAAATAACTTTACAAGTTAGGAAATTCAGATCACACTAGGTGCCGCATAGAGCGCAGAAAGTCTATTGCGACTATGTGGCTCCTAGCGTGATCTGAATTCCCTAGCTTCCCTTAACCGAGGCCTTCGAGATTAACAAGGCCTGAGCATGCTGCTCCGTTTCAATGCTAAAATGCGTGCGAGAGCGATTTCCCCAATCTGTCACCAGATGTCCTCTTTTCTCAATAAAATCTCTGTAAAACCATGTTGAACAACGGAAAAACATCAACGTTTGCGAGGCTTTTTCAAATTCAGTGAGTCTTCAATTGAAACATAGGTTTCATATATTGCTTCCATTGAGCACAGAGCTAACTAATGTAACTTGTTCATTTTGATAGTTTCAAAACTTTTCGAGAAATAGGCTGTGTTTTCCGTATTAATGTCGCCCATGATAAAACGGCCAGGGCCAGTCAGTCAGCTGTATAGCATTTTTTTGACACAGTAGTACTTTATTAAAAGTATATACATAATATTTTATTTATTTATATATTTATTTTTGAAATTATCATGAATTTAAATTGTCATCTAACGGGGAATAAAAATCTTTCGATCTTTTCGTGGTTTAACCATGAGAAGATCGAAAAATGTTTATTTTTTTTACATCTGAAATTCATTTATATGGCTGTGCAGAATTAATTTCACAAATGATAGTTTATTTAAAACATTTGCTGAGTGGTATTTTTTTTTATTTTTGAATTTATCATGGTTATAAAAGCACATGTAATACAATTGAAATAGCTGGCTTTCTGCTTGTTTATTGAGAAAAGAGGACACCTAGTGATGAAATTTGGTAATCGCTCACGCACGCACTATTCAGCAGCATGCTCAGGCCTTGTTAATCTCGAAGGCCGCGCCTTAACAATGGAAAATGACGGGAGTTGAACGACCATTTACTTCTATAGATCGTGCCGTGGTTAATAATTTTTTATGAATTAGAGACGTCAAAGACGTCAAAACTGTTGTTAAATTTCCCGCTGAGGTAAGTTGTATCTCATCGGAACGTGGGTTGGAGGGTATGACTTGCAACAGCCCGAAACGATGTTTTCTTTGTTGAATCAGGTCATGTGATCCGTTTGCGAATTAAAATGAGTACAAAAAGTGGCGAAGAACTGCTGTACATATATAATTACTTTAGCCCACTCTTTACGTAGTAAATGGAAATAATCGGCCACTGCTACATTTAAAATATGTTCATCACATCTTCTTTTACCATTTAAAATTCTAATCGCAAAATTATGTGTGTAATTTTATAAATCAGATTTTCTCCCCAAATGTTTGATAAAACTCCTACAAACAAAAACATTACCCCAATTTGTCAAATAATTTGGGATAAAAACAAGCGACAAGTACAGCATTATTAAATGTAGATATAGTTGGAGATAGTGAAAAATTAAACAGGCTAACAAAAGATAATTTTTAAAAACTTCTTATACTTTTTTTTGAATCTATATCTGTCCAAAGTTTTTACCTACCACCCACAGAATTCTTGCTTTTCAATGAAACGTTTTAAATTATTCAGACTTTGGGACCTGATAAATTTCCTTGTGGTCCAAAAATATGGATACTATAACATAGCAGCCGCATCTTTTCACATTCATTATTTTAACATTTCAGTCTCTATGTGCATAACTTGGAAACATGATGTGATAGAAAAAACCTAAAAGCAGATTCAGATTCAGCACACTAAAAACCTAAGAATAAGGCAAATTCATTCAAAAACCTTTTTCATCGTTGGCCTGTGCTATCACTATTTCCATCTGACTTTAGTTTTTAAGAGGGCCGATCTAAGATCTGTGCAATAAAAGAAAAATTCCACCCAATCACAGAAATGTATAATAGCCTCAGATAATTTATATATCCTACCCAATCACAGCAATTGTTATGTTCACAATCCTATATAAAAGCGTTATTATTTCCTCTTCTTATCAGAAGAAGAAGAATGTTATGCTTCCTCCACTCCGTACACCACAAGGTAACTATGTGCAAACTGATCAGGACAAGGCCCAGGTCATTGCAGATTCACTGGAAATGCAGTTTGTTACTCCCACCAACGATAAGCCTGTGAGCCAAATCATGTCTCAGCGTGTGGAAGAAGGTATTTTCAACTTTGATGAAGTCCCGCAGCATTTTAAGAAGTACAACATCGAGGCTGGAGAGATCGCCAACATCATAAGTAAACTGAAAAAGAAGAAGGCTCCAGGAAAAGACAAGGTGAGTAATAAAGCCCTTATGAATCTCCCAAAGAACTTTATTGACTTTCTCACCAATATCATTAGCGACTGCTGGAAATTTTCTTACTTCTCTGTGGCTTGGAAGAAATCTATTGTGCTGAGTATCCCAAAGCAGGGGCAAAATCCTGCAATTCCCGCGAGCTACCGACCTATTAGCTTGCTACCCTCGATGTCCAAGGTGTTGGAGAGAACGATCCTCGTCAGATTCCAAAATCACTGTCTAGCAAATGACCTTTTACGGGAAGAGCAGTTTGGCTTTCGTGCTGTCCACTCTTGTCCGATGCAGATATGGAGGCTCGTTGAAGACCTGAGCACCCCCCTGAACCTATCCAGATACTGTGGGGTGGTATTTCTCGATGTCAGTAAGGCTTTTGACCAAGTGTGGCATGAGGGCCTTGTCTACAAAATGATCAGAGACGGGTTTCCTGCCGATTTGATTTTGATGGTGAAATCCTTTCTTGACGACAGATCCTATCAAGCCAAAGTTGGAGAAAATCTTTCCACACGCCGTGTTGTAAAGGCCGGTGTCCCTCAGGGTTCTGTCCTCGGGCCTATGCTATTTAATTACTTTGTACATGATTTCCCAAAACCCGATAATTGTAATCTGTATTTTTATGCGGATGACACTGCCATTATGACATGGGCACACCAGCCGGCTCACGTTATCACTCGGCTGCAGTGCGCTTTGAAGCAGTTCGAAGACTGGTTTAACTGCTGGAAGTTGAACCTTAACGTCGGAAAGTGCAAGGCTTTGTACCTCAACAGGAAGCTCGAGCATCCCCCAGATTCGCTTGTTCTGTTCAATAAGAAACTGGACTGGGTGGACAACTACAAGTACCTGGGAGTTATCATTGACTCAAGACTCTCATGGAACCAGCATATGTCCTATGCTCTGAACAAAGCGAAGAGGGCTAAGTACAGTATCATAGCTCTTATGGGTCGCAACAGCGCTCTCAGCATTGACAACAAGCTACTTCTGTACAAATCGATTATCCGGACCATACTCCTCTATGGCATGCCTGCGTGGGCGACTATCTGTAAAACCAGATGGAGTGAACTACAGTCATTCCAGAATGTTACCCTGAGGACCATTGCCCAGCTGGACAGAAGGACGGTGAAAAACCAATCCATCCACCTCGACTTAAACATGGCCCATATCGGTAAGTTTATACAGGATCTCCTTTTGATTATGATACAGAAGATGAAGACTCACGACAATAAACTTGTGAATGGAATACTGAAGAACTCATTGAATATGAACTGGCATACGAAGTATCGTAGACCGAGGCACGTTCTTGACATCAATTTTGAAGATATTAGCAACGTCTCTTTCCCAGACTACTGGAAGATGTGATAATCTTATTTTTTTTTTTTTTTATTTTATTTTTTTTTATTTTTTGTTTCTGACAATCGTCAATCTTACTTTCTTTTTTGTATAATATGGAAGACCGCTTGGGTTGGTTAGGCTTCTTGACTACCTCAGTGTATTTCCTTTGGAGTTTATTCTGGTTAGATGAGCTTTGTGAAAGCGCTGCTTTCGTCCCATCCTAACGAATGTACACTTCACTGTTCGATTGTCGATTGTCGATTGTCTCTTCTTATCACAAGCTACTTCTGTACAAATCGATTATCCGGACGATACTCCTCTATGGCATGCCTGCATGGGTGACTATCTGTAAAACCAGATGGAGTGAACTACAGTCATTCCAGAATGTTACCCTGAGGACCACTGCCCAGCTGGACAGAAGGACGGCGAAAAACCAATCCATCCACTTGGATTTAAACATGGCTCATAACGGAAAGTTTATACAGGATCTGCTTTTGATTATGATACAGAAGATGAAGACTCACGACAATAAACTTGTGAATGGAATACTGAAGAACTCATTGAATATGAACTGGCATACGAAGTATCGTAGACCGAGGCACGTTCTTGACATCAATTTTGAAGAGATTAGCAACGTCTCTTTCCCAGACTACTGGAAGATGTGATAATCTTCTTTCTCCTTGTATTTTTTATTTCGTTTGTATTTTGTTTCTGACAATCATCAATCTTTGTATAATATGGAAGACCGCTTGGATTGGTTAGGCTTCTTGACTACCTCAGTGTATTTCATTGGAGTTTATTCTGGTTGGATGAGCTTTGTGAAAGCGCTGCTTTCGTCCCATCCTAACAAATGTACACTTCACTGTTCGATTGTCGATTGTCTTCTTATCACTTTGAAAAAGCCGGGAATAAATGGCGAAACTAGTCAGTTTCTTCAAACTAACTATAATGTATTGTAAGGCCTCCTATTCGTCATAAAAGAAAAAACTTGGCTAATAGCAGATTCTGGCACCACGCCAGTTTTTTCTTTTATTGCACAGACTATTCGCTACTTTCAGTTTAAGTGGCGCCGCCCTGGTGGCATTACTTGATCTGAGCTAAGTAGGATTCACAGCAGTTTAAACACTGCTTATATAACACAGAACACCAATCCCAGATAACATTCTCTCTTAGAGGTTATTAGAACGTATTTTTATCCTAAAAAATCGTCTATTTTTTAGTTTAAAATTGGAGGGATCCTACTTTCGCAGCCATTTTTTCAAAAAAAACAAACAGCGCCCTCTTTATTCACTGAAAGTAGCGAATAGTCTATTATTAAATAACCAACTCAATAATAATGTGATTCAACAATATTTCACTAATTATTTACTTTAAATGGATGACAATACTAAAAACAATATTAACACTATTGTTAAATTTCAACAAATTAAATTAAAAGGAGGTATTAATTTTTCCAAGAATTGTAGTATTTAATTTTCAATATTGGAATGCACAAACTTCGTGAAACGTGAATTTCTTAGTGATTGGTAGGTAAATTCATATAAACAAGGAATCTACTTTTCTAGAGTAGAATAAACTAGTATTTAAAAAAATTCGACTGCTAGAGCTGTTCTGACCATCTCTCTCACTTTATGAAACAAGAAAAAGGACCAGGAATCATTTTCCACAAAAATAAATCAAAAATACGTAACTAAAATGAAAATACGTAACTGAAAGACAATCGAAACGAAATTGAAACCATGATCGAAAAATTGTTTATAAAATATTGAGGGCACAAGAAGAAATTATATGAATTCACCTATCGCGGATGCATGCAAAATAATGCCATGTTTCTCTTAGCTCATGTTGTTTATTTGTATGAGAATTTTGTTGAAATGCATACGATCAAATTTTTAAGCAAACATTAAAGTTCTATGACACGATGTATTTTCCGCAAAACTTTAAAAACGCCTAAACAAACATAACTAATGCTCACCGCAAATGAGTAAACATCCCAGCCATACATTTAGAAGCGAAAGTATCGCTATAATAAAGATTCCTGGAAAAAAGCTCAAACAATATCGAACAATTTAATAAAGAAAGCGAAAGGAAAGATTTCGCGACCTGGGGTCGAACCGGGGATCACGAACTTTCATCTCGTCGCGATAGCTCAGTGGTCCCTAGTTTGATCCCAGGTCGCGACATTTAACCTTTCGCTATTTCTTTATGAAATGAAAGCTAAAACGAGTGACATTTCTCTCCGATGGTCATCTGCTATAGCTTGTTCTCCAGTTCTTGATAGAATAACACCTAGTCGAAAGAGAGAATAGCAGATAGAATCTTGTCGCATAGCCAGCCTAGTTGCCGGAACATAACATCGTTGATTTCTACTTGGGGGAGGGGGGGGGGGGGCATTGAAAACAGTCGTATACGCTGGGCCGATTGTG
>JAHWFO010057934.1:1195499-1304681 GCA_023313115.1 Rhysida immarginata | reverse complement strand
CCATTGAAAACTGTCGTATACGCTGATCCGATTCAGGATCTCCGGATCTTGAACAACATATTCTTACTGTCTCACTTTTCAGTGTTACCATTGTACAGACATAAATCGTAACATCCAAAGAGATTTTCGGCCCTTGATGCGATGTGCGAGCCGCGTTGCATGTTTAAACCAGAAATCAAAAAGATATGGGGAGAAAAGTCACAAAGTTTCTACCGAAAAAAATCATTAAAAAGAGACTGTAAAACTAGTCGGACTTATAAAATCGAAATTTTATCTCGGAGATCTTAGGGTCATTATTTTTCTATTAAAACATTTCTTATTTAAAATTTGTGGTGCGTGTAAAAGGATGCAGCATGATGCATTTTAATGTTAAAATTAAACTCGCCTAAATAAATTAAGTGCTGTGAAAACTGTTTTCATCCATCTAATTAATAAATAGCGAGCTGAGGACCATCATGCTGTAAATAAATTAAATGTTCATGGCAAGTATTATCCGTGTTTCACTTTCTAAGAAAATAAATTTCGCTTAAATGCTATTAAATATTTCATCAACCTTAATGGTATACAAACGTGAAGAACGAGTTAATTAAAGAAGACACGCTAGCAACATTTTACCCAAAATTTAATCTTAACATTATAAAATAACATCAAAAATATGGCATTTTATATACATAATATTACATGTATATTCCACAGGTATAAGTATATATAGTGATAAAATTGGAGTTTTTATTTCAACATGAAATATACCAAATATGATAGAAAGTACGGTCATTTCTTAACGTCCGTGATGTTACAAAGTGGTATCTGAAAAAAAAATGAATATTATAGATTAGAAGACACGCTATACGGATAAAAAATTATCTTAACCATACACTGTGAATGTACAAGGTTGATCAAACCATGACCTCCTTTATTATTACAGACCTGTTTTTCTGAACTATTTCCATTGTTGCTAAATAACAGCGCCATGCCAAAAAATTGAGAAATGCCAAAAGCAACAATGGGATAATTCAGTAAAACAGGTCTGTAATAATAAAAGAGGTCATAATAAAACAATAACCGGACTGCGCATGCATACAAAACATACCATGCATCTGTTGAATCGATTTACATTATTGTTTAGCGAATATTGATTCAAACATGAATATAACTTCATAGTTCGAGTGGGTATAATACTTCGTTACAAATACGAATATAAACATTTGGATTTAGATATCGAGTTTTAGCAGAAGACTCTTTGAATTTTTGATTATTTGGACATATTTATATAGGGTTATATGAGTTATAAGAAAGCAAAATGCCGTCATACATTTGTAGACACGCCATAAAAGATTGGATGCCGTCAACTCCAAACAACTTAGGGAGTTCAAAAATATCTCCAACTTCTTGATTGATTATGAGAAAATCAAATACTACAGAAATTGGTAGGATATCATGTGAATCTTATTAAATCACTTTGAAGGAGAATGATTATGAGCCGCGTTCCTCGCCACTGAATGAGTGTCTGAAACAATGAGAACCTAAGAGCAATTGTTGGAAATATAGATTATTCACAGGGCTGAAAGATAGACAACTTTATATGGTCAAATTTGGGTTCAAGACTAAGATAACCAAGCTCCAGTCGTATTAATGACACAATACGGCTGAAAAGAGCAAGGTAGGTAAATCCAAATGCGAAGGCTATGCTGTAAACTTTATCTGATGTCAATGGGTTTTGTACGGCAAGTATTAATCTCGAGAAGAACGGAACAATCAAAAATGTGACATGGTCACTTAAGAAAACGGGAGATAAGCATTCACTTGAAAATTCAATTTCACTTCCCTCTTTTTAGTAACTCGGTTTTTAGTTAGATTTTAAAGCTCTTAGTACTACACTCGTTACAGATATCTCGAGACGTTCTATTCTATACATGCATTAGAAATTCATTAAAAGATGTAAATGTCAAAAATAGATATGTTCTTTAGTTGTTTACTACATATGCCATAATAAATCGGAAGGATTTTGGCAACGATATACATTTTTAGAAGATGCATCGCAGGAATTTAGATTTTTTTTTGATGTTTTACGGCAGATATTATTTATTAAACCTTATAAACAGTAAGAATAACTTTAAAAAGTTTCAACAGAGTTATATAAAATATAATTAAAATGTTTGAATGTAAAAGCAAAAATGTTAAATTCTTACAAGAAGCCATTAAATATCTTAACAAAACTTTCTTTTTAATATCCTAGGAAAGAGTGCTAAAAAAGAGCCATGTATAGATTTGATATAGTTTCAAGTCCTCTTGTTCTCTTTACAAGTTTAGTCAGCAACACTAGGCCTATATCATAAATTAGTTTTATTTAAACTTTTTTTTACCAAAGTTTCTCATTACTTGTGAAATATTTAAATACCATTTAAAAATAAAATTTCATATTGAATAAGAAATAATGTATTCAATATTGAATAAGAAATAATGTATTCAATATTTTTATTATACGAGCAGTGATCAAAAACTAAGTTTACAAGGCCGATATTCTGGAGTTTCGTCAGTTATAGAGAAAGTAATACATGCGGTAATTCTAATACATGTGCTCGGCGCATGTTCAGAGTTTCAGCCACCCGCCACCTACAGCGCTAGCTGTAGTTTAACACTAGAGTTCCTGTTCTTTGTACAGGGACTCTAGTTAACACAAACGGCGACTCGTTTGGAAAACTAGTCTCAAGAAAGTATTCGATTTCTGTGGGCGAAACATGTAACCGCGGCTGAAATTCACCGGCAGCTGGTAGAGGTTTACGGAGAGACTGTAATGTCTCGTCAGCATGTCGCAGAATGGTGTCGAAAGTTTGCGGCCGGTAGAGAAAAGGTCACTGACGAGGATCGCATGGCCGACCAGCACGGCATCAACAGATTTGAACACAGCTCGCGTGGAGGAGCTGATTCAGAACAACAGGAGGATCACGTTAGGGCATATGACGAAAGAATTAGGAATGTCGTTCGGAAGCGTTCGTCACATTGTTCTCATATTCTGCAGTACCGGAAAGTTTGTTTCCTATGGGTTCCACGAAATCTGTCCAACGAATACAAGCATAAGCGCATGGAGGCAATTCTGCAACTTTTGCAACGGTTCTCCACGGAAGGGAAAAGTCTTCTCCACCGCACTGTCGCGGGTGACGAAACATGGATCCACCACTTCACTCCCAGCAGTAAGCGGTCGTCACTGAAAACAAAGTGGAGAGCAGACAAAGAAGTTTAAGGTGACGCCATCTGCCGGGAAGTTGATGGCCACAATGTTCTGGGATAGTGCGGGTGTCAATGATGGACACAGTGTTCGTGAATTATTTGGAAAGAGGGCATACGGTGACAGCTGACCGATACTGCGAGACCTTGACGCGAATGCGCGAATCAATCAGGAGGAAACGGCCAGGACTTCTCACCGAGGGCCCATCCTCCTTCACTACAACCAGTCCAGAAAACCGCCACTTTCGCTGAGACATCATCGAACACCCTCCCTAGAGCCCGGACCTCGCTCCAAGCGACTTTCACCTCTTTCCTCATATGAAGGAGCAAGGAAGGAGACCGACGATCGCTTCAGACGAGGAGGTGAAACACTTCGCGACAACGTGGCTGAACACGCAAGGACAGGGTTTTTGCCAGGAGGGAATATTCAAAGTCATCCCACGAACCGACAAGTGCTGAAACCGATATGGAGAATATGTCGAAAAATAACCTAATGTATGTACTATCAGCTGGCTGTATTGGTTGTCCACGTTTAACTGCAGGCTTTGTAATCTTACTTTTTGATCACCCTTCGTATTTATTTACGGAAAAATACAAGGAGTGTTCAAATTAAAAGTCCACTCTGTGAATACGTTGAAGTAACTTATTCACTCAATATTCCTTTAAATATTAAGAAGACATCGATTCCCGGTAGGAAATACTGAACTGTAATAATTTGTCGGGCCAGCTAGTAATAGCCTGCTTCACTTCATCTTTCTCCTTTATATTTTATAAAAAATTTTTGCAGCATTGGAAATGTAGGCTATTTTACATGAAATTAGAGAGATAATACTTTTGTATAAACAATTTGGAAATCGCATTTCTGAAATATACGGACATAATGATCAAATGAAGCGACAATTAATGACAAAGTGATCAAATGTTAATTTATCCCACTTTTTTCGATGACACTGATTTAGTGCCTTCTTAATATCACCAAAATTTATACGTTAATAAACTTATTTAAGATCATCCCATTGTATAACTATATACCTTATATACGAGATGCTATCCAAAAGTTCACAAAATGTATCGATAAATAAAATTACATGTGTCTGAAATTACATCTATCATAATTCCAGCGTTTAGGCTGCTTAATGGACTGCATTCTGGAATTTCTTTTTAGCTACAGTTTTTAGTGGCCCTGCAGTTCATCTTGAATTAACTGTTTTGTGTCACACGTTCGTCAATTCAACTTGATTTTTATCTTCAGAAAGAGTAAGAAATGTCGGGCGGGTATGATGGACGAGTAACAAGTGTCATATATCAGGTTGTAAAAAAAAGTCATCCAGAAAATCTCGCGCTCGACGTGAAAGAAAACGTGAAGCCTTATAGGAGCTGGAAGGAAGAAAACGCTGATTTGTCACCAGAATGGCGCTAGAGTCGCGTTTTGGTACTTGTTTGTTCCGGTCAGGCATTTAATCGTTCTTTGATTTAGATTTATTATTCAGATTATAATTTGAGATGACAGTTTAAAAATTTGGATGGCAATGGAGATTTTAATATTTTTTAGACCTTTAATTAAAAGTAGTAGTTTAAAATTTCAGATGATAATTGAGACCATAAAAAAAGTTGAAAATAATTATTTAACTCTCATGGAATATAGTTACTTTTTTGCGGTGGAATTTCAACAAAAAGTTATTAAAATAAATATTATAAATGTATAAAATATGTAAAACCGACTCGATAGCCGAGAGCGTTAAGATGTCCTCTCCACAACTGCGAGTCGCGGGTTTTCATCCCGCTAAGGGTCTGAATGTTTGTTTTCACTTTTACTGTCATGCTTGGAGAATCAAGCAAAGCATCAGTAGGCTTATCCTCTGCTAGGTGAAATTTCAAATAAACCCAATGATTATTTAACATCCGAAAAGGTAAAAAAGAATATAAAAGAGGAAAAAATAATCACCAATGGCATATATATTGTTCTGGAGATTATTTATCGTCCTAAAATTGAAAATCAACCAAAAAATGTTGTACATAAACACGCTATAAATGATATTATTGGAAAAATTGGAAGGGGAAAATTCCGACGACCTGGATTCGAACAAGGTGCCACGGTAGAGCAATTGGGACATTGCGGACATAGTAAAGAAAGTTTTTTTTCCTAACAGGAAGTGGGAAATACCAAGGCCAACACACAAACAGAAGATAATAAATTAACTGAAGAAACATCTTCAAACATATCCACATTAACAAATAGAAAAGGGAAGGAAAAATTCTGTGACCTGCACTCGAACCAGGGACCAAGCCTATCGCTGGCACCGCTCTTACCAATTGAGCTACCCCGGATATCTTGCTGTTACAAGATATCCAATTGGACTTCGATGAAGGTACCAAGCAGCTCAATCGGCAGAGCAGCTCGAGAGTCTTCCTTACCCTTAAAGCCATCAATTAAATTGACGAAATTTAACACAAACAGAATTTTCGAGTCCAGGTCACGGAATTTTTCCTTCCCTTTTCTATTTGTTATTGTGATAGTGGCCACACACTTAAAACTAATTTCCTTCGAGCTTCCTATTGCATCGCTCGGTCACAGTTGATGAAAAATTGTCAGGTACGTAAATTTTACGTGAAAAAGAGCATGAAAGAAACTTTGACACACCCACAAAACATTGCTAAGGTACACATTTATGGACAACCAAAGTTATGCTAAATTGCTGGTGGAATTGTCGCCGTGTAATCGATTATGAACTTTTACCGTTTAACCATGCCTTAAGAGGAGATTCCTGCATCGAGCAGATATTCTTAAATGGGTTAGATTATCGTTGTACAAAGCCAACGATAACCTTTGCGCTGATTCCTCCTGTGAGGGAATATTACGCCTAACCCTGGGGGACTCGAACCCGCGACTCTCGGGTTCCGAGAGCGATAAGACTTGCGCCCCACCACTCTCAGCCACCAAACCGGCGCATCAAGCAGTTGGATCGATTACATTTTGCACTAAAAATTAAGCGCCCAGTACTGTTTAATCGACATACGCCATGACAACATGTTGCTTTAAGGACTCAGGAAAAATTGCACACTGTGAATTGGGAAATGTTGCCTCACGCTCCTTATTTTCCGGATCTTGCTCCATCTGACTTTCATTCGATCTGGTCTATGTCCAACTTTCTTGAGGGAAAGGCTTTACTAATGATGAAGTGAAACGCTGCCTGGACGAAATCTTCACGTCCTATTCGCCAATTTTTATCGTGATGGAATATATAAACTCATCGATCGATGGAATAGATTTTAACTACGAATGGTAAAAAATTGAACGATTAAAGAAATTATTAATGAAGCTTGAACAATGCTAATACCTTTGTCACATTTTTCCGGATATTTCTTTACAAACTGATAGTTTTTCACCTGAAAAATCAGGACCTAGTTGTTCATATGCCACTTCTCTAAACCTTAGTTCTCATGTCCTCCGTCAGTCGCCATAGGACTTCAGTTGATCATTAGACCAGGAGGGAAAACTTTTATATGAATAATCCTGTCGATATAAAAAAAGCATGGATTATGTTGCTCCTCACTTTTTTCAGCTCTTACATAGAGAAGAAAATATATAAAAGAAGCTTATTTCCGGGTCGTCTCCATGATGACCTTAGAAGCAAATTCGGAATACTTTTCAAGTACTCGCAAGTTCCCCGTAGACTTCCACGCGTAGCTGTTTCTGTTCGTTATTCAGCATCCTGATCACGAGTGTCAATCAGGTAACCTAATTTCAGATTGAGGCTAGGCTGGGCATGGGATCATCAGCGGTTAAAACAATCTTGCATGACCACCTACAACTCAGGAAGGTTTCATGACGATGGATCCCTCGTTTGCTGATCCAAGAACAAACAGCAGCCCGACAACTTTTCCACAAATCTTCAGCTCTTGGAACAAACTCTGCTGATATGTGTATACAATAGTCCAAAAAGATTTTGGTTGGTCCATCTAAGATTCTCCAGCATCGCATCCCGTACTGCAATAACATTTTCTTTTGTAAGCCTGAACGATAATCATAATTACCAATCGATGGTTGGCCATCAGTCTTAATAAATTCGTGTCTGACCACAAGTATTGTCACCAAATACTTGTGTGTTTCTGCACGGTTTCCCAAGTTTAAAACAGAACTAGATACTCTTGTTCAAAGGTAATGCAAGACATCAATAGAAAAGTGATCGCCAGAAATAAATGAGTTCACTGATCCCTGTTACTTGTTGAATTCAGGCATACTGTTAGAATAAAGCATACATAAAGCAGGCTTTCATATGTATGAACTGGCAAGTTTTGGTTGTATTTGATTCGGTTCGTATGCGTCGTAGAAATTTCGAGAACTTTTAAGTAGCACCAGGTATGTAGACAGTCGTTTGGATGTGATAAATACCTATATTACCTTTTGAGTTATTAATGTCATAATGGTTCAGTCGTTTGGATATTATATACACTTCTTTCAAGGATGATCACAAATCTTTGTAATGTATTTAAAAAATTCTTGGTTCAAAATGATTTCGACAATCTGAAATGAAAAACAACGCCGATATTTAAAATTTATTACCTACTTCTAGATATAAATATAAGATCTAACTAACCATATGAAATAAGTTAAGTACGTATTAATAGAAACAAAATAAAGTAACTCATAACAATGGGCCGGAAAATGCGTAATGAAGTGCTAAGTGGGCTTTCTCTAGATTATACAGACGGTAGTAAAATTCTAATAGAGCTTAATGGATGTTATAACTATAAATCGCAGTTTCCGGATTATGGTTTATGCATGATGGCCTTCTTCAGTCGGAAAATTGTCATCGTTTTCCCCTAGCGATGGATTAGTCGGAGAGGACCCATTCAGCTGTCTGCTCGATTACCTGATTTCATATTCATGGATTATTTTTCTCTGGAGACTTTATTCAAGATTCATCCGAGCTTGATGTTAGAGTACTTCTAAAGCTTATCCTCATTGGTTGAGTTAATATGCACCAATATTTCCGGGTGTTTTCAGCGGCTCATCCTGTTGATATAAGGAAAGCAGATTCACATAACACAAAGGCGTTTTTCAAGAGTATTTGATACATTTTGATCTGCATGTTGTTGCTTTTATACGAGATAACTTAGTCCCCTTGTCAGTTGTTACATTAGTAATTATCAGTATGGAGTTTTATTTTGTTTCGCTGCTAGCACACGACCCTAGACAATTTAACACAAAGTTATTTACATTCGATATATGACACTTAAAAACAGTGGCGTATCTGCACTTTTACTCTACCTTGTAGAAGAGAAAGTGAATTTCCATTTAGATTTTATGATTCTATCTCATAAAATATTCATCCTTGTTTATTTAGGCCCACCAAAAAGAAAAGTTAAATATCCACCAAAATATTGTTTCTTTGCTCCCCACCCAGGGACTTACCTCGTCGGCCCCTGCCATACAGGCCCTGGGTGGACGACTTGTATCTTTCTTTAGATTAAATAAATAAAATAAATAAATAAATAAAAATCTACAATTATAGCATACCTTTTAATGGTCCCCTCTTTGCATTTAAAAATCCGATTTTTCTTTGGTTACACGGGATTCATCATAGGGGGTTGGGCTCCGAAATCTGCATTAAAAATAAAATTTACTTTAAATTTATATAATCAGACAACCATCATCATTTTGTTATCAAGGGTATTTTTTTCCAAATCATTCAAAAATATTTTTATAGTTTAAACTTTTTGTTTAAACAAGTACTATCTTAAACATTTCCAAACATTGAATATATGAGTATTCTTTCTATTGAAACTGTCTATAAGAGGTTGGGAAGGAAATTTTATTTAAAGAATTTAAAAGAAATCTCCAGGAACATTAAGGCACGAGTCCCATTGGTGCATAATCTGGTGTACTTCCTACGATTGTTGGCGGAACCATTGCATTACACCAAACAGCCGTCCTTTTAGTGACTGTTTCAGAGGGCCTATTGGCGTGTAAAGCATTTTCCAACTGTCTCACATTTTCGTCTGATGTTGCAAAACGCGCATCCCTTGAACGGGCCAAAACTTTCGTGGATTCCCTTCCTTGTCGACATTTCTTGCATCATTCAACCGCTGCCATATGATAATAACCTTGGTCGCCTTATACAGCTTTTCATTCTCGTAAAAATTTCCACTGACTGACGCCCTTCAGTGGTCAATAATTGAACAACACCACGCAATTATCTTTGGACGAATTGTCTACTATGAGTGCTATTTTCCAACTTAATCACAACTCTTAGACATTAGAAAAGAGCTAATATGTGTGACGACTTATTTAATACTTAAACAATGCATAGAAACAACTGTTTCCCGTTATAATAAGATAGGCAAGACCTTCGCGGCTGCACAGTCCAAACGTGTTTCGATTGAACAGTCCTCGTACTTATTTACCGGAGATCTTTAAACCTAACGTGATGCGACAATAAACAAAAATTCCTATAGCAAACTTGTAATAGCAAAAATACCCGTGGCACCCTTTGAGAAAAAAACGCTCAAATGACAAGAGAGCATTCGCAAGTGTCATCCTTTTGTAATCAACGTATCAGAGATAGATATCCGATAAATACTTCTTTTATTAAACAAACAAAAATGAATTATTTTTGATTTCTTTCATAATTTCTTTAATTTTTGATTTAATTTAAATAATTTTCCGTATGAAAGGAACATACCGTATTTTACAAACTGAAGCGTCCTTAGCGACTTATCGACAACATTTCCTCGTTACGGCATTGGACAAGGTTTATTGCTATTCACAAAACCTGTCGCAAACGAAAATGTCGTTAATTAGCATCGTTAAATAACGACAGCTCAGAGCTGTCCGAGGCCAACGAGAAAGACAGGCCTCGAAGCGGAAAAGTCACCTGACCAACTGGGTCTGAACAACAATCCAACCTTCATTGTTTCCAACAAACGAAAAAATACTGATTGTTAAAATCCAAGATGGAGACAATGAAGATTGGATTGTTGTTCAGACCCAGTTGGTCAGGTGACTTTTCCGCTTCGAGGCCTGTCTTTCTCGTTGGCTTCGGAGCTGTCGTTATGACGTCGTTACAGAATGTTTAAAATGGCTGAAGGCTTGCACACGACGAAGAAAAACGCCGTAATTTACAGTTTCGATTATCGTGATGCAGCATTGATGAAATATGAGTAATCGAACAAAAAAAAATGAGTATTCGATACTGTAGATTTTTTAGGGATGTGATTTTTCAATTGAACGAGAGGCTTAGTCGAAGTATAAGTGGCAGAGCAACTTGGCGAACTTGTTTAATCGTTCCCCATTCCCGGCCAAATGTTATTGAGTTTCGAATAAATTTCTTTCTATCAAATACTTCTTTATCAGCATTTGATATTTTCATAAATATAATTTCAATTTTTGAGCACTTGATATTTTCTAGAAAGAGTTCTTTAATTATTTTTTTTCTAAGTCATCAAGTGCGATCCGAGGGAGTAAATTGTTGCTTTTGCTTTCGATCTTTCTTCATTTTCTTTACTTCCGCTATAGTCGGGATTTTTATTGGCTGTATTCAAGCAAACAAAGACGTCATTTCCCTACTCTCGAAATCAGACGGCTATTTTCTCGTCGTTACATTTAAGAAGGTAATTGTAAAATGGATAAATTTACCGAAATCGTTACTGTACGACGTCGTTAATAAAGACATTTTTGTGAATCCGGGCCTGAAATAGGTGTACTATTAAAAAAAGAGATTAAAAATCTCTGCCTTGCCACCTTTGTCTTTTGCTTTCAGTGCTATGTCGACGTTTTGATTATATCAGAAATTCATCAAGATCTACAGTCATCTGACAAATTCCTTGCAGCAGAGTTGTGCATTAGAAAACTGCGCGAATCATAACATTTTTTATTGTCGCATCTATTTAGGATTAAGGATTTCTTTTATTTAAGAGAAGACGTGACGAGGGAAAGAGATTGTCGCATGGTGAAGCACTATAGAGATTGGACAGCTCAGTATGAGAAGATCCTTATCACAAACTAGGTCTTCTCATAGCGCAGTTTTTTTTTTTTTTTAATATTTGCTAAAGCTTGTTTCATTTATTAAAGTAGGCCTATTTTATTTTAGATTCATGGTATAGGCGAGAAAAAGTTCGCTTCAGTTGGCGAAAAAGAAGTTACAAAATCTGAGCGTATTTTTTGAAAGAATTCCTCTCTCATTGAACTTGGACTGACCACTACTGTGCTGCACCAAAGAACGTTATCTTTTCCTCGCGACGCAGATTATATGTCTAGGCATGCCGTAACATATAGACCCTGAGTGGAATGATTGATGAATAAAAAAAGGAGAGTTAATTCTTATACATGAGGTATTTTCCAACATCCCTCATCCAGGAATTTTCACCGCACTCCCTCTATTTATTAATCGATCATCCCATTCAGGGCTCTCAATCTTACGGTTTGCTGTACTTATCTGTTTTTCTGTATCATACCTCCTCATCTTGGCTTATTTTTCGTTGCCCGAAAGTTTTTAATTCTTCATAGTGAATGTTTTTAAGACCTTCTGTTACATACGGAGTGAGATTTTCTTGAGAACCTTTGAAGAAATATACAAAGAAATTCTTTATAAATCGCTGAAACAATAAAAATATAAAGGACACGTATTGCATTTCATAGCCTAATAAGGCAAAAGAGACGTAACGATTATCTTTATATCCGATTAGCCGATGGGCCACTAAAAACAGTGTTTTAAACTTCAATATTCGGCCATGCTTACAATTCTCATGAGAAATTTTAATATTTTTTGGTATTTTTAACACTCTTATTTTTAATTTTTCAAAATATTCAGAAATTATAAGAATTTGAAGATACATGTTTTGGGTTTGAATGTAAAAAAAGGTATTTAGAATTTTCCACATCTACAAAAAATTGGCCAACAAGATGGCTGCGAGGTAATCTTTTAATTTATGAAATTTAAAATCGCCTAATGAGAATAAATTGACACCGACATAAATAACACTACCCATCACGTTTTTTTACCCAACATGAAATTCTGACTTCGGATTCTTAAAGACCATCAAAAAGTAGAATAGGAATGTCTGCAAGACCCACTCATCGATAAAATTGGTTTCAAAACTTTAAAAGTTCCACACTTCCAGGCCTTTATCTCCTACACGGTTGGATCAATTGAAAAAACACCAATAAAAAACATCGGGGGTAGACAGAAGAAACAGAAAACTAATGTGGACCTTTTCGGAATCAGCGCATAATTTTATATCAAAAAACACCCACATTTGTTTCGGAGGTATGAAAAAACATTTTTTGTTGGGCAGTGTAATCAATACGAGTTTCAGAAATTAATTGTTTGCTTTTGAACTTTATAATATTTTATTCACGGTTCACATAATGAAAGGATTATGCAAATAAAATTTCAAGACAATCTATTATTTATACCTTTCGGAAATTGCAGTGCAGAATGTAGTTTTTATAACGGAACCAAGATCACACAGGGTTGCGAGGAATCTATGATAACAAATAGCATATTTAAATATGGTATGCGCGTTCATTTCACGAGAGCTGTCACCGAAAATATCTGTCATTGTCATTGTAGGGCAGATATTAAAATAGTTTGTATTCGAACAGTGAGCTAAAAACTTTGAGCTATGCCACCGAAAATTGACAGCTATCGGGAGGGTAAAAGACATTTCCGACGTCAAATTTAGCTATTCCGAAATTATGAAAGCATGCAAGAAGCGAGGCTTTGTAGTTTCCAAGAAAGGAATATCAAGTGTACTAAATAACATTAGCAAAACCGGAAGCGGCGCCATTCCTGAGGGTAAAAAGGCAGGCCAATCCAAGTCCAGCCATTAGCCGTACTCCTGACATCGTCCAGAAAGTTCGGGCTCTTGTAGCCGGATTCAGCCCACCAACACAATGGGCCATTGCACAGAAGGAGGGATATCTGTGCACACGGTAAACACAATTATCAACCGTGATTTACAACCGGAGAAGCGATACAAGGGCTACATTCATAAGTTGTCGCCGCGCCATGTTCAGGAGCGACGGAGCAACTGCTGTAAACTGTATGAAGGATGAAAAGTGAAAATACGTGTTTATTTAAGCGACTGCAACAAGAGCCCAATGGGTTCTAAGGACTTCAGAAAATGGTACCGTGAATGCAAGGAAACATTTTCAAAAGGTTTCATGATCGTGGCAGGATACAGCTACAACGGCAAGTTAACTATACACAGATTTGAGTCCAAGGCCAAAATCAACATCATATACTATCAGACTAACGTTCTAACCCGCATATTTACCCGTGACATCCCCGGTTTGTACGGTTCAGAGGTAAACAAGTTAACAAAGCGTCGGGTTAACTCGCCCGTTCCTGGAACGACTAGAAGCGACTAGTCGATGGAAAATCGTTCCATCCTTTTCCAAGGTAACTTCATAAACAACTATCATTAAATAAACGTCTGAGATAACATTTAGGGGAAAGGAATAGTATCATAATCTTAAAAATTAAAACTTAGTAACTGTGAATTAAAATTACTCAGTGTTACTCAGTCAACTTTAATTTTCGTGACATGTTGGATGTGAGAAGGTACTTATGACTAAAATTTATGCACTGATGACATAAAACATAACGCCAGAAAACTGAGCTGTTCATCATTGTTATTTGTAACTATTTAGCATCCAAACAAGCAGATTTAATTTTTCTTTAATTTTCAGATCTGTACAACTACATAAATAATCTGCGATCTGTACAGATTTTAATTTTAATCAAATTAAAATCTTTATGTCAGCTACTTGGTTGTATCATGTTCTAAGGTACGAAGAAAACTAGCAATTTTAATTCAATCTTAATCGAGTCAAAGTAACTTCGGGTTATTTCCTGAAATTATTTAATATTCAGAAAGATCCTTTTTAAATCTCTACTACATATATGTAATAAAGAAATATACATTAACTTTTTGAAATAAATTTTAAAAAAAATTGACAGTTAAAAATAATTACTTTATTAATGTGTGTTTCTTTGTAAGTTTTGTACAACATTTGAAACATTTAAAAAACTATTTCATGTACTAAATGCAGAAGAAGAGTAATGTGTTTTAAATACCTAAGGCAACTCTTGCTGGCGTGGAACAGTATCGCCGAAAAAGCGGATGGGGTTTCTGTTTGAGCGTCTTGAATTCCTGGGTCGAAGGCTTGTGAAGTGAAGCAGCATCGTAGCCATCTACGTATAGACAAGAGGTTTTTAAAGTGTACTTAATTTTCAAACTTTAAGCCAAATACACTTTTAGAACAAGCTTTCATGACATTGTTTCTAGTATGCTTTCACATGAATTTAATTATTCATTAAAAAGAAGGAAGGTAGAAATAAGATAACCACTTAATACTCTCCTCCTAGTTGAAATGTTTACCTAACGAGGACGAGAGCTGTATTAACGTTATTAAAGGCGATTGCACATTTTTTTTCATAAGAAAAATTAATGATGTAAATTAAACTGCAGTCGAGCTCGGTTAAAACGAGTATTAAGGGACTGGAGAATTTTCGTCTTAGCTATTAAACGTCTTAACCTTTAGGTAAAAATTACTAATGATTTTAATAGTAAATGAACTGTTTATGGTGTACGTGAGATTTTAATACATAAAAAATACAATACAGTATAACATACAAAACAGAGACAAACATATTCTACACTTGAAATAAGTTTAATATCTCTTATCTCATTAATTTTAAGGAAAATTACATTATTTATAACATGGGGGGGGGGGGAAGTTCACTGTAACAATTATCAGATATCATAGTGAACGCTTTATTAAGATGACCAACCAATCAGGCAGCTGCGTATTTCGGCTTAAAGGGGAGGCCACGGTCTCCGTCCCACCGATTTAAATGGACATTTTAAAAGGATTTAGGTGTATACGCCTTCGCTTTTTAAAAATTCGAGATGAAAGGTCATGACACCGCTTATATACCTAAAGAATTGCATTAATTTTAAGTGACATAATGGTTAAGGTGCGTGCATGCGGAACCGAAATATGAGTTCGAGTTTCCATTAGGTGCCCTTCTCTTTTTTCTTCAAGCGGATACATTAAAATATCACTAATAATAAAATTTCAGGAAAAATCAATTTATTTTTATTTTTGACACATATTAACATTTGATAAAATCACTCTTCAATTATTATTTACTTTTCTCTCGCTTTATCTCACTCTCTCATGTATAGTCTAGAGTCACTTTATAAGAAGAGGCCTCAAGGCTCTGATTGGCTTTTCGGTATCACGTGGCATAATCGCAGCCATTTTGAGTTTTCCCGGGTGAATGTTTGCTAATCGTTTCTATGTACTTCAGTGAGCTTTGAAACTTACTTGGGAGCACTTGAGACTTTAATCAACAAATAGTAAGTTCAAATCGATAAACAGGCACTATATTATCGATAGTAGTTGCATGTATTAATAATAAACAAAGTTTTCCTAAGGTTTAGAGATGAATAGGCCTGATATCGTCAATTAGCTTTCGTTTTATCTGGGTCATTATGCCAAATTGTTGCGCGGTAAGCTTTCACATGGTTAATATATGTACACAACCCGAGAGTTCAACACGAGAATTTTCTTTTACCCATTCCGGGGACAACCACAGAAACATCCATGCCCACGGCGGGATTCGAGCCCGCGAGAACTGGAGAGCCTACGCCCGAGCCGTCTTGGCCACCGGGCCGGCCCTGTACACTTTAAAGGAAATATATCATTGAGATTTAATTTAAGCAGTGCAAAAACGATGTGAAAAAGAAAAAGAAAAAAAATAGAAAAAAGAAATATTAATTTGTCTATTTGTTTTTTAATTTCAAATTCATAAATTACATGTAAAACTAAAATTCTTTATACATTCTTTTTAATTAAATATTTATGAAATTTTATAAGTTAACGAAATACAAATTATATTTTGTTATTGATGACCTAAAAAAAAAGTGATGTAACAATTTAATTTGAGCAGAAGAGTTATCTTTTATTTTTACCACGTTAAATATATTAAAAACGTATTTATCGTGTATTATGTGAATTTACAAATCGTAAAACATTACATCATAACATTTTACTCAAAATGCGGCGTGAATATTTTGAAAAAATGTTCACAAAACAACGTAATCTCCATATTGCCCTTTGTATGCAGAGAAGAACTAAACTCAAAATGGCGTCGCTCAAGACGACTGCGATACTCTTGCTATAAAGTGAATCTAGCATAGTCAAGATCTAGAGCACCTGAGTGGAATGATCGATTAAGGACAAAATTGAAGTTAATTCTCAGACATGGCTTAATACAGGGTCGTTATAATGAAAGTTCCATTTTGACATGGCCATAAAAATAAAATACTGGACCAAAAGCTATAATACTTGGTAATATTATACAAGAGGGCATGGGAAGTTCATACCCACCAAAAAAAAAAAAGTTAGTTCAAAAGGTCACTACCAGCATGGAATGGCGCTCTATGCAATATTCGTATACGAAATTAGACACGAAGACACAGTGTAACCTGCTTTCAGTAAATGGTGGAGGCCACATTCAACATGTAACTAATTTTAGTAACGATTAAAGACTTGTTAACCTGTGTCTTCGTGTCTAATTTCGTATACGAATATTGCATAGAGCGCCATTCCATGCTGGTGGTGACCTTTTGAACTAATTTTTTTTTTTGGTGGGTATGAACTTCCCATGCCCTCTTGTATAATATTACCAAGTATTATAGCTTTTGGTCCAGTAGTTTTTTTTATGGCCATGTCAAAATGGAACTTTAATTATAAAGACCCTGTATTATACTTTCCCCGTCCACCTTTTACTGTAGTCTATACTTGTCGCAATTTTTATTCCATGTACTAGGGAAACTGCGTTGTGCGAATATCTCTTTATAGCAGGCTTGGCTATACTGAAAGCTATAATATAGTTAATACTGTATGGAAGAAACTTAAGCAGACGATCATTTAATTCCAGGAAAGCCAATCCCCAGAGAGTAATATAATGCAGGGTTGTTCCAAATTGATGTATACACTCTTTTTTAAAAATCGAAGTCAAAGATCATGAGGCCGCTTATGTACCTAAAGAGTTGCATTAAAAATGAAACGGCACTTTCAACGTTGACAAATTCACTCTTCAATTATTGTTCGATCTCTCTCTCTCCCTCTCTCTGTCTTTTTTCTCACTCCCTAATTGTCATAATATACTATTCCACCCGATGCACTGTGAATTACGATATACAGTGTCCCAAATTGATGTATACACTCTTTGAAACGTTATAGCTCAGCAACGAAATGAGATAGAAATATAAGGTTTACTGTGTATGATCCAGACGGCGCTGGAAAAGCATAGCAACACGTTCATTGTTGTTCATTTGTTTATAAACCAAAATGGCGGTGAGACTTTGATTCGATGAACTTAAGTGGATACAGAAGTGTTATTGGAAAGTGCAGAATGTTGTGGAGGTTCAACGAAGTTGGTGGGTTGAATTTGGTACACCACCACCAACAAGGGTAACAATAACAAAACTCCGAGACAAGTTTGAAGCCGGTGTTGAGAGTGTACTGTGGCAGAAGGCGGACACTGTTTTAAACGAGTTCGACTGAATGTGCAAATACCAAGACTATAAAACTTTATTTTCGAAAATGTTCTCATATTTTAATTTCATCTTAAGTTTTCATTAATACTCGTAAATTGACAATTAGAGAATTTTCGCCCTAAGACGTTACGAAAATATTGCGAAATTTTGTTCCTGTTCCTACATTGAAATGTTTATGCAATATGGATTAGTAATCAGTTATAAATTTATTAACTTACCTTCTGTGTCGCCAGAAGACATATAGCGATGGGAATAATCTTCCGTACTCGTTGATTGCCTACTATCATAATAGATTCTAGAAGATATAGGCTGAAAAAGTTGCATTAAATAATGTAAGTGCAATATAATTTGAATCTCCTTATTTGAAATTCAAATACAAGGGATATTTTTTTAAGTAAAGATCCGTTTTGTAATAAAAACAAAACTACTATATATATTTTCAATATTTATTCTTTATCAGATTCTATATACCTTTCACTATTTTTCCACATAGTTTACAAATTTATTTAAACATTTATCATAGCGCTCAATTAGCTTCTGCATGCCTACTTCATAGAAGTCAGCGGCCGGTTTTTACTTCTTCATCGTCGCTGAAACGCAGGTTGCCGGTGAACTCCTTTAGATACCGGAACAGGTGGTAATCACTTGACACGATGTCCGGACTGTAAGACGGGTGTTCAAGTTGTTCCCAACCAAAATGTCTGATCAGAGCTTGAGTACAAGTGTGTCGCCTTGCATTGTCGTGAAGCAGCAACACTGTATGTCCACTGAATTATGTCCTTATACATTATTGATATGGCAATGAATGTTCGCTGCTGTCATGTTTTTTGCTTTCAGAAAATGCATAACGGAGCACATTTCGCAGTTAGCGGCAACCTCAGTAATCTTAAATATTTTATTGACACTGCGAAGCATAAACACCAACGCCCCGGCTATAAATGGTATCTTCCTGTTCGCATATGCGAATGTGCAAGATCTACAAAGAAATTTACAAACGGACTTTGCTTAAAAAACAACCTTGGTATAACGGACCAATTTTCATTATTCTAACACTGAAAAAGGCAGCTTTTGATTTTATAGACACTTTCCTTTCTTCTTTCTTTACTAATACATCAATATTAGCGCTACAGGCGTACGGAAAATGTATGTAATATAAAATGAAGGTACTTTTTAAAACACTGTTCATTTTTTTTATAATAGTCTTGTGCAGTTCACTCATCTGAGGAAATTGCTAACTCCTGAAGCAATCATTGATTGCTATTGCGAAATCTTGGTAGGACTGTGCTCAACACGGCGCACGCTCGCCAATGTCTAAGCACAAGCACTTATCTTTCGAAACAGTAGCTAATCAGGAATTTCATTGTCATTTAAGAGTTCCAGCAGCTAAAAAATAGCTGAAACAGACTCTTTCAACTTCTGTAATACCATAAATTTATCTGATTGGCCATATAATTTTCATGCACGCATAAATTTGCTCTCTTCTTCTTCTACACATTTTAAGGAGTACTCTTGTAAATCTAATAGTTAGTATAATTACACGATAATAACAATTAAAATATTTGTAAAGGACATTTCCTATCTCTGACAAGTGCACGTAAGATGTAAAGACATAAGTGGCTAAATTTTGGTTAATTTCTTAAATAGGCGAATTTGTTTTAATAAGGATTTGGACACATTAAATTTAGAACAAACTGGCTCAGAAAATTTTATTGCATACCCATTAACCAATAAATTACAAGGGAAAATCGAAAAGTAACGCACAACAACTTTTGTGGCAATATTTTTAATAATAATCAAAAATGAAACAATGTTTCACCTTTTTTCGACACATATTTCTCCCATCGTGGCACCAGATTAAATATACCTCTTTCATAAAACTCCGTTTTCTGGTTGTATAATCACCTGCGCACGACTGATTTTGCCTCTTTGTCCGAATAAAAGCGCTGGTCTCAAAGGAATTTCTTAATTGATCCGAAGAGGTGATCGTCAGATGTTGCGACGTCTGCACTGGAGGGTGGATGTTTGAGCACCTCCCAGCCAAATTCCTGAATTTTTTCCTCTGCCCTCTTCGAAGAACCTGCACTACCTGGAGACACTGCTACGCTCCAGACAATCAGCACCGCATCCTTCAACATTTCCCTGAGGTTTTCACTCGAATATTTTCGTTTTTTTCACAAAAAACGGACTAGACCTCGCTGTTCTTCACAATTGACAAGTTAGCAAACGCGCCATATTTACTCAGTAGCACTCTGTCCTTTCGCTAGGACGACACCTGATCTGTTTGTAGCTAAAGACTCAAACTATCAATTTGCAAACTTTGAACATCCGGGCCAAAATAGTATTCTATAAAATCTTGTTTTGCGTTAATTTTCGATCCTCCCTTGTAGAAGCATCTGTTTAATATTTTACTGGACCCTTTTGGCTCAAATTATGGCATGTATGGGGTCAGTATAGTGTTGAAGCACTTATAAGTCAATGAAAGATCAGGTGTTCACAATAAGCTTGTAAAATCAAACACAGATGTTAACATGACAATCAACTTTAAAGTATGACTATACAATATCTTTTATGTAACACCTTCAAGTATATTACTACTGAAATTGTTTTAACAGTTTCAGTGCTGCCGGTTTGATTTAAATAAAAAACTACCATAAAATTCGTTTAAACCACCTGTGGAGCAATGTATTTAGGACGACTTGGTGGGTTGGCATCGATTGGTGAATGGTATTGTAGGTCGTATGTGTCGTAAGCCGAATAATGTTCATCGTAATTCATGAACTCTATAAAGATATGGAAATATAAATTTTATTAATATGTATTACAAAATGTAATCCTTAAGATATAAAGATACGAACCTTAATCTATTGATACCATTAGAAAAATAAATAATTATTTTTAAATACACTGTCCGATCAAAACATATGATCATCTCTTTTGTAGAGGACTTGATTTCCTCGTGTGCTAATACTACAGTAATACGCGAGGTATTGATTCAGTAAGGATCTAAGAATTCTTTAGAGGTGCAATATGGGATACTGAACATAGAGACTGTTCATCAAGTGTTCTAAATGGAGAATTCAGATGTCAAAGCGGACGGCTCAGTTAATCCCACAGATGTCCAATAGGGCTTGTATCTTGGAAACGCGTTCACTTAATAAAGAAGAAACAGTTACGTCTCCTTACGTTCATTTGTATCCTTGTCAAAACCAAGAACAAAAGACAAAACCGGTCAGAAGTCTGTGTTTTCGTTCCCTCTTTGTATATAAGAGCCTTCATCAACCTCGTCAAGAAGGACAGTATAGAGAATTTTCCATTTTATACGGGAATATGATAAGTCAGAATAGGTGATGGTATTCTAATCTTCGATAGTCAAATGTCCGCGTTCAGGTGCTTGTTGGCAACATTTAATCTAAGCATGGGGTTTCTTGAGTAGACGTCGCACAGTGGTCCCAAATTTCAAAAACATGACCAAGATTTAAAAAAAAATCCTTTCAAGAGCTTTTATCTTGTTGTAACGAGTACTGGTAACGGTACTTATGGAATGCATTTTCATCGTCAGATGAGGTGAATGTTCCTACCTGGCTGAGGAGTTCATTCCGTTTGGGAGCGTCGAGGGTATCGCATTTGGGCTAGTGGACGGACAGAAAAAACCATTCATTTTAAACACTCTATGAGTGTTTACCGTTTTTATTCCTCAGAATGGATTCTTCTCCAGAAAGTAAAATTACATTTTAAATATGATACTCGAAATTAATTTTAGAAATATGTGAAATGGTAAAGTAATAATGAAGTTAGTCGTTAAGTTTCTTGGTCTCGTTCTAAAAAGTTGCGATAAAAAAACATTAAGTTTCTTGTCAAATCCTGCTCTGAAATTAAATTGCAATTGTTTATCAGACATTTTTTCAAAACATTTTTAAAAAATCAGCTGCCGATAGGCGCCCATTTCTCTCTTTTTTTAAGGAAAACATTAGTTAAACGTTATAATTTTTGTGCGATGATGTGTGAACGCGTTTCAATCCGCGCACATTGCACTTGCATTTTAGCGAACTTCCCTTTGGCAAATAAGAACAAATTATCTTGAAATATACGTAGTATGTCTATCTGAATTCTACATTAATGGAGTTTGCTAGGATTTTCAATTTTTTTCAGTATTTATAAGAAATTGTAAAGAAGAATTCTTTTGTTAATCTTATTTTTCGATTTCTTCAGAACCTGTGGGTATTACTGAATAATTATGAGAGTGAAACAAAAAGTAAGTTATTTAAGGATGTTGCCTGTATGTCTATAATTGCAACGTGGCATGATCCAAAACCACCCTAAGATAAGGCCTAGGCGCTGAAACATCATTACATTGTTACATCACCTCAGTAGGGAATTGTTAACCGTATTTCCACCAATAATAAGCTCTTAATTTTCCCTACTGAGGTGATGTAACAATGTAATGAAATTTCAGCGCCCAGGCCCTGTCTTTAGGTGGTGTTGCATGATCCCACGTGTTCACGCGTTTACTGCGTACGCAAGAGTATTGTTGTCATGGCGCAGCAACTTGTTGTACACTCCAAGTTGGAGATTCGCGGAATAATCCGTTTTTTGTGTCGAAAGGCTTAAATTGCACTGAAATCCATAAGGAATTTGGAGTGTCTACGGGGATAATGTGATTTCTCGTCCTGCAATTGTGAAGTGGTGCCAGCAGTTCGAAAATGAGCGTTTCGATTTGACGGACGAATATCGCGCGGGAAGACCATCCACGGCCAGCACTCCCGAGCACGTTGCCCGCGTTAATGAGATGCTTCTGGACAATCGACGAATCAGATCGAAAGAAATCGCCAGAACGCCAAAGACGCAGTTCTGACATGGTTGGGAAACGCTGGAGCGGATTTTTACCGCAGCGGCATGGAAAACAGTGCTACAACCAGAAGATGTCGATTTTTCCCGCAAGTAGGCGTCCCATTTCCCGCTATTTCCTGCAACCATTATAAACATCGATATTTTGATATCGATGCACGGATATCGATTAAAGCCATTTAGAAGAAATAAATGAAAGGCTTTTTCTCACACAACATATATCTTTTTCAACTAAAAAGCATCTCTATCATACTCCAACCCCCTTCATCTGTTCTTGAAATTTCTCATTGAAAAAATTAAAAGTACTTGATGGCGGGCTTTCCCTGAACACAGGGGGATGCCGTGGCCTGGTGGGCTTTCACTGAACACTAACTTCAGGGAAGTTAATCAACATCAGGCACGGCTAATCACTGGATGGGCGACCATCAGTGAGACACGATCTTCACCCCCCGGCTGCTGCGACCATCATACAGCAGTCGTTAATCCAGGTCCCTCTAGGGACCCAACTCGTCGGCCTCTGGCCATACAAGCCCTGATTGGATTATATTTTTGCTTTACAAAAATTTAGGAAATCTCACAATTTCCCATCATTTCCCGCAAAACGGCAGCACTGATGGAAAAGTTAATTTCACTTCAGACAAGTGTTTACAGTTGTTGGTTGATTATGTAGAAAAGTGAAGTAAATGGTGCACGTTTCCTCAGAATATGTGTATGGGATCTTAACTTGTATCTGTTTTTACTGTTTCAGAATGTAACTTACTTTTCGATTCACCCTCGAATCATTTACGAGAAAGGAAAGTTACCCTTGGGAGAAGAATTTTAAATTTATTTCTTTATAATATTAACATATGTAAGTTAATGGTTGGTTATGCTAAGACTATGCGATTGACTTCGTAATTTTTGACGAATTTTAATAGAAATGATTTACATTTAAAAACAATTGATTTCATATTAATTACATAGTCATAGCATAACCAACCATTAACTTACATATGATTATATTATTAACAGAGAATTTTAAAACCACCAAACACTGAATTCTGTGCACATTGAAGCATTTTTCACAAAGGGGTCGGCTATATTGGATCCGCCATTTTTTTAATATTTTTTTTGGAAAACGTTTTTCTAATTCCTAACCAGCGACCTCGAAACACTATATGTACGGATTTTCAACAAAATTAATAAACGCCTTCATATTTTGGCTATGTTTTTGAGATTTGGGACCACTGTGCGTCGGTTTCAAATATCCTCCTGCCTTGGTTAAATATCTTGATCAAATGTTCCACTGTGAAGCGTCCTTTTATGCTAAACATAATTCTAAAAGTTCATAATAGTGATTTTAGTATATTATACAATTTATGTTGGGGAAAATTTCTAGACCATAGTATATTTCCACAATCAATTTATTTACAAAAACTGAGAAAAACCCCAACAAATAAATGAAAACAGAAAAAATAAAAGTAATATAAAAACACCCTATCCCTTCCCTATTTACAGGAACAGTTCTGAAAAGAACTCTTGATTGATCCCATTATGATATTATTTTCTTAATTGTAAATTATTTTAATTAAATAAATGCCACCATCTTGTGTGGTTAAGTTCCATTGTAAATAGGGAAGAGGTAGAGTGTTTTTATATTACTTTTATTTTTTCTGTTTTCATTTATTTGTGGGGGTTTTTCTTAATTTTTGTAAATAAATTGATAATAATAGTGATTATAGTAATCTGAGCTCCACGAAAATAAAATATTAGAAGGTGAAGGTAGATCAATTTGAAATTTTAACGATTTTAGTTAAGGAATGACTTTTTGTAGGGATTTTTTACATGATTTTTTGACCATTACTATCTTTACTGCAGCTGTTACTCGTGTCCTTTTATTTTTGGAATAGCGGACATCCTATAGCAGTCGCTGTTTCTGAATCCTTCCATTCTTTATTTGGTATAAAATAATCGTTCCTTTCTGAAATTATAAAATTACACCCCTTTCTCATGTTCAGTGTAACTAATTCATGTAAAGATGCACCTATCCATTTATATTTTCTCTCTCTCTCTCTATCTCTCTCTCTCTCAAACACACAAACACACACACATTCACACATTTACACAAATACACATTTACATCTTTACAAGTCCAGCTTCTTGAGATTGGGAACAGCCTACTGATCATGATATTTTGACTTGACAGTATTTAATGCTCCTGTTCAAAAGTGTAGGTTCACCTTCATTTGGATAGCGTCCGTCCAGTGTTGCCATGGTTACATCGAGATCCTTCGTTTGAATTGGATCCATTATCTTTGGGTTTATTGGCTGATATGTTAGATCAATTTTTTCTGCAATTTTTTTGCTAAAAATAATGAAAAATTCAATTAAAAATCTCTTTCATTATTAAGCCATGACTTTTGTTTTTTTCGTTCTGTGAATGCTCGAAGGCCAATTCAAGTTTTTATACGGGAGTTGATCAAAATGTTTGAATTCTTTTTAATATGAAAAATCTGTGTTGCGCCTTTATACAGTTTTTTTCCAAGTAACAAAATAAACAAGTGTTAATTTTAAAAGCTATTTGATAATAAGTGAATAATAAGCACTTAATAAACATTGCTATCACAAGAAGTATAGTATTCAAATAAACATGATATGTAATTTTTTTCGAAAGTTAGAACATTTTCATCAATCCTTCTATAACTTTAAATACATGTATATTTAACTCTTCTTTCATCGTCGACTAATATTTAGATGCTGCAATATTCTAGACTGAATAAATACCGCATGAAGCGAATATTATGAAAAACTCTTACTGAAATACCAACAGATGAATACGAACAAATTATCAATAATTAGCATTATTTAAATATTATACGTTCAATTTTAAAAAATTAAATAATACTAAATTAAAAGACTGCTAACAATTCCAGTTCTGTAAATTAAATTGTCTTGTCTTTCTCTTTTATAGAATTTATTGAGTATTTTGTTTCTTAACAATTTTACCATATAAAACTACCGTGGTTTTCTCCTTCCGAGGCAAACAGCAGCCACTGACACAACGCCGAACATGAGAAGCAGACCGGAGATGACAGGGATGATTGTGGCTAAGCCCAGGTACGAGTAATCGTCCTCCTCAGACTGGGTTGTAGTCTCCTTATGGGTTCTGTTTTCCACAGGAACTGAAATTTAAAAATGGAATATAATACTCTTAAAGCATTGAAATCTCAATAGCTAAGCATTTTAGAGCACAGTTGTTAACATTTAGTACAAGACAAGCGGTTAAAGATTCATGTCGTTGGTCTAGATGTTCAACCACAATTAATGCGAGAACAACTTGAAACGAAAAATAGGCACACGCATGTAGGCATTCTAAACCTTCCATATTACATACATACTCCTTATTCTTGCCTCAAAGAAAGTGATCATTAATTTAATTCAATTAATTTAATGTTATATTTGTTCATTTTGGTAACAAACAGCAATATAACCCCTAATAAGAAAAAATTACTATAATTCAATCCTACCAACGTTTAACAAATGGAAGAAGTTTACAAAAATGTTATACCAATATGTAAGTAATTAATTAATTGACTCCTTTCGTCGCACCTCCTTTTGAGAAGACGCAGCATTCTATTTGACCTGCTCTAAAAATGATTAACATTAAAAATAGACAGCAAGGAAATCTTACTGTTGTGCATCGGAAACGATGAAAAGAAACTTTTTTTATGCAAACCATTAACAATTTATGAGAGATTAAAAAAAACCTTGTTTGTAATAAGAATAACAGCTTAAAACGAAAAAGCGGAAACAATCATGTTAGTGCTGAAATGAGATAGCGTTTCTTCCGCCATATAGTGACTCGAATTTATAACTGCGGTGTATTTATTCCAGAGACCATTAATAAAGAGATATGTCATTTAGTTAATTTGCATGTAATACGGATTCTTAGGTGTTTCGTTGGAGAAGTTCAGATGGCGCTGTAACGATGAGAATCATAGTTTCGATTCTAAGTTTCGCTAGATGTTCAAAGTTTTGCAACGAGCAAATTGATGAGCGAAAACTTGTCATAGAACTTGTCAAAAGCATGTCTAGTCAGTGGTGTGCTGCAAAATTCTGTGCTCAACGTTGTGGTGTAAAGCCAACACCTCCTAGAGAGAAGGCCTGCGGACAAAAGGTGTATCATCATCAAGCGACCAAATTTAGGGCTTATTACTGGTAGAAATACGATTAACAATAGACACGTCCAGTTAAAATTTCGTAATACACTTTTTACTGTGACGTAAATAATGCCTTGTCTCGTTGTTACTACTTGAGTCATTCATGCATGGTCCTGAGTGTTTCATTAGTCACGGTAAGAGGGCGCCTATTAACAACATATAACATTTTTTCTATGGAAAAAGTATAAAATGGCATGTCTCTCTATTGAACGTCTCCGATTTATTCTTAGGATTTCTACAGCAGAAAATACAGGCTTCCCAACTCTGAAATACCGTACGTTCTTCTACCGGGAAGTGTTATGTTAAAGCGATAAAGGGATAACTCAGTAGGTTTTTTTTTCTTAACTTAAAGATTTCTAGCTTCTTGTAGCCCGACTTTACCATCCCGTTCAAATGGGTCTGGATGATGATATTCTTCGCGAGCATGACACCGTAGCATACTGATGTGCCTCTTAACACGCAGAATTCTGACCTGCCAGCCTGTTGTATGGATAAAGGCCTGAATAAGGAAAGTAATGCCAACTTGAGCGTCTGCTAGCTGGGCGGTCATTTCAGACCCACTTATCTTGCTTCGACTGAACTCACAGCAACTTTTTTTTGCTTGCATTTGAGAGGAATACATAATTCAGTAGAGGAAAACTACTGTTAGGTTATTGTGACTGTCAACTTTTACTTCTTATTACTGAGTCAATTTCAAAATTTAACAAAATAAATAAATCATCCGATCCTGAATTTTGCTGAGGTTAATTTAATGCTGCAGTTTACAAGACATTCATTTCATTACTTTGAAATGAAAGAGGGATTTTTGTTTAAAGGCCGGTTTCCATTTAGCGTCGGTTCGGCGTGGGTTAGGCGTCTGCGTCTTTTTTTGGAATTTTTGAAAAACGCATTCGTTTTCCAATTAGCGTCTATTAAGCGTCTGCGTCGATTCGGCGTCGGTCCGGCGTGGGTCACGCGTCGTTTCAAGATCTGGCATGGCTAGATTTTTAGGCGTCTTTTTCAGGCGTCGTTTTGATCTAGCCAATCAGGTGCGATCTACTTCGCTATGGATTCTGGGTAGTTGTCTTCGCCGATTCAGATGGAGAATCATGGCTGCCGTAGCTGCTGTTCGCCGACACGGGTTCTCGCGACTTTTCCTTCGTGAATTTATTATTAAACAGGTTATAAAAATTTGGTGAATCATTTATTTATTAAGTGAAAATGATATAGTAATAAATTCAAAGCGTGAACTTGACCGGAGTGGTTGATATCTTCTTTTTCCATCACCTTGAGAGAGCGACAATTGTTTACAGCGACTTGACCAATCAGATCAGACCAGATGCAGGATAACTGTTGAAAGTCGCTAAATGGAAAACGACCGCGCTCGCGTGCTAATCAGGGTGCGTCTCACAGGCGTGGATTGCAAAAAACGACGCTGAAGCAAAAAGCACGCCGACGCTGAACCGACGCTAAATGGAAACCAGGCTTAATAAGATGAATATTTCACTATTTTAATGAAACTTGGTTTATTCATATACAGGGTGTATCTAACCCCGTCACAAAATCTGGTGGTGATTCCCCACAGCGAGATGAAAACAAAAGTTCATATAAACATGGTTCGAATAATGAACCGTTTATGAGATTTCCACAGTGAAAAGTGAATTTTCAGCAGCTGGTTTTTCTACTCTGTGGATGGCAGGTGACATGCGGAGAAGCTACAACAAATTCTTCAGTACAAAACCAGCTGCTGAAACTTCACTAGTAAATGCGGAAATCTCATTAACGGTTCATCATCACCAGAAGTTTGTGACAGGGATTTAGATACACCCGGTATGTAACAAATATGATTCGTTGCTTATGTTCAATGGAATCAATCAGAATTCGCGGTGCTTTCAAAACCGCATGACTCTGAAAAATTCTTTTCTAATATTTTTTTTAAATAAATATCTCAAATAATTTAATTTTCTTGGAATGAATTTCAATTTTTGTATCGTATTATCCAATTAATTCACAGAGTCAATAGCCGGCATTTGGATTCCAAAGTTTTCGTCCAATTCCATATAGCCACATTTTTAAACAATCTTCATTTCCTTTATCGAATGGTAGACGGAAAAGTTTGCTACCTTTCTCTTGTTTGGTACTGCAATTTACAGCGCAATACTGCGGCATTTTGGAATGAAAACTGTTCAAAATTTTCAGAAACAAATTGCGTTTACCCGAGCTACTGGGTCCGTAATGGCGGGTTTGTGCCTGTGACTAGCTCTAGACCAATCCGTACGCGAGTTTGTCGATAAGTTGACAAGGAAAAGAATGGCGTTACTTTCTTATCCGGAGCTGGGTAAAGGCTCCAAGCGACCTCTATATCACCTGTTACAGTGATGTTTTGGCATCTATATCCAGAACGATTTGCATTATGCCTTTGGAACTCAATAGAATTTTTAAATAATGTCACATAAAAATTTTAATTTATTTATATGAAAATTATTTGTTCTAATTGTCTTACTAATTTTGAATTTGTAAATGATAATTTTGTTTGCTCAGACATTTCTAAAAATTTTACAGTAAAGTATAGAGTGTTCCAATAGAACAGGTTGCTCGGAATGATTCTATCCACCAAAAACATACTATTAAAATGGGTTGAATAAGAGAGCGCATTGTATTAAGGCCTTCAAGATTCTCATTTCCCTTTTTTATTCTTTCGAACTTTTTAAATGTCTGCTGTCTCAGCCAAAATATCAGTGCAGTGACGAAAAACATTGCGCCTGCATTCTATAAACATTTTTAGCACGGCAGTTCGTTTGTTGTTGAGATTTCTTCGCACCATGAAGCTCGTATCTCATTTCTAAAAAAGCATATCGTGAACCAGTCAAATGTACCTTAGTTTGTACCTTCGTAAAAACTTGGACCATTTACTGTAGAATTATTCTCGTACATCCCGCATCAACGCTAGTTGACCATCTGTATTGATTGTGTGGATTGGTTTGTGACCAGAAATGTAGATTATGGTTATTTATAATACCATCTTGAATGAAAGTAGTCTCATCAATCCAGAGAATGAACTTAATAAAATGACTGCTGACGTCTAGCTTAGCAAGCATAAAGTTATGAAAATCCATCTTCAACTGTTGGTCCTTCTCTCTTTCAAGTGCATGAATAGGGGTTGGATGAGAATGATGATATTTATGTTTGTGAAGTATTTTCCATATATTTCGGGTTGAAAACCCAATTCCGAAGACGCATTTCTAATACTTGCATGAGGATATGCTTCAAAATAGGTGATCACATCAATGTCATTAATGGTTCTCTGTAATTGCCTTCTAGGATGACGTTGATGTGCACATACTGTTCTTAGCAATCTGTTTATTACTCTTGAAATTGCGAAATGGGTGACATTGAAATGAGGAAATCTTGTGTAATATTCGCGTGCAGTAGAACGATAGTTATTGTTGCAGTCAACAAAAGTATAATCATTTCCAGCATTTCTGCATTACTCTAGGCAGTCATTTTTGACCATTTGGATCAGCATAGCGTGTGTGCATTACTACATTTGATTATGCATCACAAAGTTTTACTCTTAAATGTTACTAAAAATAACAACAGAATTGTTATATGAAATAGAACGCTTCAATAAACTGTCATAAAGAGTTTTTTCTAATTTTATTGTGAAATAAATAAATAAAGTTATGTAAAAAAAAAAAAAGGTGACTTAGTTTCAAACCTGCTGTCAGAAGCACTGAATCACGATAATGTTTTAGATTAAAACAAACTATTAAATATTTTATACAGTACATGAGCCTTTTATTTATTTATCAATGGAC
Source organism: Rhysida immarginata (assembly GCA_023313115.1). Classification (NCBI taxonomy): domain Eukaryota; kingdom Metazoa; phylum Arthropoda; class Chilopoda; order Scolopendromorpha; family Scolopendridae; genus Rhysida; species Rhysida immarginata. The sequence goes on along the minus strand of JAHWFO010057934.1, from coordinate 1,274,035 downwards.
GAGTGTACTGAATCATGTACAGGCTGTTGCAAAAATATACAGGGCAGTACTGCTGGGAGAAAATGGCAGAATGGAGGGAGATGAATGGAACGGTCTTCAGTTGATGTCGCCGACCTGCAGAACAATATTCGCCAGGCGATGGCAACAATCACGCCAGAAATGCTGTAGGGAGTGAGAGAAAACTTTGTGAAGAGGGTAGCTCTCTGTGCTGAGCAAGGTGGAAGCACGGATGAGGTAAAATCCATGGGTGGAAGTTTCCTTGAACATTTATTGTAATAAACCTGACAAAGGTATGATAATCTCCCCACTCCCATCAGTTTAACAAAATAAAATTTCCAATTATTATTTTTTGTTGAGCCGGAGCCTGATACCCAGCAGTACTGCTCTGTATATATTTGCAACACCCTGTATATCGGTAATACTGAATAAGGGCGTATAATAACTGAAGTATGAAAAATAAGCACGGCTATCGCGTCTCTCGATATGTCGAGTAAACACAACATCTATACGAAAGGTGCGTCTCCTTACTCGCGCCTGTGCTCACAATCGAATGTGGGACCACAAAAACGGCACGTGCAAGTTTATAGCAGTATCTAAAAATCACAAAATGAATGCATTTTGTTTGTTAAAAAAATAAAATAATTATTTATTAAAATCCGTAATGATTATTGCATCACCCATAACGCTTTTTTGGGTCGAAACATTATTCTTAACTATAAAGAGGAAGGAATTTGTAGAGATAAATTAAGGACCTCAAAGCACATAGAAATGGGAGCCCGACAATTGGGTGGATGACAATTCGGTGGACGACAGTTGGGTGAACGACAATTCGGTGGACGCGACAATTCGGTGAACGTCAATTCGGTGGACGTCGATTGGGTGGATGCGACAATTCGGTGGACGTCAATTGGGTGAACAAACAGCCTGGGTGGACAAACAATTTGGGGATGACAATTTGGGGGATGATGGTGGAGAAGCTAAAATTTAACGAAGATCAAATGGTTATATTAACGCTTTCAACCATGATCTGTATATGTAAAGATATACAGATCATGCTTTCAACCCAAAAACTTAATGAAGTCTACCCCCTGTCATCCCTTCCAATCATCTTTCTATATTACAAGCAGGACAGACTGTACACTTTCCTAAAGCTATATTTTGTTTTTATATATATTTTTTCTGTAATTTATTTATATTTTTGTATATATTTTACTTGTAATATTTTTATATTATAACTTTAACTTGACTGTACACTTTTAAGACAGTCATTTTAATTCTCTTATGTAAGAAGGGAAACCTAATTCTCTTAAAAAGCTTCAATCTAAAAATGAAATGAACTCTACCCTCTGTCCTCCCCTCCAACTGCCTTTTTATATTAAACAAGACTGTAGGGGGGGGGGGCGGTCACCGTGCTATATTAATGTCAAATAACATCTATCTACCCCAATTTCTATTGTGCCTATTTTAACGATCTTAAGTAGTAATTTAAGAATAGCAGTATTTTTAATTGAATAATGGAACTCTTAGCAATAAAACAAAATAATTTAATAAATTATTTAATAAAGAAATAATCTCATTTATTTGTAAGCTAATAAATAATAAATAAAGATTCCCGCATATAAAGTGACTTCGACCTAAAATGAATGAAGCAAATTGATTTGTAATTGCAATAAAGATGTGTCAATTATAAACAAACAACGAGTTAAATACTCAAACTCTTTGGTGATTAAAAAATCTCGATCGAATTTGCATTTCCACCGAATTGTCGCGTCCACCCAATTGACGTCCACCGAATTGACGTTCACCCAATTGTCGCGTCCACCGAATTGCCGTTCACCCAATTGTCGTCCACCGAATCGTCATCCACCCAATTGTCGTAGACCCCATAGAACTTCAACAAGCGCAAAGATTATAAATAAGATGAAGACTTCAAAAAGCATCTAAAGATCTAAATGAACATTTAATTGATTATTCAATGTTCCAAAATAAGAAATTATGAATTATAAATTATATTTATTGGAATGGAAAAGAGTTTATTCCAATACACTAGGATTCCTTACTCTTCATTCAAAGCACTGAAAGCAAAACGTTAGGCCATTGCACGAACTGGTTATAGTCCGTTCACTCTAACCTGGTGAGCTTTTAAATTGACTATTCCAAAAAAGGGCTGATAAGTAAGGGGAAGGGAAAGGGGAAATCAGGAAATGAAAAAATTTAAAAATATTTTCATTTATTATGTGCGAAAAAACTAGAGAAAAACAAATGGTTACAAAGGTTTGACCTACTTTTTTTCATTTCTTGATTTCCCTTTTCCCTTCCCCTTACTTACCACTCCTTTTTGGGAATAGTTCATTTTAAAAGCACGCCAGGTTAACGTGAATGGACTATAGGTAAGACAGCGAAGTACTGTGGAGCTATCTGTTACCAAACTTTAAAAATACACTGCTGGCAAAAAAAAAATGCAACACCAAGAAGAAATGGGTCGATTTATTTGAAATTTTGCACACATGTAGCATTGATGGCATACAAAGAATGATTCAAATTGCAAGACAATACTCGAGACTGTCTGACTTCGAGAGGCTGGATAGTCTCATAGGCGTATCGCGGCGCAGATCGGTCGTAATGTTTCTGTGGTGACTCGATGTTGTCAGCAGTAGTTTATTGAAGGAACGCACTAACTTATAGAACTGGTTCTGGACTCCCATGCACTACTGACCCACGCCAAGACCGTCAAATCGTACGAGAAGCAGAGATAAGGGCCAGAGTGGCACCAGCTTTGTCAAGACGGATCATTGGTAACAGTTTGCTATAGTTCATCCAACAAGAGAAAAACAGGGTGTGTCACAGGAAGTTTCAGATTAGACAGTCATGCGCTTAATCACTTCTGTCTCATGTCTCATTGAAGAAGCGCTTTATAATATTACAGCAGAAGCTTTAATATTATTCAGTTGCTTTGCTTTAATTATAATTAAAAATGTTGTACCCTTCATAAAATTATCTTTTAACTCAATTTTATATATATTGTTGTTCGAGATTCCCTGGGCCTTTTCTTTCCAGGAGTCGAAAAGCGAGGAGAGGGGGGTGGTAGCTTCGCATGAAGATGCTTCGTTTCCTTCTTGAACAATTGTTCGAACGCAAGAAAAAGAAACTTGCGTTGCCTTGGAAGTTTTTTCTATCAAAGCAGATAGCTTTTAAAACACTATTTTCCTTTAAAGTAGCAAAATACGTTCCACACAAATCTCCCTAGCCTGGCTGGGAATAGTTTTTCCTTGTTTGGCTGAAGAGTTGTTGCACGGGCGTCGCCATTACAAATTGACTTGAGCAGCCGCTGAAGGAGAGATCCCACAAAGCATTGCGGATGAGTGAGTAGTCGATATCAGACCGGAAACACACCCTGTTTTTCTCTTGTTGGACGAAGTATAGATGCAGGACTGTGGGCACGGATCCCTCTGCAAGAACGGCGTGCTGCGCGGTTGCAGTGGTGCCGCGAAAGAGCCGACTGGAGAGTCGAATGGAGGCCTGTGGTCTTTAGTGATGAGAGCAGATTCTGCCTGTACACCAGTGATGGACGTGTACGTGTGCGGCGAAGAGCGACAGAGTGACATCTTCCACAGTGCATCGATCTACGGCACACAGGTGCAACCCTCGCGTAATGATGTGGGGTGCGATCAGTTACAACTCGCGTTCAACCTTGGTGTTTGTGGATGGAACATTGAACAGCATTCGGTCGTCCTGCAGATTATAGAACCTGTTCTTATGCCCTTCTTGCAAGATGATTTTCCAGCAGGATAACGCTCGTCCACACTCTTCCCCTGTTAGCTTGTAGGCCTTACAGCATGTGGCACTACTTTCCTGGCCAGCACGATCTCCATACTTGCCGTTAATGGGCCTTTTTCAAACGAGAAAGCGCGAGATTATGGCCGCGCTCATGTTTGATCAAAAACGAGTCTGACTAGTCAAGCGCAGCTTGTTGCGAAGGAATGAATGCTTATTCAGTCCCTTTTTTAAATGCACTACCACAGATATCATTGAAGGATGTAATAGAAATTGTTAGATCCAAGGCTTAAGGAACCGAGAGAAATCTGGAAACTGTTGATCAAATTAAACCGTTCATTGTTTTCAGGATGCAAATTACAATTTTCAGGACATATATAAAAATTTTCAGTTCCTTCTTCAATGATGATCATTACTTCAAATTCATTTGACAAATGAGGTTTATTTTGCCGTCGTTGTTGTTGTGCTGTCGAATAACCCGCAATAGACTACGTTCTTTTCAACTCATTATTATTCCTTTCCCGAGTCCAAAATGCGCCGTTTTAATTCTTCATTTTTTTCCGAAAGCCTTTTGATTGTACCAACCTGGTTTCATGTGGTGTACGTTTTTATATGTCTGCTTGTGAAATTTGTAATTCCTCTATGTCCTTTTGTGTTTCATTTATCCAAGTATTGGCTATTTTCAATTTTGACATATATTTGAAATTTTTTCCTGTGAGCCTATTGGGGTTTATTCTTTCAAGATTTTCATAAAAAACTATTCTCCTTTTCCTAACGGTACAGTATCAGTAATTTTTTCAGCATGTGTGTATATTTCATTGTTGCGACGTACTTTAAATATTGACCCCAACATTTTTCTTAATATTTTTCTTTCAGTTCTTGAGTTAACATTTTTTTGATCAGGGTCAGACACTTAGCTGTATAAAGTGCTTCTGGGCGTATTACTGTTGTTTAATGCCAAAGTTTAGCGTTGAATGATATTGACTTCTTATAGATATCTTTGGTGAGAAAATAGGCCGATTTCATCTTACTGATTCTTGCTTTAAAAGCTTTTTTCTCTGATCCGTTTTGTTAAATTCTCCTAAATACTTGAACTTTTATTTATCCTGTCAAATTGGATAGTCTTGACGTTCGTCATAAACTTGGTTTTTGGAAGGAGATTCTTAAACTATCTCTTTTAACTTTTTGGCATATGTGTTATTATTTTCATTGCATGGATTGCAATAAACAATCATTGCCAGTGCGTTTACATTTATATTGTTACTTACACACTGATATGCAATATGTAAAATGTTATTAAGATCCATTAATTAATTGATTGATTAATTGATTTTGCCATATTGATATAAAAATATAACAAATAATAAAAACAAAAAATGAAAATAAAAAAATAATAAAAAAATAACATCCCAATATAATTTTAATTGATTTCAATTAATAAAATTTATTATACAAAAGGTATATGTTAAATTCATGAATTATATTCAATATAATTTATATCAAATTTTAATATTAATTAACGAAATAATAAATAAATAAATAAATAAATAAATAAATAAAAGTAATGATAGTATAGTGATTTTTGAAGTGATTTTCTTTAGTCATTCGTTTTGGTCTATTTCGCAACACAAATTTATTTGGAATAGCCTCCTTCTTAACTAATCTTAATCCATCAAGTGAATCTGTGAAATATCTTGAGTTAAAACCCAGTGATTAAACAGTTACGTCTTTATTAATCTATAAATTAGCACATACAGTGCTTTCCCTTGTGTGAACTTCACCCGTCAGTCTCGTTTTCAATCTGCCAAGGACGCCGCCATTTCTCAAGTCTCGTAAACGTGAAAAAGGCCCATTGAGCAAGTGTGGCACGTAACGTTTATCGTCGCTGCACACCAGTTACAAAAATTCCACAATTGCGTCAGCAAGTTCAGGAGGCTTGGAAACACCTACTCCAAGACGATAGCCAGCATCTTTATGACTGTATGCATGTAAGAGTCGAGGCCTGCGTCCAAGCTCGCGGCAGTTATACGATCTATTAATGTGGTCTGTTAGGGCATGAGAGGCACCCTGTAGAACGTTCTTCTGGACGTATTGTCTTGCAATTTGCATCATTTCTTATATGCCACCAATGCTACATGTGTGCAAAAGTTCAAATAAATCGACCTATTTCTTCTAGGTGTTGCATTTTTTTGCCAGCAGTATATTTCACAACAATGGTCAGGTGACTTTTCATTTCTGGCTTGTACTTCAAGCCGGCGCCACCAATGCTCAAACGTGCAACAACATGCAAAACTGTTTCCGTAGCTCTTTTCTTTTGTGTATTTTTTGCATCACGTTTTTTGTAGAATGATTCCAGCCTTAAACATTATCATATTAAAATGGTGATTTAGGGCTAAACAAAGTTATCATGTTCTACAAGTTTTCTATTGCCGCTTTTGTTATCGTATTAATGTTACGTTTTGATTTGACCCCTTAAAGAGGTCAATGGTCAAATTTGACGTGAGCATCAGATTGCGCATTCTCACTTTCCTATTGCATTGTGTTAACAGATTGTTGACAATTTTAATACATTTATAGCTATTTGGGTGGATCACTTCAAAGTAAACATCCTGTATAATTAATTGGTGGTTAACTTATTCAATTGGCAGACTTCTCAACTGAAATGAGGATAGCATGTCAGCTATAACGACCGATTTGCGAGTATCCGTGGGAAGGATCTCCTTGGACGCACGCTTTTCAGAGTTCATTCTCAAGTCAATGTGCTCTGTCGCCGATCAGTCAGTCAGTTTCATTGTTGCCAACTTGATGGGTATTCCGCTAAATTTAGCGAATTTCTAGCTCGTTTTTTTTAGAAGGAAAAAAATTTTTGAGTTGGAAAACTGACTCAGTTTTCAATCCGAACTCGCTCTTTTTTACATCTTTCACTGGGCCAAAGTGTGGAAATCTGAAGGTGCGAGATCGGATGAATATGGAGGGTGGTTTAAGCACTCAAACAGTAGGTTCTCGATGATAGACAATCTGACACTAGCAATTTGTGATGTCGCATTGTCATGGAGCAAAAGCACGGCTTCACTCAACAAACATCTGCGACACTTTGCTGCTCCAGCTTGGAGCACTCCTGTAAGTATGCCGCCATCTTTTGGTACTATTTTCCAGCAATCCAAGTGCGAGGTGGGCTTACTAGCCCCAGCTATGAATAGCTTAAGCATGCGTCCACAAAGTAACAAACATGTAACTATCACGGTCGTACGGTATTTTAGTTTTTTTATAGTATTTTTCCTTTTATTTATTGACTGAGCCTTTTATCTCACTCTACTGTATCAACGATTTGGGAAGATCCATTAAGAATGCGTTCGAATCCGACAGCTTAAAATCAAATAATTGCATACTGACATTGGTATGAAGCGCAAAGACCAGAAAAAGAGGAATATCAGTTATAAAGACTACCGGATATAAAGATTTTTATATTCCCTTGGAGGTCGTTATAAACGATATCGACTGTACTTGTGAAACTCTACTTCGTGAAAAAGTATAGTATCATTACAGCTATGAAATGAACTCTTAAGAAATATATTTAGGCAAATAATTTCAGCATAAAAAGAGTTTTCTCAATATCAAATTGTCTCAACTTCTCAAATTACCTTCGTTCTTCCGCTGGTCAAAAGAAAGAAACTCGTAGGAAGCGTTCTGGGAGCCGGCGCTATTGTGGGCGGTGATTCTTAAGCGATACCACTCTCCTGGCAACAGATCAGTGATGACGAAACGTTTGTTATCGAGTTTAAGATTATTTGACACGAGAATCCAATCTTTGGCGAGTTTTCGCTTGTATTCCACAACGAAATACAAAATTGGACACCCACCATCATCCCAGGCATCTAAATTCAGTACCACAAAAGTAGAATTGGGAGAAATGAAAACTTCCTTCGGAGGAGGCTTTGGGGCTGAAAATAAAAATTTTAAAAATACCTTTTCAAAACTTTAATTTTTCTTTTAGAAATGGTAAAGCAATGTTATAAAATAAAAAAATAAAATATATAAATACTATTTAATTTAATCTATTATTATGAAGTGCAAAATTATCATTAGAATCCTACCTACTCCTCTAGTTTTGGCTGTGATGATATCTGACGAGGGACCTTTCCCTATATTATTCTGGGCAGTTATATACAAGTGATATCTTGTCCCACATGTGAGTCCATGCAAGATGTATGAATGCGTACCAGGCTTCAAGATTATTTCCGACCACTGACCATAATCATGACGAAATGTCAAAGTATATGCTAAGAAAAAATATGAAATTTAAACTTAACCCGTGCAGCTCTTAAAATAGGATATCCCTAAAATATTTGTACCATAACAGGGATTAATAATTTTTGAACATGATAATGTAATCATGTATCATTTTCAATATGCTACCCAGAAACACCAAAAATTTTATCGAATATATTCGTTTATTGCATAAATTGCAGTTAGGAGGCACTGGCATCTTTTGTTCTGTCGATGCCATTGCTTCCTATGATCTCCTAAGATTTTTGGACTTTCTTTGTACGAGGGGCGATTGATAAATAAGGTCTCCATGGCTGTAACGTTTTTATTTGTTAACCGATTTTCAAAATTCTTTTTGTATCTTATACTCACATTTGTCCTCTATGTAATGCACTATTCACTTTTCGACATAGTCCCATCCCTTTCCACGCATTGCGCCAACGCGTGACTAATTGGGTGAACCCGTCGGAGAGGAATTCCGGAGTTTTTGTCGACACCAGGATTGAATGGCAGCTTTGGACCCTCTTCTGGAGTACGATAACGTCCGCCCGCACACGAATCACCACACACCGGAGGCGTTGCAGCGCCTACAGTTCAAAGATGAAAAATTGCAGTTCAAAAATGAAAGACTTTGCACATTGCGACTTTCACCACTTCCCAAAGAAGAAAGAGCCGCTTAAGGGACATGAGTTGGTTCTGACGGCGAGGTAAACGCTGCCATTCAATCCTGGTGTCGACAACAACTCCGGAATTCCTCTCCGACGGGTTTGCCCAACTAGTCACGCGTTGGCGCAATGCTTGGAAAGGAATGGAGACTATGTCGAAAAGTGAATAGTGCATTACATAGAGAACAGATGTGAGTATAAGATACAAAAAGAATTTTGAAAATCGGTTAACAAATAAAAAAAGTTACAGCCATGGAGACCTTATTTATCAATCGCCCCTCGTAACATGCTGAAAACGATACTTAATTATGTTATTACGTTCCAAAGTTATTAAACATTGTTATGGTACAAATCTTTTAAGGAGAGCTTGCATTAAATGTTAGATTTAAGTGTATGCTCTTAAAAACTGCGATACTAACATGACTGATCTCTTTTAGTATATAGTTGATTTTCCTGTGAAGTCCATGTGAGATGGAAAGACGTGGTCGTGGAAGAAACAATTTTGATCAAAGGAGGACTCGGTGGAACTATAAGCAATTGCATTAAAAAATGTTATCAGTTGCTATAGCGATAATTTAAACCGAAATTATTTATTACATCAAAGCCACAGAACAGGGCGTTTCAAAAAGAATATTCCAATTTCAAATAATCATATAAATAGGTTAAAGTTACAAAGCAACTCACGGGCTATTGAGTAAGGCTGGATTCACACTTCGACGGATTCCGCGACGGAAGGCATCGACGGCAAGGGCGTGCGGTCAAAAGAGCGAAAATATCGGACGGAAAAAAAAGATAGTACCCTGTTTGAGTTGGATTTCATCATGTTTTCTACCTTTTATCTGCGTTCCTTTCACCGCAATTCCTTGCCGTTGATGCCTTCCGTCGCGGAATCCGTTATAGTGTGAATCCAGCCTAAGTCCTTAAGTTTCATTTGCCATAATTTTAAATACTTTATTTGCCCTCCATCTGCGGCATGTGCAATACTGCTGAACGTCGTTATACCAATGTCGCCGTGCTTCATCTTGTTGAAAATTGAAGTCTTTAGACTCTTGAGTGGATAGAAATTTCCCATAATTTTTTGGCGAATCTCGGTCTTGCTTTACAATTTAATGTAGAGTCTCAAGTCCCCATATTTTCAACAATTAATGGTAGCGTTTGTTTGGGCTCTAGTAGCAGAATCTAGCGGTAGTTAAATGAAACTCTGGAACACAGCCGTTCGCATGGCGCGAAGTTCGTATAACTTTCCTGCACTTGAGGTTCGTGGTTGTGGAAATATACAATTTTAAAATTGGATCATTCTTTTTGAAACATCCCGTATATTAATTAAGAAAAATTAATTGAAGCTAGCATCAAAGTTGATAAAATATTATTCACTCTTCAGCCAAATGTTTAAAATACTGTTTTATTGCATCAAGGTGGGAAGACCCAGTCATAATATTTTTAATAAATTGTTTTATAAACAAATTTTTACGATATCGTAAATGAAAGATCGAATTTGACAAAAGTAAAGTCACACTATTTCTGCTTCCTTGGTGTGGTATTTATTTCCCACGAGCAGGATGTTACTTAGACAATGGTTTAAAATGACGTGATTACAGATACTAATAAAATAAGATGTAAAATCTTTTTATATATTTCTTTTAGAAAATTTAATAATTTGACAACAACTGGAGGTAACTTATACTGCTTTCAAGTATTTCTCTTCTATATATTTATACTCTTCCAATTATTTCGAGTTTCTTTCGTGTTATCTTTAAAGGCAAAATGGAATTTAAATTTTACCAGGCATTATGAATATATGCTTTATGTAAATAATTAATTAGAAGTACATAAGACTTAGGTAAGCGTGAGAATAACGAATTATTAAACTGTTTTTGTGGTTGTGAGTTTCCGATCGATGGAGTATTTGACTTAATAAGATCTTTGGATAATATCTAAATAACTGATTTATCCGTTACTTTCATCCTCTAATGTATATAAATTGTAGATACTTGTCAAAATTGTTGACGAGATTAAAAATATATTAACTGGGTTTTCCTTATTTTGGTTGTAGAATATAATGATGTGATCTACGAATCTCTCATAAAATAAGATTTTTTTTTTTACATAAGATGTATTGGTTAATAATATCGGAAACCTGCAACTATTAATAATATCGTCCATAACACTTAAAATCACCTAGGTTTCACAAATTGGGAACTGTTCCCTCATTTATAAATAGATTAACAATTATTCTCTTGAAAACGTATCAAACACTAAAGAACTCAAAATCATTAAAGATATAGCAATATCTAACGACTGCAGCCTACTAACCATCAATAAATTAAGAAGAAAATCTAAACAAATCACCAAAATTATCGAAAACCGCATCCGTGGGAAAAATACAAAAAATAAACAAAATTTTCAAATCAAAAAACATAAATTTTGCTTAGCAAACATTCACTATCATTGGAAAGATTCCTACTATTAATTACAAAAAAGCGGTACCTATAAATTAACGTGCACAGCAGGTGTATTAAAATTAAAAAGAAAAGTGGCTTACTTCATAAATGAGTGGAAGGACTCAAGACATTGTTTTTTTTTAGATAAGGGTCTTAGAGCAGCACTGTTTAAGTTTTCCGGTGTTTTTTGGTAACGCTCTTTTTGGGTGTCCTAAAGTATGCCGACTGGATGTATTATTATGCAAAGATAATTAAAAACATAAATAAGTTGGGGTTGGCCTTTATAAGTTTGATGACACGTTCTGTCATTCATATGATCGAAGTTTGAAGTTGCTGTGGTTCAAGATTTTAAGGACTAGTCAATCACAGTCTGCACATCCTTCACACGAGAAACTGGCGTCCATTGACCTACACTCGACGTGTCATATAGCTTCGATGGGGTTAAATCAGGACTACTAGCTGTCCATTCCATAGTTATTCTATAGTTGTTCATATGATAGTCTTCGAAGCAAGTTATGTTGACTTTGACTAATGTATGAGCGCGTTATCCTGTGGAGATACGACCTTTCCCCCAGAAAACAGATAAAGAAATGGTAACAGATGTTGCTCTAAAATGGACTGATAGTCGCTGACTTGTGTCTGCCTTTTATAATATTGTCATTACGCAATAAAAGTTTTCAACTTCAAAGTATTTACCGTCAGACCACGGATGGCAGAACCGTGATCATTTTTGAACAAGTCTGAAACGGGAAAACCCATTCAGAATGATAATTACCTCTTTATAGTTCATTATTAAGTAGCGGAAAAATGGAGCTACTTATTGGGGTTTAACAATGTCCGTCTGTCTCTTTCATAATTTCTGCCTTTTTTGAGGTAGAAGGTTGAAATTCAGAATATAACTTACTATGAGCATGTACATCTTCACTCTTTAGTTGATTTTTGATTGGCCCACTGGGGTCGGAGTTTCGCGGTTGAGAGTTAGAGGGGATCAAAAGGTCTACGTGTATTCAAGTATATAAAGGAGTGAAATTCGGTATGCAGATTCCTCTAGGCAAGATCTACGTTACTATGAAGTTTGGGCCAAATTTTCCCAGGGGGTCAGAGCTTTAGGGTGGCACTCACATGGTCTTTAAAACTATGGCAACACATGGCGTGTGATATATCATTCGATCGAGGTTAGAGCTCTTTTTCATTTTCTAAATACTATGTTCGAGAAAATCAATTTTTTGATTAAAAAATGGTGGTTGGTTAAAAAGTGCAGATAAAAGGTTAAAAATAGATGATCTTAGCGCTTCCTCTACTTTCCTATACCTTCCTCGGGAGGAATTATTTCTAGTTAAAAACTAAACTGCTAAACTTCGTATTACTAAGTTGTACTGTAGAAACTTCGTATTACTAAGTCTCTACTGCATATTCTCTATATAAACACAGCGTATTAAATCTATCAGTTAGTCAGCATAGAATTGCGCGGTTTATGTAGGCTACTGTTGTACTGAACCTAAGCAATTGGCATGAAAATATATTGTTGTTTGTAAATTATCACAATAATTACAAAATTGCAGAAAATGTTAAGTTTTATAATAATTTGCAAGGAATAAAAGTGTTTTATTCCTTTCCTACCAAACCATGGGAACAAAAGAAAATAAGAAAAAAACATTGATTCATTCTATCAGACGTTAATTTTAAATTTAATAAATACTTTAGTGTACAAAAATTAAGTTAGGTTATGTTTAATAATAAATTTGCTGTACACAAGGAGTCCATTTAAGAAAACAGCCCCAGAACGAAATTCGCAACTCATTACTCCTGGCATCCAAATGATGAAGGCTGTTCTAAGTAAATTTCCACTGTACCTAGGTCTTCTTTGCCCACCACCACTGTTTTCTGTTGGTGCGGTCATTTTGGGTAGCCGAATTTTAAACTACTTATTTAAACGCTGACTATTGCATTGCCTAATCGGAAATGGTTTTCCGTCAGCCTTGGTTGGGCACTACAACAAATTGGATTGCATTAGTTTATCTAGAAGAAAGAGTGCTAGCAGAGTTTCGGTGGATTACATTGTGTTCCTCTAGAGAAAATGCTAGGAGAGGTTTGCCTCAAGTTTAAATCAATAACGTTTCTATTCCTTTCCAGCAATTGTAGGGACAGCTGCCTCTCTTTCGGCCAGTTTTGCTATATCTTCACTATTGCGACCTGTTAACAACCAATTTTGCCTGAAGATGCTGATCCCCGCCTTTTTCCTGTCAATAATCACTAAGACGGCTTCTTCCATTTTCTTACTTCAAAAGCGTCTTACAGTGAATTTACACGCCCTTCTCGTGTTCTCATAAAGGGATTGGACAAAACAATGGAAACATCCCGTGTTAGTCATGTCTGCTGTTAATGACGGTGTCCACCCACTCCGACAGTGTATGCGCTCCTAACTGGTCTTGTTTTCGCTCCAGAATTTATAATCTGTTCACCTGTTAGCAGATATTGGAGTTGTGCCTCTGTAGTGATTTGAGAACTAGGTTACCTTTGAGAAAATAGCACTACCTTTCCAGTCGATTGACCCTTGAACAAACCTTCGGCGTATCGAAGATCATGACACCAAACGCTACTGATTACAAAACATCTGCAAAACATCGCAATTGACGAAAGTGTAAGCTGAATGATAGAGATTGACAAGCATTAAAGAGGAATTAATTGCTGTACATAACAGTGACTGAAAAACTGAAAGTCAGCTTCCTAATCTCGTGTGTACTAAAACAGTGCCGAGAGAAAACTTACAGCTCCATTAAAAAACAGAATGGTCGAGCTGTAATCGTCAAGCCACTGGTTGTCATGGAAAAAACGTATTGTTTGCTTGCTTTTGAATGTAAACCGTTAAATTTTCTTTGTCAATTTGCTATTAATCTGTAACTCTTGAAGGTCGCTTCCGGCAGAAAGCCTTTCGCAAGATGAGGTGTAAAAGGAGTTACAAATGATAAAAATGTCATCGACGTATCTATTGTAGGAAATAATAAATGAATTGGAAAGTAATGAGACAATGTTAGCTACTGTAGCTCAAAGAGTTGAATAAAGACTTCTGATAGAAAGCTACTTCGAAAAAAATCCATGCGAAGACCGTTAGATTAGGAATAAAACGGCTATGTTATCTACAAGAGGCTGGTAACCTTGATAAAGCCCGGAAGAGACGGCGAAACCGGTCGCGAAATTTTGCATTATTTCTTATGTGTTTATTGTGAAGCCTCCATAAACTTAATTTTATAAACGATGGCATTTAGAAAATAAATCGTTGTGTTTTAGATTTTACTTATTAGCATTTATTAACACTCTTTCTAACTTAATTATGAAAAAAATTAACATACTTTCACACAAAATAATTAATCATATGAAATATACAGGGTGAGCATAAAGGCTTTCCCTGATAAAGAAAATTAATAAAAAAATTATTTCAGATAGATACACACGATTTTTGTATTATGATCCCCATTTCAAAAAGTTTTTAAATTCCTGGTACGGTAGGAGCCGACGCGATGTAGATGGCGCTAACATCGCCCAAGCATTTACTGTGGAGATTCTCGACCGCACTGATGACGATAATGACTAGCGTCAACCTATGTGTTTTTCGGATGAGGCCACTTTTCACGTTTTCGGGAAGGTGAATACCTTAAACACAATGTTCGGATGTGGGGGTCTGAAAGCCGCCTGTTGTGGTCGAACATGAATGTTCTCCGGGCATAATAGTCTTAGACTTTTTCCTGTGGGGATATGTTAAGGGTAAAGTGTTTGTTATACCGGTCCCCGATGTGAACACATTAAAGGCAAGAATAACTGATGAGATATTGACGGTAACAGAAGACATGCTGGCGAAAAATGGAATATCGTCTAGATGTTTTCAGAGCTACGAAAGATGTACATGTTGTAGTAACGATTTGAAGAAAATTTTTTTGAGATGAAGATCGTAATATAAAAAATCGTGTGTATCTATCTGACATAATGTTTTTTTATTAATTTTCTTTATCAGGGAAAGACTTTGTGGTCATCCTATATATCAATTTACTGCATTGTTAATAAAATAATTTTTATTCTTACCTCGTACAATGAGGGTATGCGTTATGTTGTCAATGCTCAAAGAATTTTGTACACGACATGTATAATTTCCAGTATTAATGCTTTCCATTTCCCTCAACACCAATGTTCCATCTTCTTGAATGGATACACGAGGTGAGAGACCAAGTGGTTCCTCTCTTCGAGAATAAAAGGGTTAATTTTTTTTCGTAAATAGTAAGTCTTAAATTTTTTTTCCATTATTAATAATCACGTAAAAATGATGGGTTAAAATGTAATTTGATAAAATTCAATGGAAAATTAAATTAAAAATTACGATGGGAAAAAATGGTAACTCTGCAATTTTATAACATTATTTTAAAGAATAATTTTTCTAAATCAAAACCCATTTATATTAAATATAACACGAAAATTCTTAATGCTAATAGAATAAGTATTTACCTGACTTAATATTATAAACTGAGCTAAGAGTTACTAATTACAGCTTTTTGCAATTGGTAAAATGTAGTTTGCAATTGAAAAAATAATCTTTTCAATTGAAAAAATAGTCTTTTCAAATGAAAAAATAATCTGTTCATTCCAAGTTAATGAAAAGATTTATTTTTTCATTTGGAAACTACATTTTTTCATTTGAAAAGATTATTTTTTCAATTGCAAACTACATTTTACCAATTGCAAAACACATTTTACCAATTGCAAACTATATTTTACCAATTGCAAAAAGCTGTAATAATCAACAGTTCTCTGAATAGCAGGTACAGTATCTGATCAAAATTTTCCAAACAGCTACTCTTCTAAACCCTTTCCTTATAAGTAAAGGATTAAAAACAGTTTGGCCCATTGTTTGTTGTTAGCGTAGATTCTATTCTTCTAGGAAAGCTTTCTACTCGATTAAGTTTCGTTCCCGCAGAAAAACGTTTCCATTCTTCCTTAAGAGCGTTTGTCAGCTCTGTCAATGTTACTCCTTGCCGGCCGTTCCAGTTTCATATGAGATTTGAGAACAGATTTTTCCAGTCAATTAAATTTAAGCGACTTATCTCTTCATGTTTTGAAATCATGGTGTATGCACAAAGTTTTACGTTATGGACGGGAAGAATTGTCCTTTTTTTAATTATTAGATACCGATACGGAACTTCGGAAAATTATTGCCATAAGTTCGAAGCACGCAATTGTCGAGAATTTCACTATAACCAGATATACAGGATGTTCATAAAATGAGGGATAATAAGTAACTAGCCTGATTCTTCACATCAAAGTAAATAAAAAGTTCCTCATGCAAAATGTCGAAAACCCAGTTTTTAAGGGTCTAAACACAAGCCGAAGTTTTCTAAATGCTGGCGGAAAACGTCATTTAATCTCAACAATTGCCACCGTTTTCTCGTGGCATAGCGCAGTTCATTAAGTGAAGTGTTGGTCCAGAAAGTTCATAAATGACGTAACGATGCAATACTAAATTTTGAGTTTTATATATTTTGCATGAAAAACTTTTTATTTACTTTGATGTGAAGAATCATGCTAGGTTAGGTTTTATAAATACCTTGTATAGCGTAAAGGAGGCTCCATTACTGTCATCAGTGAATATACGAGGGCGTTTTGAAAAGTAATGCCTCCATAGCTGTAACTTTTTTATTTGTTAATCGATTTTCAAAATTCTTTTTGTATCTTATACTCATATTTGTCCTCTATGTCGAAAAGTGAATAGTGCATTACATAGAGGACAAATGTGAGTATAAGATACAAAAAGAATTTTGAAAATCGGTTAACAAATAAAAAAGTTACAGCCATGGAGGCATTACAGTACTCTTCAAAACGCCCTCGTAGACCGGGATTTGGGAAAAGTGCGAGGTAGGTTTAAAAGATTCCAGAACTTTGCTTCGGAAAAAAGAAATATGGAACACGGCATATTTTAAGCACTCTGGTCTTCGAAGTAATACCCTTTGGCAACTATACACTTTTGCCAACGTTCATACATTTTGTTGAAGGCGGGCTGTAGACCTTTATTTGCCACCTTCTTCAGAGCTTCCGTCGCAGCCCACTTAATCTCTTGCACTGATTGGAAATTATGCACCTTCAGCTCTGTATTCATTTCTTTGTTAACTGTATGATATGAATTCGTAGTGGACTATTCCTTTGCAATAAAAACAAAATCACAAGCATGACCTTTTCTTTGGAGCCGTCAGCATGAAACTTCTGTGGTCGAAGGGACAAGCTTGTTTTCCATACGGATGATTGTCTTTTTGTTTGAGGGTCGTAAAGAAAGCACCATGTTTCAAATTGCGACATGTTGGACCGCTAAAAATCTGGAAAAAGTTAATGCGATGCGCGCATCCAACTACGCTACATATCTGCGTGCGCAGCGCGTTTGAACACGTGCAGGGATACGTGATTTATTTCAATCTGGCAACAATATGTTGGTGCACAAAACTGAAATGCCTCAAGATCGTAAAAAATATTATCCGAAAGATGTTTAAAAAGTTTGGGAAAATTTTGAACCTGCCTCGTAGTTCGCAGATCATTGTGCAACACAAAACCGGCGATTTGTGTCACCAACTGACCATTAAGTTTAGCACTCGATGGTTCTACTCTGCCATTTAAAAATGCTATCTGTTCACAGCTGTACGTTTCCCATATCATTTACCATTCTGATTGGGATAGCTAAGGCTGAACAGAGTAAAGCTTTGGAAAGTCGACGGAATCTGCTTTGCCGATAATACAACTGTATGACTGTTGAAGAACGGAGTTTTATGATTATGAGGACTAACTTATGTCGTGTACGGCGAAGTTCACAATTTAAAATGGGTACCAGGAAGCTTTTGATCAGATTATGTAATCCCATGTATATGAACGTTATTCACAAATTAAAATCTTTTACAAAGGAAAAGTACGCTTTCTGATCAAAGAATTACTGTAAATGTTTAAACTGAAATTGGATAAAAAGGAAAAATAAGCATATTAAACTTTGATAACACGTACTCAAAAAGCCATGCTATAGTAGGTGGTGGTGTCCCAATATAAAAGCAAGGCAAGTGCAGTGTCTCTTTCCAGGGCACGTAATATATTTTGCCAAATGTTGCTATTCTTGCATTAACTGAAAATAATCAATGATTTTTTATTACCGTTAAAATTAAATAAATAATTATAATTTTATTTACAAAAATCATATTTTGATATGAACTATTTTAAAAAGGGCAATGAACTTCAAATCTTCAGTGGATTAGATTATCTTGTATAATAATATTATTAATTAAAGAAATAGCGTTAATCTAACAGATTTTTATTTGAAAAAGCCTTAACATATTTCTCTGCGCCATTATGAAACTTAATATTCTAATAAAAAAACTAATCTTCTTAAGGAAAGGTTAAATCGATTAAACCAATGTTTGATGTTCGCATTTGTAGAAACCCAAAAATGGCACTAACTAATTCGTATTCAGGAACACAATTTTTACAAGTCAGAAACCTTTCTAGACTTAAAGGATGGAGAGAATTAGGGACAAACTTACCAGAAGGTCCCGATGTCACTTGGGATACGACCCTGGTGCTCGTTCCCTCGCCGACAGAAGTGGAAGCGGTTACCCAAAATTCATAACGACGGTTCTTTCCCAGCCCTTTGGCTTCGTAATGATGAACGTTGCCACCCACACTCACTTTGCTAATCTCCTAAAAAAAAAAAAAAAGTAAAGTCTTAAATAAGAAATCAAAGCAGTAAAAATATTTTGTCAGTTTTCAAGAAAGGCATGCAGTAATCTCAATGAAATTAAAAGTAAATTAAGTTTTTAATAAATACCCTTTGTCCTTAGTCATTGTGAAAATATTTGGTGGAAAAGAATGATGATTCGAGATAGGAGAAAGAAGGAAATGGAACAATATTTGTTCACAAAGAATTATTTGTCTAAAAATGGTGTCCCGTTTTCATCGTTTTGTCTATTAGATAGGTATCCACGGCTTTTCAGGCACTTATTTTCCGATTTCTACTTATTGATGATTCCTTTTTAGTTAGAAATTAAGGATAACTAACGACTTGACTGGTCGATTTGTTATGAAAATACTGAATAACGGGAAACGTCAATTTATAGTATTTTCTTATTACTTCTTTAAGTGAAAGAAAAGGGAAAATTATGTAATAAAAAATTTAAACTTGGTTGTATCAATTCTCTAAAATTACAGTACATAACGTCTTCCTTAATCGATGTCTTTTTTGAAGGATATGAAAATACTGTTGGTACTCTTTATGCAAATGTACATTCATTCATCTATTTATTTGAGCTAGCTTATCAATTAACTGTCCCATTTTCAGAATACTAAGACATTTAAAATACATTCTTAAATTTCTCTGCTGTTTCCATTTGTTAATAACCAAATTTTATTAATCATTCATAATCGAATAATATTCCCTTCCCTGATGATAGTTTACGGAATTGGTGGTTCTTCGTGCATTTATCAAAAACTTAATTTATTTTAAATTTCATTGAGATTACTGCATGCCTTTCTTGAAAACTGACAAAATATTTTTACTGCTTTGATTTCTTATTAAAATCAGTATTTTAAGCAAAACAAAAATTCATTTCATCAATGCAAGATCAACGTCATCAATCAGTATTAAAAAGTGTCTTTCTGAGAGTCGTAACAAAAAGTCGGACGATCACCAGTTCAGTTTTCTAGTGTTTGACGCGGTTTAAAGTCAAGACAATAGATTCTTAAAGGCTTAAAAAATATCAGAAATATGGGAACACTGCTCTGAACAAACAGCAAAAGTTAAAAAAATTTCTTACCTCTCTGTCGCTATCAGATGATCGAACATAGATGGTATATTTGGTAATCAAGCCATTCTTCATCACTGGTTCTTTCCATGCGACTAAAATCGAATCTAGAGACACCGTCAGCGCCTTCACATCTGCTGGTGAACCAGGTACTGAAAATGACAGGAAGATATAATGCAATTTAGCATGAATATAGAATATTATAATAAAAAATTAAAAGAAATTTCGAATCGTGTACAATGCGATCTATCTTTACCGTCTTCCGAAGTCGTACAATACATGGGCGGGCTTTTGAAACCATCTCCTACGTGCGTGAAAGCCAACACATGTACCGTATAATTGGTGAATTTCTGTAGACCATGCAGCATAGTGTTCAGGGCGCTTGTGATTTTCGTCTCCCATTTCCCATTGTCTAAATTAAAATAATTAATAAAGATTTTTAAAAAATAGAAAAATGTTTTTTTCTTAAATTGCTGACATCCAAAGAAATTTTCTTCTTGTTTGTTTTTTCTAAGAATACGCTAGTTTCAGATTTACAATATACTGGTGACTATTTACAGACTAGCCCAAAAGTCCGGTCTCTCAGGGAATGTTCAAATGTTGCAGGTATACATAGGCTCAAGATGGACATCAATTTCAACATTTGTCGTCATAAACAAATGCTACAAACAAAGCTACCTGAAACAAAGGCTAAAATATCGCTGTATTATACTTATTAAACAATGTGTATTTTACATCTGCAACATTTCCATATATTCGCTCTGAAACCGGGCCTTTGACACCATGTATAGCACTGTCATTAGATGCTGACGAAAATTTTGAACGCTTATGCTGGAAATAAAGAGATACTCTTTATGCAACGCCTGTGAACCATCCGTAGTAGAGACGACGAATTGGATACTTGTGGTCCCTGGTTCGAATCCAGGTCACGGAATTTTCTTTTGTTTTCCATGTTAACAACTTTGTTGTTCTATTCGTTGATACAAAGCTGCACTATCCTATAGTGTTGTGTGGGTTTTCTATCTAAAAAGTATCTAACGACACATTTTATTACGGGAGGCCCCTGGCTAGAAACTTTTATGGAACCCCCTTTCTTCGGTTTAAACTGGCGTGAGCCCTCTTTCTTCGGGCTAAACTGGCGTGGGTCCCTGGACATTTGCCGATCTAGCCACCCTATAGTTATGCCCCTGGGAATAAATGTGTACGCGAGGTAACTATGGGCAAATATGTTACGTAATTAAGTCAACAAATGGGAGCTGCTATTGCATGTGTGTAACACATTCCGTTATCTAGTAATGCTTTCAAGTTTTTGTTCCGAAGACGGGCACGAGGAGAGCAAAAACTGAATTGTATGTATTCAATCTAATATTTTTCTTAAGATATGTGGTATACTCTCCTGTTTTTTAAAGATACATTATCAGGAACTTAATCGCAGAGAGCAGAGGGTCTTGCTGACTCTTTCTACTGAAGTACATATAAATGGGTTTTGTTAGGCTTACGATGGGTAACCCTTTTTAATTCTAATAACGTTGGGGTAAGTTTGGACGTCCACATATACCCAAGAAGCCAGCGATTGCCCACAGTTAACCCTTTTATCTAAATAAAAGCATTATGAGGCAATTATTGGAGAAGTCAAAAGAACAACCACACTCTAGGGTAAAAAAAAAAAAAACTATGCCTACCTCTCTGAAGGGCCACAATAAAAGATGTTTATCAACATCCAGGATGTCAAGAAAACTAGCTTTCAAAGAAACCCTCTAACAGCCAGCAATCCACAGACTGGTTCTGCATTTATTGTAATGAGAAACTTGACGATCCACCATCAGAGACCTGGATACAGTCTTACAAATGCCAGTTTATAGAGCCATGAACTCTGCATTCATTCTCGGTCTACGAGCAAGGGATAGTGTTGTGAGTTGTGTAAGGATTAGCCTAGGGCCTATGTCATTTGTTAGGGATTAGGTTAAGTTCTATGTCCTGATAGATGATTTGGTGATTCAAATGTCTAAGCTAGTTCAGTTACCAAGTTTTGGCGTACTTAGGCCTATTATTATCTTTTTTTATGATTACATTGTTTCTTTGTAGCTCTTCTGATTGTAACCAATTTAAGAATCACGCTATCATGTTAAAAGTTCAGTGTTTGGCGAACTGTGATCTTGCATGAGGGTTGGAAAATTAAACTAATTTCTAAGTTTCAAATGAAATTTTTATTATACTATAACTTTCTCCGATTTAGATAATGAAAATTATTTATGAAAATAACTAAATTTTACAGTAATTCACAATGTACACAGTTATCCCACTTAGGAGGTAAAAGGGACAGGTGAGATGATTATAAAATTCCTTTATTTTAATAATAAATATAATTCAAAAACTCATTGAAATTTTCTCCATAATCTTAAGTTAACATAAAATAATAACGAAGTACATAAATTTTTGCTCCAAAAGAATTTCATTTATGAAGATTATTATTTATTAATTAAATAATGAAAGAAATTTTCCAGACTTATCCCCCTTTCCCCTAAATAATTACTTTGTCAGTTGCAATCTTTAGAACTGATTTGATAGTCTCATCTTTCAGAATACCCCTTATAAATTCTATACAGTATATTTGTTTATCAACTTAAATGTGTCTAATCGGTCCGAGGGTTGCCTAAACAAGCTTAAGTTTGACGTCACTTTCCATATATAAAATAGACTCTTTAAAGTGAATTTATTAAATGAATTCGCAAATTTTTAAATTTTTTAAATTAACTAAACTTTGGGAAGAAACTACAGAATATGCCGCCCTTTTTATACACCTTTTCCAAAGCTCATTTCGTTGTTCGAATATTCTTTCCAGTGTAATCTGTACTCTAATCAACGAATTACATTTGCATTGTAATCAGACATACGAATCAGACAATCGGGGGCTGTGAAATAAAAAATAAATAAATTTTTATTCCGCTCTAGGAAACGTATTTAAACAGCAGACGCAAAGAATAAAAGTAAATATAGAAACTGCACCAGAAAGGAAAAGAATCAAAAGAAGATATACTAGTAACGTCAGAAACAGCTATTTATTCTTTCAAGAAAAAAATCCTTTGTTTATATGAAGTCTGTCTCTTTTTCCATGCAGCGTCCATAGATTGTAAATGTCAACGGATCAAACAGGAACTTTGTAAATATGCGGCAACTAAAATGTAAAGACACAAAACATTATTTCCTTTATTTAAAGAGATCATAGTATAACATGGATAAACCGAATCGTTTAAATGTCAACGACTTATGTTTAAAGTCAAAATGGAAATTTGAAATCTCTGCATATTCAGTCTGTAGTGGAAATCCCGAAACTATCGAATAACTTTAGAACAAAAGGTGCTAGAGTAATAAAAGACAGGTCTATCTAGAGGAAAGTGTCCGTGTCCGATTGAATAAAAATATTACCTTCGCCTCTAGCATAAGGGCTGAAAAGTTACAAAAACTAACTTCTCAGCCATGATAAATAGAGAAAAAAAATCCATTTAGAAAGTTGTAATGCGTCACCGAATCAGTAGAATGCATAAAGAAAACAAAAGCATAAAACTCGTAAAAAAAAGGTGAGAAAAATCCATATTTGGGGAGGGGGGAGGCTATAATCATTTGGGAGTGGCATTTAGTGATTGTTTTGCATAATTTTAGTCAATCTTCCATTGTGGCGAGTATTAAATAGGAGCGATTTCGTGAAAACGTGAGCATTGCAACGTACGGTCCAGAAGGTGTCGTATACATGGATTTTTCTCTCCCGTTTTATGAGTTTTATGCTTTTGTTTTCTTAATGCAAAGCGTGGATTTCTACTAATTTGGTGACGATCTGCAACTTTGTACTTGGAATTATTTTTTGTTAGTTTTCCTAACTTTTCAGCGCTTACACTAGGGGCGCTTGGAATACATTTATTCTAGAGTGCCTGAAAGGAGAGTGGCGACAACTCGAAATGGATTTTGATTGGTTAACGCTCCGGACGCCATAGTTTTCCCAAAATAGCGTGCCGTTTGCATTACAGATATAGAGAAGTTAATGGTTTTCGTTCCGTTTTTCGTGTTATTGTGTATGTTTCTTAATTTTTGCTAATAAAATTGCATTATTAAAGTTTAAAAGTTGTGGTTTTATTAGATCCGCTTTAAAATTAACGATTGAAGTGGCGAAGAGGGAAGGGGAAAAATATATTTTCATAATGAAGTATTTATTGTTTTACTATTGTTCATAAAAATGTGAATCTCAGAAAATAAAGCGATTTTTAATGATATATAATAGATAAAAATTTCAAAGGAATGTTAAAAATTTTTTAATTTATATAATGTTTTAATTTATATAATTTCAAGGAATGTTAATTCAAGGGTCATTCGAGCCTAAGAAGCACGATTTTTATCTTGAAAATTTTAAAACAAACCGTAAAACCAATAGTTAAAATAACATTTAATAAACACAACATATTTAAGTCATGTAATATATTCAAACAGAGAAAAATTTTGGAAAATGAAACTTGAAATTTAAATATTTTATAGATAGTTTGTAGCGTGAAATTTATTTTTCAGTTGTTATTTAATTGCTAGACATTGAAATGATCAACGAGGCTTGATGACGCGCGAAAAGTTTTGCCAATTTTTTGTCTCTTCTAACACCTAGACGTAACTATTATAATTTTGGTTCATATTTTTTCATTTATTTGCAACTTGCAAGCACGAGAAAGTGACATCAAAACAATTCCGCGATAAAAAGAATGTAAAAGTGAATCTAAATTTTTTCCTAAAACTAATAATCGATAATTGAGATTTTTTTTTTCATCTTTTGCATTATGAAGGTCAAATTTTTATTTTTATATAAATGAGTAAAATGTGTATAGACTGCTAAATATAATCTCTTTGGTTAATGACTTTTAGTTTCTCTTTTTGCTGAAAAAAGGTGAAAAAAATCAATTCTCGAACTTGCTATCAGCTAATCAAATAATCACATTTATTATGAAAATTAAAACGTTAATGTGCTTCTTTTTTAACCTCTTTTATCTAATAAACAAATAAAAGCTTGGTAGGCAAACCAGCATTAGCCATCTTTACATTTCTTCTTAATAAGCTGAAAAATATCGTAAATTGTACCTCTGCTAATTCAGTCATTGGGAAAAACATGGCCGACGGCCCGAGTTGTCACCACTCTCCTTACAGGCACCCTAATTCATTTAATTGGGCACGGGCACTTTTCTATAGATCAGGGGTGGACAAACTTTTTTTCTGAAGGGCCCCATAATTGTGTTCAAAAATATTCGGTGGAATCAATTTTCATAGGAAACTGGAGAATACTAATATAGAAGGTACTGTACTTACACGAGCACTACTACACATGAAAATTCACATATCAATTTTTTTAAATATTTAGGGCCACATTAAAAGCCTTCTAGAGTCCCATTCGGCCCGCGGGCCGTTGTTTGCCCACCCCTTCTATAGATAGATCTGACTTTTATGAGTCTAGCACATTTTGTTCTAAAGTTATTCGACTATTTCGTGAATTTCATTTATAGCCTGTATAGAAAAGCATGGTTCAAATTATAATTTCTTATTGCCTCATTCGAGCCTATTGTCTACTACACACACAATTCTCAGGATTCAGGGCTGGATAATCTAATCTTTGGACATTCAGGTCCTCAAATCAATCTGTCACAAATAATTGGAAAATAATGACAATTACAATTCAATAGAGTCGATCCTTTCTACAAAAGCAGTAAATGGAATAGTCCGTTCTCAATGATAAAAATTACAAAATTTTTATGAAGCAGTTTGTAAGATTTGATAATTTGTAAGTGAATTCGAAGGTAATTTTTTTAAAAAGGTAATTAATCCTTTCGTAACAATATCGACCCCGAAACAACAGAAAGAAGAAACTTTTATATGCAGGTCTCGCTATTAACGAAAATCAAAATCCGATTTTCAGATTTAGTTCATTAAAAATGAAGATGAGTAAAAGTGAATTAAGAGGCTTGATAGAAATCTTCTGAAAGCATTAATTAAAAATTAATTATAAACTTTCTACTTTTTGAAGGTTATTGGATTCTTACCACTCATTTTCATGACCATTAAAAAACAATTCCGCCCATCACATAGAATGTAATAGACGAAAACGACGAAAATACCACTTATCCTGTATAAGTTTTTTTAAACGCGTGTGTACACATGCCGAAAGAAGGATAGATGGCAATCGACATACACATTCATGATTAAAGAATTGATTGTGGATTACTGGTCTTTTCGTCCTTTCATTCATCTTCTTCTATCTATATAAAGAAGGATGTTTGTGGGTCTGTCTGTGGGTCTGTCTGTGGGTCTGTTTTTTATACAAATCTACAGTTTTATTCCGATCTTGATGAAATTTCGCATACATGACCTTCAAAGCATGAGGAAGGTCACTGTCTACATCAGATTTCGAAAAAATAATAATTATTGATAAAAAATCGATATTCATGGTTATAGCAGGGCATATTAATGAGAAATATCGCATGACCAACAATGCAAGATAAAGTTTTTGCAACAATGGTATCAACACGCAATTCACAAACACACTGCATGAACCAACAATATATATCTCATGACCAACAATGCAAGGCAAAGTTTGTGCAACAATAGGCCCATTGTGTTCGCATCAACAATGGTATCAACGCGCAATTCACTAATAACAATGAGCACAGAATGATGATGTAATGTTAAAGCAATCTTTCCAAGAATTATAACCATGAACATAAAATGATGATGCAATATGGATAAGTTTCAATTTGTAACAATGCATAGAATTCCTGTTATTCAGACTTTTCTTTGAAAAGAGAGTTCTTAGTACTTAAAAATTTCTTGAAAATCTTTAATAATGATCAGCAACTGGAGATAATGGAGAGTTAGCAGACTATTGAGAAAGAGTGGAAAGACGATAGAGGAAGCACTCCTTTAGCTCCGTGCTATATTGAGCAAATGGTAAGCAAGTAAATCGGCGCTTCACAAAGTGATGAATGGCCATATTTTGCTTCAAGACATCGAGAGAAGAAAGGGAATATCAACAACGTCAAGTGTACATTAAAGTAAGATTACGTGAGTAAGAAATTATTTAGACTAGCAGCGGCATCCTTGGAGAGGTCCATCCATTGTGAGCCTTTAAAAAATTTTTTTCGAATTTTCATTAAGAATTTTTACTGTATTAATTCTAAGCGTTTTCATGTGTTTATTTTTAAGATATTTCAAAGTTTAATCCAAAAAAAAAGTCCGAGCCACCCCGGGGTTATCACCTAGCTTATTTGTTAGCACAGCAGACCCAAACATTTCATAAAAATACATTTTGACTATATTCTGTGGGACACTGTATATTTTGGAAACTGAGATGCTGATAATGCGATGACTGAACGTTCGTTTCCAAGAATTATCGATAATGAGCATAAAGTGATGATGCAGTGACAGAACATTAATAAGGCAGCGTCTATTGATTAGGCATAGGAGTCACGCGTGTCTCCCTTGAGCTCCCTATCAAACGTCCAGACGACTGGCAAAAATGTATGTGTCTGGAAAAGAAAGAGAAAGAACGAGTATTGGTCAGAGAAACTCTGCAGCGAAAAGATAAGAAGCTATCCGGGCCTTGGAAACATCTGAAGAACAGGAGCTTCGTTTAGACCAGGAGTGTATAAGAGCTTCTACGTCAAGGGCAAGGGAAACTTCGAAGGAAAGATGAGTCTAAAATATCCATTGATGCTCCCTGGTGGTGAAGATAGATATCATTTTTATCTGAGATAGGCCAACAAGAGGTTAAATAAAGTCCCGGGGGATGCCGGGTTATCAGCTGGTTAATTAATAAACTTCTTTATCTTTTATCATCTAAACTACAGCTTGACGAAATGGAATGCTGTACTCTATACAGGGTGTAACAAAAAGAATGGGACAGTGGAATATATCCATTAAAACACATCGGATCGAAAAAACAAACAACACGTGTTTAATATTTTTCAAAAAGCTATCCAATGATAGCAAACTCGACCCCTCACACCCATCTGCTGAGGGTGGCAGAGGCAACTATGAAATCTTAAATAGGAACCCCTATTTTTTGTTGAAGATTTGGATACTACGGGAAAAAATAAGAAATTTTTTTCTGAAACATTTTTATCAATTCGATACAGATGGCGCTGTAATCGCAAAAAAATCAGATTTTACGATTCTCTCAAGAAATGTAAGTCTCACCAAAAGATAAACAAAAGACGATTAGAAACATTTTAAAATTCTTCAAAGACGGTGCGTAACGTCGATTTCTTTTTTACCGTATTTACTCGACTATAAGACGAGGGTTTTTCCAAATTAAAGGGTAATTAAAAGGGGGGGATCGTCTTAAAATTGTCGACTTTTTGCAAATTAATGCTAAAATCCTTCATTTCGGCTGCAGTGGCATTGTCATTTACTGGCATTCTCGATCATAACGAGATCATTCGAGATTTTACGATAGCGCTCGAGAGATTGGAAAAATATCCATCCCATTCACATATCGCAGCAAGTTTTCAAGCTTAAAGTATCGATCGGATGGGAAACAGAAAAATTAGGTAAAAAATGTGTGCACGCCAGTGGAAATCCCCACATTTCGGTGATTTCTCTGTGTAAAAGAGCAAAATTTGGCAAAAAAAGTGTGCACGCCAGTAGAAATCTGCACATTTCGGTGATTTTTGGGTGGAAAACAACAAAATTTGGCAAAGACGTGTGCACGCCTGTGGAAATCCGCACATTTCGGTTATTTTTGGTTTTTCCCAAAATATACCTCAAAAAAGTGGGGTCTTCTTATAATCGAAGTCGTCTTATAGTCAGGTAAATACGGTAGAAAGTTGAATTTCAACTATACCTCATTATCGTACATAAAAAATCAGAAATTGTGTTACATCTACCATAATCTACCCTTCTATGATTATGCATCTACTTAAATGCAATGGCCAACCTTTCTAACAAGCAAAAATAAGTATTCTGATGATGCAAGGATAAGGTGATCGTCAAAGACTGTATTGAACGGAAAGCGTTGAACATTGTGAAATTCCTGGTCGAACAAAATCATGGACTTCTGTGGAAAAACAGCTTGACTTTGCTCTGTCGTTTACTGAAGATCCTCACCTCAGTACCTATAAAGCTGCTCAAAGTAGTGACATCAGTCACATGACTGTGGACAGATTTTTGAAGAAGATAAAGTTCCACCCTTAAAAAATTCAACTAATACACGAGTTGAATTAAGATGACTTCGATATTTCACTGTCCCGATCTTCACAAACTTCCCAGGGTGATAGGTGATAACATGCTGTACATTTTTTACCAAAGACTGGATGGTCCAAAGTTCACCATTAAATCGTTACAGGTAAAAAGTTACCAACAATTAGTTAACATTTTTAATGACAAATGATTACAGTAATTGTTCAAAGGAGCTACCACGAACAGTAAAACATGCCTGATATCGTCGAGACATCGATTGGTGAACAGTTTCAAAATTGCCTGGCTTATCATGAACATTACCAGCTGCAACTGCATTTCTGGCAACTAAGTCCACATCTGAGTTAACAGGAAGGAGTCTCATAAACTTGACACTTCATGTGTCCCCAGAAAAAGTAATCCACAGATGACAAATCAGGAGTCAACGGTTAACT
Source organism: Rhysida immarginata (assembly GCA_023313115.1). Taxonomy (NCBI): domain Eukaryota; kingdom Metazoa; phylum Arthropoda; class Chilopoda; order Scolopendromorpha; family Scolopendridae; genus Rhysida; species Rhysida immarginata. The sequence goes on along the minus strand of JAHWFO010057934.1, from coordinate 1,244,426 downwards.
AAAAACACACTGAATATATCAAGGTCTAATTTGCTTGCTGCTTGCATGCATAATTCAACTGGTAATGGGTTGAATATTTTCAACATTTTTCCCTGTAGCAATTAATGGTGAACTTTGGACTAATCTTTCTTTGGTAAAACATGTTCAGCATGTTATGACCTATTACCCTGTGAACTTTTGTATATACAGAGTGTCGCATTTAACCTAACAAATCAAAATAACTCGAAAAATACGCATCATACAAAGAAATAAAAAATATGATTTAATATTTTTTAAAAAAAGCTATCCAATGATACCAAATTTTATCAAACTTTATTAAAAAAATCCTGAATGTAAGAGAGGGGGTAACTTTGAAATCTTAAATAGGAATCCCTGTGTTTAATGGTATGTTCATATTTTACGCAACGTTTGAGAAATGTTTTATTCTTGGTGTTTTTTCAACGATCCAACCGTTTAGGAGATAAGGCACTGGAACTCTTAAAGTTTTGAATCCAATTTTATCGATGAAGACAAGGAGGTAGAGGGTTGGTCTTAGAGACATTTCTATTCATCCTATTTCTGTGTCCTTTTGAGGACGTCCCTGAGACCGGCACTAAGGAAAAAGCGACCAGAACTCCATACCAGCGGCGTTTGTTTACTGCAAGACAATGCCAGACTACACACAGCCAAACTGATTTACAAAAATCCAAATTTTTTTAGTACACACGCATAGCCTTTAGTAGAGGCAGTGGCGGTCAGCAGAGTATATGGAATGTTTACAAGCTTTTATTAAGTTTAAAAAAAATTTTTGTCGATTTTTCTTCTTTAATTAACTTTAAATTTATTTATCATTGATTGCATTTACATTATTAAAAGCTTATTTTCATTAATATTTAAAATGACGAAATGACCGGACAGAAATATTAAAGAAGAAAAGGACTGAGACATTCGTTTGATTATTTACCTACCATACCGTTCTCTTAGCGGCCTATAAAATATCTTATATCCTTGAAGGACACCGTTCAGATCTTCTAAAGAAAGTGGATCCCATGTTATATAGAGGTTTTGCGAAGATATTGCAGTGCACTTGATGTTAGGTGGCGATTTGTTTGGAACTATGTGATGAAAAACAAAAAAATTGTTTATAACTTAATAAATAATTGAAATATGCATTAACATTTATTTAATGAGGTTAAACAATTTTCGGGAAAAAAGGCACAAAAATATACAAGAGTAATATAATTATAACAAAAAAACAGAAAAAAGAAAAGAAAAATATGTGGATAGAACTGACTTGAAACTCGAAAAAAACGAGTATATATAACATGGAACTAGTTTTCATCAAATTTAACTAGCCATTTAGGTCAATCGGAGAATAGTCACATAAGATGACACAAAAAGAACCTAGAGTACACCATTGGATTAAAGAAAAGTCACCAATGGGGCCCAGGTCTGAATTTAGTAACAGGTCACAATTGGTTTTCTGTATGGCCATGGTCTCAAAAAATTAAAGAGCATGGCCATACAGAAGTGCTTCCAATAATGAAGCGCTTCCAAAGCTTCGCTCTCGAAAAGCGCTACCAGGCTAAGGTTGTATTTTCCCTTTTTCAATCTTGTTGTGGTGAAAGAGTGTTTTATTTATTACAATTTAAAGAGGTTGTTTAAATATTTAGTTAAAAACAATAATTAGAATCTTTTCTTTGTCAAATTTGATTATTATTGCTAATATCTATGAAAATTCTTTGATGATTTACCGTCTTCTAATGTCATGGCGATGACTTCTTTAGCAAGTGGACCTTTGCCCTGGCTATTATAAGCCATCACTGTTATGCTGTATTTGGTGAATTTACGTAAATTCTCCAACACCATTTGTAAATTATTCATCTCATCTTCTGTGGTGCTACGCAACATAAACGTTTCGTCTGACTGATTGTATAGCTTGAATCCCACATAATATCCTTGAATGCTCCCGTGGTGCATTGCATTGGGTGGTGGCTAGAAGAAGGAAATTAAATTTTAATTTTAATTAGCATATGGTTTCAGGAAACTTTTATATTAACAAGTAACATCTTTTAAAATGTTCACATTTCTAAAAGTCGTACAAAATAGACATGCCAATTAAAGTCTGGACTATTATGAATAAGATAAGACCAGTTACTTCTTTACCAGATAAGAGTACTTCTTTACTCAAACTTTCTAGTGTTAAACGCGTATGCAAAATCCAGAGTAAGTGGTGTTGTAACTGCTTAAATAAACAAATTAAATACAGAGAAGTGAAGGAAAACTTGAAATCTTCGATAACAGCGTTTTATACTAATTAAGACGAAACAGTGATTCTCTTACAAACTAATGACTGAATCGTAGCTACAGTTCAGTATAAAATTTCTTGCGTGTTGATATAGCGAATGATCTAGTGCCCCATTGACAGATCACAAAATTAGTGAAGAGCGAACTTCTATTCGGTTCCTGTGATTTAAGGTGTGACAATATCGAAAATCTATATTTCGAAACAAAAGAAAAATATTTATAAGTGGATGGATATTGGCAAGCCAGTAACATTTTCGCTAAGGAAGCTCCGTATACATTGCTTCGAGGACAGCTTCCCAAAAACATTGTTAGTAGAGAGTATTCTAAATATTGTAGACAGTTACATAAAGTGAGTTGCTGAAGCGGAAGATTATATTGAGAAATAATGTTGTATGAATTTTGAATAAATTCCCTCAAATTTATGAATTTCCCTCGTACAGGATGATTGCATGAGATAGCTGAGAACAGGCAAGTTTTAATCTGACTTTAATGTAGAACATCAGGTTTATTTCAACTGGAATTTAGTCTGCATGAAAATCGCGTGTTTTAAAACAAATGTTAAAAGTGACATCTAGTTCGTATGAATTAACGCAAATTTTCTTGGTAAACCGCGTACTAAATCACCAAGAATTTGGTCGTAGTAGAAAAAAAAGATTCTCTTATTTGTAACAATGAAAAAGTTTTTGAAAGCCTGCTGAGTTTTACATTTTTTGATTAAGGTAAAGGTAACGTTTATGTTTCATCGAGTAGTATGAAGTAGATGGATGCCAGGCAACACGAAATTTACATCACCGTCACCATGAAATGGTCATGTGCAACACGCATTACAGTCAGGTCACATTATCCCCTTGAAATATCAATTTGACAGGAGACTAAATGGACTCGGATTAAAACTCGGGGAATGTTTTTCTATTTTCCTCTCTGCTGTCAAAGCTAATCCGAAATAAAAAATATGGAAAAGAGAAAAACTGAAGTTCTGAATGAAAAATTAAAGTTCGCATCAATTCGTTTAATGTTAGATAATATAGATGCATATGAAATACAATGTATAGAAACTGAATCAACTCCTGAATTATTATCCCTTGTTCCTTAAAGAATGCTTTACCGTCAGTATGTGTGTGTGTGTGTGTGTGTGTGTGTGTGTGTGTGTGTGTGGCATCAATGATGTTTGCATAACAGTAAGGGAAAAATACCCAACAAGCTACATAAAAATATATAAAAGGTATTCTCGAATGAAGTGGCGTCGTGCTCAATCAGAGTTCAAAAAAGAAAGGATTTTGAATGGGGTCCTGCTGTATTTTTCACAGCCACTCACGCCGGTAGGCTATTTTATTATGTACATAAAGTCAGTCGACAAATAAAAAGCCGCAACAAAAAATGGGGTATTTGCAGAATATATAGACTTGTAGCATAGATGACATCCTATGACAGTACCATGTTGGAACTTACCGATCTCTGTTTAGCGACCCACACGATTAGTGTTTCTCTGTTTAAACTCATGACAGGAGCTCAAATCATATTATACAGTATAGATAAACATGCAGAATTGAGCAAAGAATGAAATGGAATCTTCTCTATGTTAATATTGACGTTGGCATATTGACTTCATATCAGCGTAAGGAGAAGTTGATAATGGTGTCCGGGCCAAAAATAAAAATTTGGAGAAATCTCCTTATCGTTTTGTTTATTTTTGAGAGCAACTGAAATTCAACTCATTCTATCGACGATATCATTCTGAATTTTTAAGATATTTGCATGGGCTTTTTATAAGAGTAGCTCTATACATTGGGCTAATAAATTATGTAAAAGACAATTTGGTAACGCTTGTGCATGCGCAGTTAAACATTATTTAGTAAAAATGCTCATATTTCATCAAATATTTAATATTTTTATATTCTGATTGCAGAATGTTGTCTCTACTGTAGTTAGTTAAGTTTCCTGAAAACGGCTTGAATTGGGTTGAAAATCCTGCGTGTTATACATTTCGACTTTTTTAAAGAAACCTTTATATCTCCATGAATATATGTGCTATTCTCATACAAATGAACACAGACAAGTAAAAGAAGTCTCATAAGCGTATGCTACAGCTACAATGCATTTCAAGCATTATTTTTTACAGGATGATCCCAAACATAAATGTTTTGGTTCACTTTGTTGCTAGACCTCTATTTGTCTTCAGGAAAAATGCCTTCGCTGAAATATACGAGGTGTAACAACATGCTCTTTACACCTCTGAAGTTTCAGGATAATTCGTCAGGCATTTTTCTAGATATTCGACAAAACGTCTAAAATCAAAAGTGTCCCACTTTCAATTGAGCAGTTAGTATAATGAAAGAGAAGTCATCCAATATAGGCCATTTTCAAATATTATATATTCGAAAAACATGAAAACGAAGAAAAACATTTTATCTTTAACCAATAATGAATATTTATTTATAAACATAGTAAAAATTATCAACTTTACCTTCCATGTAATGCGTAATGTTTGGGAAGTGATGGCTTCCACTTTAACGTCTCGAGGAGCTCCACTTGGGGCTTATGGAAGGAGAAATGACACATGGAATCATTCTTAACAACGTCTAATTACAAACTTTCACGTTTCAAGCACTCAGAGGAATTAAAATACATGAATAAATATTTAATTTTTGTACTTTAAACTCAACCGTTTAGAGAACAACATAAAAATTCGTAAAAAGAAAAATCCTTAAAAGCAAAGTTTAGAAATACCTTCTTCATCGGTAGTAACGGTGATACCATGACTGGGATTGCTCACTCCGAGATCGTTCTTAGATAAAATTCTGAAAGTGTACTTCGTATTTGGTAATAAATTATTAATCACGAAATTTGTATGCATGCTCGAGATGGAAATGTTAGAAAAGCCCAGGCTCCAATCTCCTAAAAAAGATAAATAAACGTATAATCAAATTTATAACTAAAATAATCAAATTGTTTATTGATGTATAAACGATTCAATCACCAATGAAATTAAAATTGTTTTAAAAACAGGTTATTTCATTTTGTAAGTCCCATCGTTATATCAAAACACTACGTTCGAGTACCAGAAAGTCCAAATTAATTTATATCAGCATTTCATTTGATAAATACTATTATAAAGTCAGTTTCTCATTAAAGTTTAAGACGTAACTTCGAATTTACAAGAATTTAAATTACTTTCAATCACTGAAATTAATAATTTAAAATAGATTACGTGTGCATTAGATAAACAATTTTCCAAACTAAAACCAACTCCATATCTTGGAAAGAGTACTTGATGGATTTCTAAATTCCCCCCCCCCAATATTTTTCAAAAGTAAAAGAACACCACTGATCAATATTTTGCTGTTCTTGTCATCCTTATTATTAACATATCTATAGTATATTTAGAACTACATTTATATATACTTTAGAAAACCGAATACAACAAAAGTCCCAGTAAAAAGACAATCGAGACGTCTTACTAGGAAACTCACGGGGTAATAATAAAATTTCGAACCGAAACTAATATAGAAAACGCCTATATCCATTAATCCAACAATATATCGATTATAAAAAAATTACGTGCCAAGGCTCAAATTCAAAGACCCCTATACCCCTATACCCCTATACCCCCTATACCCCTATACCGTGTGTAGAACAAATTACCGAAACAGTCGAATAACATTAGGAAAAAAGGTGCTAAAGCCATACAAATCAGGTCTTTCTATAGGAAAGTGGCCGTGCCCAAATGAATAAAGTATTCTAAGCGCTCCTAGTTACAAGAGAAGTTACAAGAATTAACTTTTGAACTATGATAACTAGAGACAAAGTTTCAATTACAAAGTTGTAGAACCTCACCGATTTAGTAGAAATCTACTCTTTGCATAAAGAAAGCAAAAGCATAAAACTCGTAAAACGGGGGAGAAATGCCCATGTTTTGGACACATGCGTTGGAATATTCAAACACATGAAATTGCTCGTATTTAATCTTGCCATAATTAATAATAATAATAATGTAACAACGTCACTGGGAAACCCAGACCAGATATGCCGGAAGAGGTACTCAATGTTGTCCCCCAACAGTCTAAACGCCCAAAACGGGATTAATGAAACAATTAAATACATAAAGCATGCATAAAATAAGTGGTAGTAAAAAAAAACAAGAAGAAATAAATAAATACATAATATAAGATATAAAAATGGTAACAAATAGAGCCAAGTCAAAGAACATCACAGACAGCATAAAAAAATAAAATAGAAGAAAATATTAAAACATAGATCTAAAACTATCTATAAAAATATCCGCATCAGGATCGCTAAAATTACTAAGAATACTTAACAATTTATACGCCGGATTGTGCTTAGCAATTTGAGTAAGCCATTTATCTGTTTTGAACAGTGTTTTTCGATGTTTATTACATTTAAGAACATATAAATGAATAGACTCGAATATTCTGGGAACAAAAACCTTTCCCCTCAAAATCTTTTTAAACAAATTCTCCAGGCTAATAGACAGAACACGAGACAGATTAAAGCAGTCCTCCGAAATAACTGGAAGAACGCCTGAAATTGCTTTTCGTTAAAAGAAATTTCTGGAATCTAGAAACTTTGTGTTTTAGCACTGAAAAGTCATAAGAAGGAATACCATATAATTGCACAATAGACGATTTTAGGGATTATTAAAGATTTATACAAAGTTATAAAGGTGTTCATATTCCTAAAAAAGATTGCACACCTTTTAAGTACCCCTATTCTACGACATGTCTAACTTGTTAAATATTCTAAATGTTTAATAAAGGACAAATTATGTTGAAAATTGACTCCAAGATCACTTCTATCGTATCTTCTTTCTGATGGGGTATCACATAACATGTAGCTATTCACGAAGTTCATAGAGTTTCTAGAAAATATAATAAAAAAAGATTTTTTTGGATTCAGGTCCAATCCATTATGAAGCGACCATTCAGATATCCTATCCAAAGCTAACTGAAGTTCCCCAACATCTGACCAGCTTGACACAGAAGAAAAATTTTTTATATCATTTGCGTAAAGTAGAACCGAAACTTTGGTAGTCTCATTAACGGAGGAAACAATGGGAAGTAAATCTGCAATAAACAAATTAAAGAGCACAGGTCCAAGCGGTGAACCCAAATTTTCCGCTTAAAATTTTCCCAACCCTTGATTTACATATAATATTATCTATGAAAAAAGATCTATTCAACAGGAGTGATGAAAACCAGTTAAGCATATTAGACGAACATCCCATCACATTTAATTTTTGAAGGAGAAGATTAGAATTAACTCTATCAAAAAACTTGATATAATCAAGGTATATCACATCCACTTGCTTGCGCTGATCTAAATTGCGAGTAAGATAATGCATTGCCACGAATAAATTAGTCTGAGTCGATCTACCTTGTCAAAAACCGTGCTGTTCTTGAGGAAGATGTGGTTCAATAAAACTAGAAAGGTATTTCGCAACACAAGTTTCCAGGACCTTCGCCGGGAAACTAATCAACGTGATCGGTCTATAATCGCCTGGACCGCTTGGAGATCTGACTTTTGGAATAGGCCGCACTCTGACAAGTTTCCAAGCTGTAGGGTACAAACCCTGCCTAAATGATTCATTAAAAAGGACGCAAAAAGCAGTCTTAAGAGCCTCGAAACAACCCTTATAAATATAGTCAGATATCCCAAAACAGTCCAGCGCTTTGGAGGACGAGATGTTCTTAGCAATGGAGACAATCATGGATTCAACAATAGCCCTCATATCAAATTTAGTCTCAATTGATTTCCATCGATTATGCACACAATGAAGATTGGGAAACAAAAGACGGTCATTACCCATATTTAATTCTTCGAGTTCGGAATGGGGAAGGGGTTGCAACGATTTTGAATTTTTCCGAAAAAGTTTTTTAGTAATATTCCAAAACATTTCGGGTGTTTTGCTTACTGAGCCCTCGATTGCAGCATAGTAAGATTTGAATGATAGTCTTAAAGAACGTTTGAACATCGTCCTAAATTACTTAAACTGATCGTAGGATGCTGGATCGGCAAATTTCTTATATTGTGAGTGCCAATATTTTTTTAGATGAAGTAGTCTAATTGTGTCGCTGGAGAACCAAACTGGATAACTATTGTTTTTCTTACTTTTAGCAGATAAGTTCGCACCTCTCACCGAGCTCGATTTAGGAACAAAAAATTCGATACCAATCTTAATAATATTCACTGTATATTCAAGAATTTCATCAACTGAAGAGAGATTATAAATAGGATTCCAGTCAAAGTTTTCCAAATACAAATATAGTGAGTGGAAATCTCCTCTTGCAAAGTTATATTTATTATAGGCCATATTTGTAACACATTACATGAATATTCAAGTTTAATTAGAATAGACGGATGGTAACGATCCTCTGCCACTACTTTCAGATTGCTTTGAAGAACATCAATGTGACAATTCGCATACACTTTATCCAATGACTCACCCTTAAAATTTTTGACTGGATTATAATTATAAAAATCAAGTTCTTGCAACCAAAATGACGTTCTACGCTGACGAAACTTAGCATGATGCGAAGCAGTAGAATACGATCTATCATCATCAAAGTTAAAATCACCTGTTATAATTATCAAGTCTTCATCATTCATCTAAAAATCTTTGAAAAATCTCGGTGGTAACGTACGCAGGAATATAAATCGCCCATAACTGAACGTTGGAACGTTTTTTATTGCCTCCGCCCATAGCTGAACCTAGAAAACGTACGCCAACAACGTTAATCTCTGCTACTGAGGACACGAAATTCAACCTTGTGACACGTATCCAATCAGGAGTAGCGATAAGTACTTCGCCTCCTCGTGCTGTCGTAGTTCTATCATCGCGAAAAACGGAAAAAGAATCACTGAATAGCATAAAATCTGATATGGACGAGTCAAGCCAAGTTTCAGTTAAAGAATAAATGTAATTATTGTTGTATGCAGTAAATTGAACAACCCCTCCTGTATTTTCGTTCTTAGTCCTATCACGTATTGGTATATGATGCTCATCCCCATCATTCTGACGATTGCGAAGTCTCCTCCGTGACTATGACTAGGTCATCATGTAATTTACCGAAAAAATCACAGACCAAAGTTACAGAAGGCCAACTACTGGATTGAAAAATCTTATCATAGTCCTCATAGAGGACTGATAGAAAAAAAGAAGAAGTGCTATATTTTGTCTTTAATTTACAAATTTTAATAATTTTATTTTCTCCTAATATCGAATTCACATGATGTTCCACTTCTGTCACATTTAATCCAGGATTTAATCTTGATATAAAAATATTTTTCGCTTTTCTTTTTGGAGTTGCACTCATGGCTGTAACAGTAGAGGAAGAGCTAGAAGCATCTCCAATAATGATCTTCTTCTTTTGTTTCATAAGAGTTAAATTATTCTGAGAATCTATTAAACGTTGCTCCGATAATCTCTTAGAGGAGGGATAACCCTTAGCGTCCTCTGACGAGATCATATTGAAGCTAAGCCTGTTTACTAGCTCAACATTTAATTTTCCTCTAACGTCTGTTATTGCATTTCGATCGATTAATTTTATCGTGAACAAATCGATCAGCTTATCTATTTTATTTTGAAGCATACGGTTTTGATTCATTAGTTTTTGATTAGCTGTTACTAAGCTATTCACAGAGCTAATCAAGTTCTTAATAGCGGAAATCAAAGATGGCTGCCCTGATCCGAAAGTCTGATTCAATAAATCTTCGCAGTTTAACTAACTCATAGAACAAGAATCATCAGCGCAGTTCGCACCCCGTGAATTCACTAATGACTCCTGAGTACCATCAACATACGAATGGGAAGAACAAGATTTACAGAACCATCCGTCTTTAATCATCATAATATCATCGGGCTTAACTCCGACACAACTTGCATGAAAGAGACGGTTACATCCTTCGTTCGAACAACGAATTTTAGGTTGCCTACCTCCTACGTTTTTAGTACATATTGCATAGCTGCCTGCTTTACCTTGTTTTCGTTTGCCCTGTTTTCCATTGTCTTGCTTTCCATTCTTCTTAGACGTATTTACGGAGAGCAGAGGAGGAGGTCCTGCGACCCCTAGCGGAAAAACTCAGGAAAAAATTCAATAATGGAATATTGAATAAAATTAAACAAAACGATCACTAAATACCACTCCGCCCATACATCGATTGTTCTTGTAATTGCTGATACAATAATGGTAAAAAGAGTAGGAATATTCAGAGCATAAGCCACTTTTACATTTAATGAATTTGTATTTTTGACAAAAATTATAATGTCTTAAATCCCTATCAAAGCAAAGTTGAGGTCGTTCTACGAAATAGCCATTCTTTAAAACATGATCTTCTATAAGTAAGTGGAACTTAAATATTTTATTCCACTGACGTATTTCGATGTCAACAGCACATAATCTGAAGCAATTTTTCCACGGGTGGAAAGGATAAACATCGAAAGGTTGTTCCAGGGGGAATTGAGAGAATTCGACTGATTTTTCATCTGGCTTAACAGAAGCGATGAGTTTTTCGTCAGTTTTTGTTGAATAAAATTCAAGAAGGAGGGCTGTTTCATTTCCCACTTGCTGAAAGTAAACACCTGTGAACCAATTTTTGATAATATTCTTGGCCACTTTTCCTGAACCAGAGTTTGCAATTTGAATGTTTTCGACCACAAAAATATTCTCTTGGATCTTTGGACTTAATGTTTTATCTTAAAGAGCGACCACTGGTAATGATCAAAGGCGAAAGCGAATATCCTGGAAACTTAAGTAGGGTTGAATCAGGAGTAAATGAGTATTTCTCATCTATTTCTGGTTGAATTGTTTAACTATGCGTCAGCACGAGTCCTGACTAAATAATTACCTCGACATCCTTTTCTCCCTTTGTTTCCAGCATTCTGGAAGCTTGAAATTTATTAAATGTTTTGTTTAATTTTATCCAATCATCTATTGTGGCAAGTATTAAAACTGAGCGACTTCCAACGCACGCTGTGCAGAAGATATTCCATACACGGACTTTTCATCCCCCGTTTTACGAGTTTTATGCTATTGTTTTCTTTATGAAAAGAGTGGATTTCTACTGAATCGATGACTCTGTACAGTTTTGTGATTGGAACTTTTTCTTTATCTATCATGTTTCAAAAGTTAGTTTTCGTAACTTCTCAACGCTTTCATTAGGGGCGCTGGGCATACTTTATTCAATCGGGCACAGCCACTTTCCTATAGACAGACATGCCTTTTATGCCGCTTAAATTTTTATAACAGGTATATTATTGGATATAGGTGTTAGCTATATTAATTTCGATTCGAAATTTTATTATCGCTCCGTGAGGTTCCCTAGATAGTAATTTTTCTTTTACCTTAACGAACAATAATCAAAATATTATAATAAGACACACAGGAAAACAAAAGTTTCATCTTTCTAATTACATGATCATATAACAAAAGAAGAATTTAGGAATCATTATGTTAATAAGATTTCTAGGCTACCCACCCTGTTTTTTTAAAGAAGCTAGAAACAGTTTTTTGGTCTTAAATCTATTAACAATTTTGTTTAAATGACTGTCGAATTATTATTATAAGTGAAATATTTCTCTCTGTTAAATAATACTGGGCTAAATTTTCATGTTAAATGTAAGCATGGCCATAGCAATGAAAAGTAGATAGAGAATAAAAAAAATTATTAAAAAATAAAGTTTATTAACAACAATAAATTGTTCCCCTGGAAAAAAAAATGATATTTTGATATCACCAAATTTATCGCTTCTTCTGCTCCCCAAAGAAAATGCAGTTCAAATCCAGAATGCCTTAATTGGGCATATCGATCGGCAGACGATCACTCCTATGCCGAATGGAAGGTTGAGAAGGTATTGACAAAAGGTAAGTGAAGTGAAATTTTTTCCGGTTCCTTCCAGGTCGAATTCGAATTCTCGAAGAAATAGGAGTTTCCTTTAAAAAGTTTAAAGAACGTGGAAGACCAGTGAATCTTTTTATGATTTCGAAGACAACAAAAAACATGTCTTTTAAAGCATGTCTATCCTTAAGTTTGTAAAAACGAAAAATCTCAATAATATTAACAAACACAAATAAACTAGATTATTAAAAAGCAATACGGAGTAAACAAGGATTGGCAGTATAAGATGATAGTATCGCCACAACAACCTGTAGTGCACTTATTTGAAATTCAGAAACTACCCCAGTGGATTGTAATTAGATCGCCGGAGATTGGCTCTTCATCTTTCCGGGCGGTCTCGGAGTCAAAATATGCGTATTCATGGTGAAAAAAATCTTTATGGAAAAGTGGAGTTAGTTTGTGTTTTAAGGAATTGGCATTCACAGTATTTAAGGTATTTGATTATTATTTTTTCTTTAATGTTAGATATATGACACGTTGTAGAAAAATAATCACTCCGCTTTATATTAACGGATAAGCGGGTTTGAAAAGTAAGTAAGTTGTAGAAAAATAAGAACTAAAAATTCTCAAGAAATTGCAAAAAGGGTCTACTATGAAAGAGTACGCGAACGAAGTCAGAAGAAAAACTTTGAAGAAGTGCTATATGCTGAATAATTTCAAGAGTTCTTGCATCAGGAAAAGCAGATTACAAAAAATTTATTGGTCGTTTTCGTTCTGTTTCAACGCCGAAAATTCTGCATTCAGTTTCGAAGCAATTTGAAATGAATCCAAAAGTTTCCACAAAGCTTCTAGGTTGGAACTTGCACAATCAACTTTATGTGACAAAGAGCAAAATGCTGGGTATTTGGACAGAAATATCCCAAAGTGCTCCAAAATAAGGTGATTGTCGTAAGATTGCAGAGAGAAGATTGAACGAAGCAAAATATCGACTTTGTGCACAAAAAGGATAATACTCCAAGTGTTCCTTAAGCAATACCCATTGAGAAGTCCAATACAAATCCCGATCTAAGCCAGCCAAAATTTAAGATCCTTTACTCAAATACTGTAAGGTCAAGAATCTCTAAAGAAGTTGCAAAATCGAATGCCAAAGCTTTTATGCGGAACACACGAAAAAAATTAAATAGATAGGAAGAAATGGTGTGTTTGAACCATACAATATCAAAAATAAAAAAGTAAATGATTGTGACATAAAGTATTATATGATGAATAAACTTTATATATATTTTGTTTTTCTAATACCAGATAACAAAACGTCTCTTTCTTTTCTGTTCACCCCTTAATTTATTAAGTGCCGAAAGGTGCTTTATGCTATCTGTGTGGGGAAACGTGTTTGTATGTCTGTTTGTCTGTAACTCTAACTCTTGCAAGGCTATGAAAGATTTTCAAAATCTGTTTTCGTCAGTCGTTGAATATGGTTCATGGCACGAACCAATCGCAAAATATTATATAAATCGGTACGGTAGCAGGTGCAAAAATGACCTCAATGTGAAGATATATTAAGTAATATATCAAACAAATAGTAATGACGAGATAGAAGCGGATATTAATTACTATTTTCGCCAATTAATAAATATGGCTCCGGGAATGAACATTTTGAAAATGGTTGAAATCGAAACAATGGCTCGTGCTCTAATGGTATCCTTATGATACCCTCAAAAATTTTCAATGATAAGATATGGCATGTAATATATCAAACGAATTGGAATGATGTGTCATGAATGAATATAACGTAAAAGTAATGATAGTCGAATTTGGTTCAAAGGCACCTGATTTAGTAGAACCATTATGGTTCATTGGAAACCTTTAATGCTAAAATATAGCATGTAATATATCAAACAATTTGGAATGACGTGTCATAAATGAATATAACGTAAAATCAATGATAATCCAAATTGGTTCAAAAGTGCGTGGTTAACATTAGAAATTTTCAATGTTAACATAGGGCAGTTGAAAAATATGGTTCCGCGAATGGATTATTTTAGCCTTTCGGTACTTGGTTATGTCATTCCTTAATGGTGTATTAAGTGCCGAAAGGTGCTTTATGCTATCTGTTTAGGGAAACGTGTCTGTCTGTCGGTCTGTCTGTCTGTAACTCTATCTTCTCCAAGGCTACGAAAGATTTTCAAAATCTGTTTTCGTCAGTCGTTGAATATGGTCCATGGCACGAACCAATCGCAAATATTATCTAAATCGGTTCAATAGCACGTGCACAAATGGTACCTTCACGACTCCACTTAGCAATTTTCAATGAGAAGATATATTAAGTAATTTATCAAACAAATCGTAATGACGAGATAGAAGCGGATATTAATTACTATTTTTGCCAATTGATAAATATGGTTCCGGGAATGAATCATTTTGAAAATGGTTGTAATCGAAACAATGGCACGTGCTCTAACGGTACCCTTATGACACCCTCAAAAATTTTCAATCATAAGATATGGCATGTAATATATCAAACAAATTGGCATGATGTATCATGAATGAATATAACGTAAAATTATTGATAGGCGAAAGTGGTTCAAAGGCACTTGGTTTAGAGGAACCATTATAGTTCATTGGAACTTTCAATGCTAAAATATGGCATGTAATATATCAAACGACTTGGAATGATGTGTCATGAATGAATATAACGTAAAATTAATGATAGTCGAAATTGGTTTCAAAGAACCTGGTTTAGTGGAACCATTGTGGTTCATTTGAACTTTCAATGCTAAAATATGGCATTTAATATATCAAACAATTTCCAGTGATGTCTTATTAATGAATATAACGTAAAATTAATGATAATACTGTGGGAACATGCATGATTAATTACTGTTTTCGCCAACTGATAAATATGGTTCCGCGACTGGTTTAGTTTAGCCTTTCGATATTTCGTTATTTCATTCCTTAATGGTTTATTAAGTACCGAAAGGTGCTTTGTGCTATCAGTGTCTGTCTGTCTGTCGCTAACTCAAACTCCTTCAAGGCTATGAGAGATTTTCAAAATCTGTTTTCGTCAGTCGATGAATATGGTTCATGGCACGAAGTAATCTCAAATATTATCTAAATCGATTCAATGGCACGTGCACAAATTGTACCTTCATGACCCCATCTAGCAATTTTCAATGGAAGAGATAGTAAATAACATATCAAACAAATCCTAACGACGAGCTATAAGCGGTTATTACTTATTGTTTTCACCAATTGATAAATATGGTTTGGCGCATGAACCAATTTGAAGAGAGTCGTAATCGATACAATGGCACGTGTTCTAATAGTACCCTCATGACACACTCAAAAATTATCACTGGTAAGATATGGCTTGTAATATATCAAACGGCTCGGAAGGACTTGTTATGAACGAATATATAAGAATAATTACAATATTCGATAATGGTCGATATTTATTCAGGCGTACCTGTGCTAATGATACCACTCTTGTGCCACTGGCATTTTTCACTGCTAAACTTTGGCATGTAATATATCAAACGACTCGGAACGGCCTGTTATGGACGAATATATAAGAATAATTACAATATTCGATAATGGTCGATATTTATTCAGGCGTACCTGTACTAAGGATATTACTCTTGTACCACTGGAAATATTCACTGCTAAGATATAGCATGTAATATATCAAATGACTCGGAACGACCTTTAATAAGAATAATTACAAAGTTCGAAGATGTTTGTACGAGGGTGGGCTGAAAAGTAATGCCTCCATGGCTGTAACTTTTTAGCACATTTTCTATATATAGAAATGTGCTTATGTGATCGGTTTGTCCAGCTGTCCGTCCGTCCGTCCGTCTGTAGACAATCCCACAATTCATTGCGTTGCATGTATTGAATTACATGTATTGCAATCTCACAATTCATTCAATCATGTCTTGAATTGCTGGAAGAAACGAATTATCCTCGCATTTGGTAAAACGCGTGTTGAGAACATGGGTTCGGTTCTGCGCGTGCTTTAAACATTAATGAGATGGTGTGCGTGCAGGATGCACGTGTTTGACGATTATTAAAAGGGCAGTTCGGTCCCTAAATCAAGAGAATTTTTTTATTCCTAGGGAGCTTAGCATTTATTACGATAACTTGAAAACGAATTAACTTTTTCACAGTCTGTTTTCACCAATCCATTAAAATGGGACAGAGTACGCAGAAGTACGAACGTGAGATAGCAGGAATAAGTACGTGCTCTAATAGCACGTGCTTAAATAGTACCATTATGATACCCTCTTAAACATTTCCTATAACAAGATATGGCAAGTAATATATCAAACAAATTGTCACAACATATCATGAACGAATATAAAAGAGTAACTAGTGATAACAAGTATCGGTCTAATGGCACGTGTACGTGCAAGGATGTCTCATGAATGAATATAACGGTATACATGTCTGAATTGTTTAGTAGTACGTGTTTTAATGGTACCAAGTGGTACCATTGGAATTTTCAATGCTAGGATATTGCATGTAATATATCAAACCACTCGTAATAACGTGCCATGAGTGAATATCACGAGAAAATAATGATCATAGTTATTGGTTTAGTAGCACGTGCCCTAATGGTGCCCTATGATACCATATGGTAACCTTGGAACTTTCAATGCTAAGATATGGCATGTAATATATCAAACGACTCGTAACAACGTGCCATGAGTGACTATCACGAGAAAATAATGATAATGGTTAACAGTTTAGTAGCACGTGCCCTAATGGTGCCCTATGAAACCATTGGAACTTTCAATGCTAAGATATGGCATGTAATATATCAAACGACTCGTAACAACGTACCATGAGTGACTATCACGAGAAAATAATGATAATGGTTAACAGTTTAGTAGCACGTGCCCTAATGGTGCCCTATGAAACCATTGGAACTTTCAATGCTAAGATATGGCATGTAATATATCAAACGACTCGTAACAAAATGTAATGAGTGAATATCATGAGAAAATAATGATAATTGTTATTGGTTTAGTAGCACGTGCCCTAATGGTGCCCTATGAAACCAGTGGAACTTTCAATGCTAAGATATGGCATGTAATATATCAAACGACTCGTAACAAGGTGCCATGACTGAATATCACGAGAAAATAATGATAATGGTTATTGGTTTAGTAGCACGTGCCCTAATGGTGCCCTATGATACCATATGGTAACCTTGGAACTTTCAATGCTAAGATATGGCATGTATAATATCAAACGACTCGCAACAACGTGCCATGAGTGACTATCACGAGAAAATAATGATAATGGTTAACAGTTTAGTAGCACGTGCCCTAATGGTGCCCCATGGCATGATATGGTACCATTGGAAGTTTCAATTCTAACGCATGGCATGTAATATATCAAACGACTCGTAACAACATGTAATGAGTGAATATCATGAGAAAATAATGATAATTGTTTTTGGTTTAGTAGATAGTGCCCTAATGGTGCCCTATGAAACCATATGGTACCATTGGAAGTTTCAATTCTAACACATGGCATGTAATATATCAAACGACTCGTAACAACATGTAATGAGTGAATATCACGAGAAAATAATGATAATGGTTATTGGTTTACTAGCACGTGCCCTAATGGTGCCCTATGGAACCATTGGAACTTTCAATGCTAAGATATGGCATGTAATATATCAAACGACTCGTAACAACATGTAATGAGTTAATATCACGAGAAAATAATGATAATAGTTATTGGTTTACTAGCACGTGCCCTAATGGTGCCCTTTGAAACCATATGGTACCATTGGTAATTTCAATGCTAAGATATGGCATGTAATATATCAAACGACTCGTAACAACGTGCCATGAGTGACTATCACAAGAAAATAATGATAATGGTTAACAGTTTAGTAGCACGTGCCCTAATGGTGCCCTATGAAACCATTGGAACTTTCAATGCTAAGATATGGCATGTAATATATCAAACGACTCGTAACAACGTGCCATGAGTGACAATCACGAGTAAATAATGATAGTGGCAATTGGTTTTGTAGCACGTGCCCTAATGGTACAATACAGAATTTATAGAACTTTTAATGCTAAGATATGACGTGTAATATATCAAACGACTCGTAACAACATGTAATGTGTGAATATCATGAGAAAATAATGATAATTGCTTTTGGTTTAGTAGCAAGTGCCCTAATGGTGCCCTATGAAACCATATGGTACCATTGGAACTTTCAATGCTAAGATATGACATGTAGTATATCAAACGACTCATAACAAGGTGCCATGAGTGAATATCACGAGAAAATAATGATAATGGTTATTGGTTTAGTACCACGTGCCCTAATGGTGCCCTATGAAACCATTGGAACTTTCAATGCTAAAATATGGCATGTAATATATCAAACGACTCGTAACAACCTGTAATGTGTGAATATCATGAGAAAATAATGATAATTGTTTTTGGTTTAGTAGCAAGTGCTCTAATGGTGCCCTATGAAACCATATGGTACCATTGGAACTTTCAATGCTAAGATATGACATGTAATATATCAAACGACTCGTAACAACATGTAATGAGTGAATATGACGAGAAAATAATAATAATGGTTATTGGTTTACTAGCACGTGCCCTAATGGTGCCCTATGGAACCATTGGAACTTTCAATGCTAAGATATGGCATGTAATATATCAAACGACTCGTAACAACATGTAATGAGTGAATATCACGAGAAAATAATGATAATGGTTATTGGTTTACTAGCACGTGCCCTAATGGTGCCCTATGGAACCATATGGTACAATTGGTAATTTCAATGCTAAGATATGGCATGTAATAGATCAAACGACTCGTAATAACGTGCCATGAATGAATATCACGTGTAAATAATGATAATAGTTATTGGTTTAGTAGCACGTGCCCTAATGGTCCCCGATGGTACCATATGGTAACCTTGGAACTTTCAATGCTAAGATATGGCATGTAATATATCAAACGACTCGTAACAACGTGCTATGAGTGACTATCAAGAGTAAATAATGATAGTGGCAATTGGTTTTGTAGCACGTGCCCTAATGGTACAATACAGAATTTATAGAACTTTTAATGCTAAGATATGGCGTGTAATATATCAACCAACTCCTTACGCGTTATTAGATCTTTTGTTATCCATAGCTTATTTGAATCAAGAGTATAGTACTCTTAGGCCTAATGGTATTTAAAACTCATTACTAATTAATTTATTAGTAGTTAATCGCTTGCTTCAATAAGACTTTAGTAATTTAATATGAAAATCTAATAGATGCTTACACATAACGCTTCAGCAATTGAGGCTCACTTCGTTTAACATTATGTGAGAATTCTTACAAATTAAAGAACTTGTGTATGAGGAATAACTTCACTCTCCATTTACCTTTCATTCTTCAAGTTTATTCTTTTAAATTCTCTCTATACGTTAGCCTATTTAAATAGTAATTTACAATTTAGTTTTCATATTTATTTATTTACTCTCAAGTGTTTTAAAATGTTGGTTAATTCTATATATCCATGTGCGATGCTATAAATAGAAAATGTGCTCCCTTTATCCGCTTTGGCGGTAAAATCATTCTTGTTTTATTTTTCAACCGATTTTCAAAATTCTTTTTGTATCTGATACTCACATTACTCCTCTATGTAATGCACTATTCACTTTTCGACATAGTCCCCATCCCTTTCGACTAGTCGGGTGAACCCGTCGGAGAGGAATTCCGGGGTTGTCGTCGACACGAGGATTGAATGGCAGCTTTGGATCCTCTTCTGCAGCAAGATAACGCCCGTCCGCACACGATCGCCACACATCAGAGGGGATTGCAGCGCCTACAGTTCAAAGATGAAAAACTGCAGTTCAAAAATGAAACACTTTGCACCTTGCGACTTTCACCACTTCCCAAAGAGGAAAGAGCACCTTAAGGGGCATGAGTTGCGTTCTGACGACGAGGTGAAACCTTCCGTTCGGTCTTGGTGTCGACAACAATCCCGGAATTCCCCTCTGACGGGTTCATCCGACTAGTCACGCGTTGGTACAATGCGAGGAAAGGGATGGGGACTATGTCGAAAAGTGAATAGTGCATTACATAGAGGAGAAATGTGAGTATCAGATACAAAAAGAATTTTGAAAATCGGTTAAAAAATAAAAAAGTTACAGCCATGGAGGCATTACTTTTCAGCCCACCCTCGTATTTAATTCAGTGGTACATATTCAAATGATGCCATTATGGTACAATTGAAAAACTTCAACGTTAAAATATGCCATGTAAAATATCAAACAACTTGTAACGACATGCTATGAACGAATATATAAGAGTAATTACAAATTCGAAGATGGTCGATATTTATTCGAGGTACCTGTGCTAATGATACCACTATTGTACAACGGGAAATTTTCAATGCTAAGATATGGCACGTATATATCAAACAACAAGTAACAACATGCCATGAAAGAATTTATAAGAATAGTTTAAAAAATCGTAGATTATCGAATTTGAATCAATGGAACCTCTTTTACGTTTTCAAAAGGAATTCAAAAATTTTGGAATTATGTTTCAAATAGTTTATGTGCCGGCGATTAGTTTAGCCTTTCGGTACTTGGTTATTTCATTCCTTAATGGTTTATTAAGTACCGAAAGATGCTTTATGCTATTAGTGTGGGGAAACGTGTCTGTCTGTCTGTCTGTCCGTCCATCCGTCCGTCCGTAAGATTTTCAAAATCTGTTTTCGTCAGTCGGTTAATATGGTTCATGACACGAATTATTATCTAGATCGGTTCATTGGCACGTGCACAAATGTTCCCACCTAGCAATTTTCAATGGAAAGATATAATAAGTAATACATCAAACAAATCGTAAAGACGAGCTATAAGTGTTTATTAATTACTGTTTTCATCAAATGATAAATATAGTTCCGCGAATAAACTGTTATGAAGATTGACATAATTGATACAATGGCACGTGCTCTAATGTTACCCTTATGACATCCTCAAAAATCTTCAATGATAAGGCATGTAATATATCAAACGACTTGGAATGATGTGTCATGAAGGAATATAACGTAAAATCAATGCTAATCCAAACTGGTTCAAAGATACGTCCGAACTCTGTGGGGACGAACATTATTAATTACTGCTTTCGCCAATTGATAAATATGGTTCGATTTCACTGATCTTTTGCACTGGAGACCAAAACGTAAGCAATCCTTTTATTTGGGTTTCATGTCCAATCTTCTCAACAATCGGGAGAATACACACAGAAGGGAAAATGAAATGCACTCCACAGTAAATGTTTAAATGGCTGTGGAGTGTCCATCTCCAATGCTGAGAAGGTTCATTCCTTCCAAGAATTCACTCACTATGCGCTTTCTCTTCTCATCGGTAGAATGAAAAGAGGGATGGATAACTGAACAAAGCGCTTATCTAAGTATTATTCTTATAAAAACAGGCTAATAAACACATAACTTGAACAAGTAAAACTTACATTTTCTCTAATCATTTAAAATAATTTGTGAATAAAATGATTTTAATAATGACTTCACTTTGTCTTTTCTTTCTTTGAATTGAACAAGATGGCAAATATGTTTGAAATCAATTTTGACGATCAAATTAGCGACAAAATTCGTTTTCAAAGTAACTTTACTTTAATTATTGATCATTTCCAAATTTCTTAAAGCATATGGAATACAGAAATAAATAATTTAAAGGTAAACTCCACGGAAAAAATCGACTTTATTTTTTTTGCCTCATAACATTAATCCAGGTTAATAGAGTATATATCATTCAAAATTTTTCGATTTTTCCTAATATTTTATTAAGAAAAATGCCTCGGAAAATTGAAAATTGGCGTGGGATCTTCCATCCACTTCTCTAGAGAACACGACGGAACACGGCGTCATTTCCTGCCGCGAGAACCTCCGGGAATTTCATCGTTGAGATTCTAGTCGCTTTCTAGTTTCACTTAAAACGATTCTACATATCGTAAGATTTTGCTAACCTGTTTTATGTGGGAATGCCTTCAATTTGTTCTCTGATTGGATGTGTAAATAGACAGTCGGTTAGATATTTCACGTTTCATATATTTCCACAATCAGAATCGATTAAAAAATAGTGGATTAGTTTTTGACAGCGAGGGAACTGGTACCCAACTCCAAACAGCATCGTGTGCTCATTTTGAATCGTCTTGCTTTGTCTACCCATCCGCCGTTTTAAATTCAGTATCAATTGAAACAAGAAATTCGCTGAAACTAGATCACGTATAAGGTGAAACTAGATGCTCTTCCAATTCTAAACGGGGCTGGCGTTCTTCAAGAACAACGACCGCAACAGCATAAACGCCGACGAAATGAGGAAGTAGGCCTATCTGCTGTGTAAGGCACACGCCGCACTAATGTGCACACGCCGACGCGGCAAGCAGAAGATCCCATTTCACGGTTTAATGTATAGGGCTCTATATCGCAGAAGTTGCAGTAGCATTTAATTCTGCTAACGGCCCTTGTATATCGCTGTCACTGTTATCAAAATCGCAGTCGTCACTATCAGTCTTGTTTCATATTCATAGTCCATTGCTATGCCAAACTGACTAGTAACTAACCGACAGCGTCCAATGTGTGACGTCACGAATTCGAAACTCCTTCGCACTTCTCGGCAACTTGTGACGTAACAGTTGCCGAACCATAGCGCCAGTGTCTATCGCAAGGGGAGGGAAAAAATGAAAGTTTTTTAATATTTTTTATCAATTTTGAGTTCGAATTGAAAATTTTTATAAATGCTACGTTGTTATTGAGACTTTCATCTTTCATTTTAAACGAAGTTATTTTGGGTGTGGAGTTTACCTTTAAGAGAAAGATTTCAGTATAAACATGTGTAACATATGTTTCCTATCATCATATGCGATATCCATTCCATAATATATGGAATCATTTTTAATTTTTTTAGAAAATATTTATAGCAACCATTCTTTATGAAATACATATCTAAATATATATAATAAATTTCCAAAATATCAGGTTACGCTTGCTATCTTATTCCTTATCCCGTAATAATTAATTCATTACCTATATCTCTTTCAGATGGTATACAACTGAGAAAGAAGAAAGACGATTAACTCTTCCTCCAAACATTTCAATTCGACTTTTTGAGGTGTATTATCTTTTTAAGGTGTATTATCTTTTTATTCACTGAGTTATATCCGCGGTATCCAATAAATTATGACTAAAGTAAGTCTATTTATTATATTATTGCAGAAAAAAGACGTCTTGAGGCACTACTAATCTTTATATTACACTCTTTCTATTTTAATGTCTAGGTAAGTTTTAAAAAAGTAATCACAATAAAAATAATGTCTGCTTGTACTTCCATGTATAAAACTTTTACCCAGGCGCCAGGTCGAGTGAAAATAGCATTCCAAAGCACATTTATCTGGTTTCTGTCTGTAGTTTTCGTTCATGTTTTATTCGTACTTTTGCCCACACCTCTCGCTTTCGCCGTCACTCTCTCCTTTGAATCACTGTTGCCAACGTTCTTTTGGCTCCGAAACCTTCCATCACGTCTCGTAAAAACGCTTCTGTCAATCTAAACGCTTCATCTCCAACCTGTATCGATCAAAGCCAACAAATTTAAGTTTCTTTCTTCTCTTTCTTCCCACTAGTCTTGCAATATTTATTGACACGTAGGGTTTTTGTCAATACTGCGGAATCGTTGCCAGAGGCGGTGGCAATGATTCATGTTGCGTTCCACCAAAGACCAAATAAAGGGAACCGCTGTTCGGCTATTACATTTTGACGCCAATTTATACCTAAATAAACAGAAAAAAATTACTGTAAAGCTCACACCATATTGATTTTCACCTTCTGCTATTTGGATGCCTTAACGAATATTAATCTCTTTAACAACTCTTTAGCATGACCCTTTTCTATCCATCATACAATTTTAATTTTCAGGTGTAAAATAATACCCTTCAATGTCAAATTATGTCAATATCGGGAAAACACATAACTAATCTATACATATTTCACAGAATTTTCACTTTATCAATTCTCAAGTGATTATAAAAATTTCAAAAAAGAACACGCTTATTATTTCATTTATAGAAGAAATATGCCAATTTGGATAATTTACTACGAGAACAATTCACATTTAATGACGGACTTGCAATATCATGGCTGTTTGAATTGATGGAAACATTTTTCATTATTAATTGCATTTTATTACGATTTTATTACTGCAAGACTGAAATGAAATTAGATTATTCTTCTTGTCATTTTTAATATCTGATCACGATGTACAGATGGCCACTCGAAATTCAAGCCATCAATCGTATAGTTGGTAGTGGAACAGTTGAATGACAGATCAGCACAACTACTGGTTTTCCATATTTCGTTCTGGTAACGCTCAAGCTTTAAAACTGAATCGCGCGGCCGTCCACAGATCGATCCTCCTTCACAATGATTAGTTAGTGACAGCGTTTAAATCAGATAGTCGTCAAGCTGTGAAGAACATACAGGAAAATTTAATATCTACTACTCATTTAATTCTCAATATCAACAATAAGTTAATTAAAGAAATAGAGAGGGTGCAAATATCTTCTACTACCTAAAGAAAAGAAAGCAATCAAGTTGAACTACATGTATTACAATAAGCAAAAACAGGTCGAGTGAAGATATATGGATCCTAAACTCAAGCGAAAAAAATAGTCATTCTAATAGATGAGCGGTATGTTCTTGCTCTCATGCTTCAAATAATCTACCCTCCAGCAAAAGTGCTATATACTCCGTCTCTGTATATCGTAAACGCACTAAAAATGCGACTAAAAAAAGGGTATCCAGAGCAGTTAAATTTCCGTATACCCTCCACGAGCGTGAATGCAAGTCTCTTGCATGCATACGATCATACAGATGCTGGATATCATCTTGGGATACATTGTTCCAAATAACCAGATCTGTTGACGCAATTGTGTAAGTGTTACGGCTTGTGTGCTGCGACCATGGATGTACCGTCCCATGATGTCCCAAACATACTCAATTGGATCAAGTCTGGGGATCATGTACCGTCACATGTTGGAGATCTTGTAAGGTAGCACGAGTATTATGTGGGTGTGTGTTATTCTGCTCGAACAACACATTACCCTCCTATTGTAAGAAAGGCAGGAGAACGGGTTCAACAATCTCCTGGACGTGCCTTGCGCCGTTCAATGTTCCATTCACAAACATGAAAGCCAGCGCGAATTGTAACTGATGGCCCACCAAACCATTAGTTGGAGCTGTATGCTGTAGACGAATGCAACTGTGGAAGATTTCACTCTCCTGGTCTTCGTCACACATTAACATTCATCATTGGTATGTAGGCAGAATTTGCTCTCATCACTGAAGACAGCAGACCTCCATTCTGATTGCCAGTCAGCTCTTTCGCGACACCAATTTAATCACACAAAACGGGGGGGGGTGTTCTTACAGAACGGCGCAGAACCCATCTTGGGTAAATTTTTCTGAAGTTCAACCTGTTATAAATGATCTCGTTGAAAAAAGCACGCGAACTTTGTATTCTGCCGAATGTTACGAGAAAAAAATTCAGAATAGAAATATATACTAGTAGGACCCGTGGAAATTCCACGGAATAAAATGAACCATGATGTGATTGTAGAATAAAATAGAAAACGTTTTAAAAGTTTATTAAAAAATATCTCTTACGTAAGTGCAAAAAGAACCTTTACAATACATAAAAACATAACTTTCTTTACAGTAAGAATGCATATTGCTATGTGGAGTCATTTTAACTGGTATCAAAGTGAAGTAAGTATCTCTTTGTATATTACGATCTTTGTCACAGTTTTGTTACCTTTCCTTCCCTGCTTATGATAGTCCAAAACTTTAACTTTCACATCTGACTATCTGCGTGCTCTTGAAAAAACGCCATACGTGGTTCAGGAAGAAATAGACCTACACTCTATTGAATATATTGGGACCCAAATGGTCCAGTTTTGTTGATGGTCATTGCATGTTTAAAAGTGAGATTGTGGTCACTGGGACCAACGGTAACCTTGGAATCAATAACGACTATTCATCAAAATACCCTTGATGCTTTGATGGAATGTTAATGTAATCCTACTACTTCTGATCTTGTGCCTTACATAAACCTTTCTGATACACAATGATTATTGATCCTATTTTTATATGGTGTTTGTTTTAAGTGGCATCCCACCTGGTTTTAATGAGTTTAAAATTTCATAGGGAAGCACTCTGTAAGTACCACAATAAATCTAGATCAAAGCGTGACTCCAGCATTATGTACAAGCTAACGAACGAAAAAAACGTAGAAACATTACATTTAAAAATAAATATTTTTTAAAATTTTATCAGTTCCTGTGCATTGTATTATTTCATTTAATAAATTAATATTTGTAGTGGTTTTAATTCTATGATTATATGCGCAAGTGGCAGATAAATCATTCAGTATACAGAGTCATTCAAGATGACGGGCCTGATTTATTTCAGTTAATTAATTGGGTCAAAATGCAACTTATATTTACCATTAAAACACGTACAACTAAACCAATTCCCACTATCATTCATTTACACGTTATATTCATTCATGAGACGTCGTTACGAGTTGTTTGATACGTTGTTTCCTGTTCTACCATACGATACCATTAGTTTTTGTACTATACCATTACCGAATATCATTAATTACTCGTTATATGCATTTTTGACACGCCGTCAGGAGTTGTTTGATATATTACATGACATGTTTTAGCATTGAAAGTTTCCAGTGGTACCATATGATACAGATAGTGTACGTTTGACGCCGTTTGACGCCGTAGTAAGAAAAATAACTACATTGACAACTAGGGTCATCTAGGGGCAAATTCCGGTTTCATATTTACACACTTGGTACATAGAAATGTACAGTTTTTGTTTACCGTAGCAATAACTACTAAAAGTCGTTATTAATTTAATTTAATAAGATAAGCCTATACAGTATAATGTCAAATTTTAAGAAATATTGAAACACCATCGGTGCTTTGGAAATTCAAACTATGATTGCATGCTTCAAGTTTCTATTACAGTGCGCATATCAGAGATGAATAAACTGTTTGGAATACTGTAAAGAGACGAGAATCATGTGCTCATTATAATCTATTCAACAAAAAAAATTAAAACAAGGCGTATTCAATTAATTTTCAATTTTAATTATTATTTTTTCTTTGCAGCAATCTATAACGATTGAAATCGGAAATTATTATTGGACACGCTCAGTTTTTCTTTCGTTGGACGAATAGTAAGTAACCTTAAAAATGAATTTTATCACAAATTTGTAATGACCAGAATCAATTTTCAAACAAAAAAATGCATTGGCATTTAATAAATTTCAATAATTCTGCTGAAAATAAATTTGAAGTTTTAATAGAAATCGATTCCCTGAAAGCATTAATGCATATTTGAAACGTTAAGATTCTAACAACATTTGATTATCGATTAATTTTTTGAAAACTTCAAATAATGAAAATGACTACTAAAGAGCATAGGCAGCTTTCAGGATTTGATAATTAATTGAAACAAAATTTGATGGATGGCAATTAATAAGTTAAAACGATTGTGTGCAGATGGCTGATTGAATATGACATTTGAGATATTAAAGTAAATGAATCGGTGTTGTTGTATTTACTGTATTCCCTTAAACAGGAAGGTTTATTTCTAATTATTCATCCTATGTTTGTTATATTGGAAAATTGGTTTTAAGTATTTTATTTTAAGCACTTTAAACAGGGAAGTTCAAATAAATTGACTTTCTTGGTGGCCAAAGTCTCACTTATAGCATTATTGGTGTTTTGGAGCCCCACAATCTGGTCCTTTTGTTTATTTCACACGTTCATTTATTTTTTCATATTCCGAAATCATTATAGAGTTAAGGAAAATTACAATCATCGTAGAAAAGCACGTGATTAGGAGTTGGGTATCAATAACCATAAAGCTACTTCCAGCTCTGTCGACATTAGGTGGAACACTTCGTTTGGAAAATGCGTGTAATAGATAACCGAAATTTGCCTTCATTTTAGTCATGCTCCCGAATAGATAGCACATGTGTGTTTATTATAACTTTTACTTACTTTTGATGCTCTATCCAAATCTGAAGTCAAAAATCACTGTTGTGGCTAACGCCAGCGATGATTTGCATTAGAGAATTGTATGCTAATTTTCGCTTATCTAAGCTACAACAGTGTCGCTTTTCCGGCTATTGGCAATATTTACTCTACAGAAATTTTTCGCGAAGTCATTTATCCCATGCTTTGATTAGTCCCATTACAAACTTGGCGCAATTGCGGGTGACAGGCTGCGCTACAGATTGCTCCGAATAAGTCAGCATACTAACATCTCACGGAATTTTCCAACGAAGGTATTTCATTTTTTATCGGTAATAGGTTACATGGAAGAATGCGTTCGAAAATGAAAACTTTGACCAGTTAGGTTAGTTTGATCAAGAATGCCAATCAGTATATGTTTAAGTATAACATTTTCAATACCACGGCTGCATCTTCTTACATAGGAATGTGATCATTTTGGCATCATTTTGGCCATGGTCCTGAAGAGATAGGACATCATGTGTTCATGGAGATCGTCTTATTTTTGACGATGGTTCAAGTTGTGACGTTAGTACCTGAAGGAGGTTTTCGAGAAATAAGTTTTCATAAACTTTATGAACGTTGGCAAAAATGTATAACTAACCAAGGGAACTACTTTGAAGGAAAGAAAGTGTAATTCTTTTTACTATAAATTACTCGTATTTAATAAACGTATTCCTGGAACTTTTCTTCTTCTTAATGTGCCGCCTCCTATCGGAAGTTGGCGACCAAACTGTTAATGACGTACTAGGAATATTAATGCGGTGGTTTTCCGTTGCCTTCCGCATGATTAGTAAGGGACAAACACAATATCCATGCCACAGCGGGAATCGAACCCGCGACCCGAGGATCACGAGAAACACTGAAGCCTCAGCCCCAGCCCTCTCGGCCCTGGAACTTTTAGAAGTACGTATATATAAGTAACCTCAATTTATAATGCTGGCAATGTGAATAATTCAATTATTTTTATCTCTTTCATTATCGATCTGTTTTAGCTGCAAAAAACTACCTCCTTATTTTCTGTTTTATCCTATGCTATGAATCACTTAGTCCTTTAACAATAAACCATTAATGAATGATATAATCAAGTACCGAAAGGCTAAATGGATATGTCACATGAGCCATTGAAGAACTGTAAAACTTCTAATTTGTAATTTATGTATACTTGAAATGAAGAAACTGGTCGTAACGGAGGCGTGTGCAATTCATCGCCGACAATGCGATTGTTATACCCCCGTACCGGCAATGAGTGAAATATTCAATGAAAAATTAAGTTGTATTCTTTCGTCACTCGTCATTATGAAATGACAGCTATGCAAATTACCTATCTTTTCCTTTTCCTATCCGTTTTCCTACCCGTTCATTTCTTTCACACATTATAAATTCATCGACAAAACGCACAACTCGCTTCTATTGTTTGCATATAGATGCGTCGTTTATGTGCATTCTGTTCAGCACTTTTCTTCCTTGTAATTGATACTCTAAACCAACTTCTAATTATGAATAAATTTATTTTTATAATTTTCGGAAGTATTCCTATATTAGTTTTCATTGTTTGAAATGGAATGACCGCAAGCTAATGAAGCCTACGCGAGCTGACGAATGCGCGCAAACTAACGTAGTCTGCGCATGCTACAACAATGCCTTCGTAACTGAGGGTTCCAAGGTAGCGTTAAAAATGATGGAAGAGTCGATTTATTTTTTCGTTAATAATTTTGGAATTTTTGCATATTAAAAATTAAAATGCATTTTAATAACAAATCAAATACAATTTCAGATTTGTACTTACAAATATTTTGCAGCAATTTGATTAGAAATATTGGTTCATAATACGTATAACCAAGATTTGTCGCGCGCTTTTCTGCAAATCATTTTAAAAGACCATTACATTTTTTATTCAGAATCAGAATAACGTGCTACATTTTCACAGTTACTTCTAAAAAATTTACATTTTTCTTATTAAATCAATTTCTTTGCATCATTATTTTTCGCGGACTTTCCAGGCATGTGCCTATGTAGACGCACTCATAGAAGGCTTGATGCAGTTTTTATTTTTGTTGACAACATTGGCTAGAAATTACCTTTCGATAACATTAGGCCTAACAATTAACTGTTGATAACATTAGTTAGGCCTAAGAATTAACTGCTATTGACAACAATTAGATGTTCATTTATTAGGCCTAAATGCAATTTGTTATTGCTAGAAATTACCTTTCAATACATTAGGCCTAACAGCAATTTGCTTTTGAGTGCAGTTAGCGTTTGAAAATGAGGCCTAAAAACAATTACCTGTTGGTAACGTTAGTTAGGCTTAAGAATTAATTGCTATTGACAACAATTAGATGTTCATTTATTAGGCGTAAATGCAATTTTATTATTGCTAGAAATTACCTTTTAATAACATTAGGCCTAACAACAATTTGCTTTTGATAGCAGTTAGCTTTTGATGACTTTAGGCCTAACAACAATTAGATGTTGGTACATCAGTTAGGCTTAAAAATTAATTGCTATTGATAACATTAGGCCTAACAGCAATTTGCTACTGAGAATAATTATTATCAATAGACCTAAGAGCATTGAGCGACAACAATGGCGACAATACTTTTTAACTGATGCAGGGAACCAATTTTTGCATCACTGCATAATTATACACATATCTTATCTTGGCTAGTTTAGGAATTGATTGATTTATTACATGTTATATTTTGGCTTTAAAATTTTTCAAAGAAACCTTCATTGTATCATTAGATCACATACAACTGAACCAGTTTCGACCATCTCGAACTTATTAATATTCGTTATATTCATTCATGACGCGTCGTTACAAGCTCTTTGATATATGATATGCCATATATTAGCCTTTGAAAATTTCTAAGGGATAATGGCTACTTAAGAGCACGTGCCAGTTAACCATTTCGGCCATTTTCGAACAAAATTTATCAACTAGCGAAACAGTACTTAACAATGTTATATTCGTTCATGGCTCGTCGTTACGAGTGGTTTGATATATTATTTACTATATCTTAGCATTGAAAATTTCTAGGTGGTATCATAACAGTACAATTAGAGCGCGTGCCATTGTACCGATTTCGACCACCTTCGAACTTGTCCGTGCCATTTCCCACATCTATCCATTGGTGAAAACAGATTTTTAAAATCTTTTATATTTTCCGAGAAAATCGAGTTACGGACAGACGGACGGACGGACAAGGCCAAAGCATAAAGAGCCTTTCGGTACATAATAAACCATTAATGAATGATATAATCAAGTACCGAAAGGCTGAATGAATACTGCTACATAAACCATTGAAGAATTGCGTTATTTATATATTCCACCTGTAAAACTTCTAATTTGTAATTTGCGTATATTTAAATGGATTAGGGCACGTGCTACTTAACCAATATCCACTATCATTATTTACTCGTTATATTCAGTCATGACATGTTGTTACGAGTTGTTTGATATATTACATCCCAATTCTTAGCATTGGAAGTTCCAACAGTACAACAGGGTATAATATGGTTCCATTAGGGCACGTGCTACAAAACCAATTCCCATTACCATTATTAATTCGTTATATTCACTCATGACACGTTGTTACGAGTAGTTTGATATATTACATCCCATTTCTTAGCATTGGAAGTTCCAACGGTACCATAGGGTACCTTACGTTACCATTAGAGCACGTGGTATTTAACCATTTCCCACTATCATTATTTACTTGTTATATTCACTCATGACAAGTTGTTATGAGTTGTTTGATATATTAAATGCCATATCTTAGCATAGAAAGTTCCAACAGTACTATATGGTAACATTTGGTACTATTCGGCACGTGCTAGTAAACCATTTCCCACTATCATTGTTTACGCGTTATATTCACTCATTACAAGTTGATACGAGTTGTTTGATATATTACATGCCATATCTTAACATTGAAAGCTCCAATGGTACCATATTTTACATATAGTATCATTAGGGCACGTGCTACGTAACCGTTTTTCACTATCATTATTTAGTCGTTATATTCACGCTTCACACGTCGTTACGAGTTGTTTGATATATTGCATACCATATATTAGCATTGAAAGTTACCCTCATATATTCGTTCATGAGACGTCGTGACGATTTATTTTATATATTACATGCCATATCTGGTTAGAGGAAATTTTTAAGGGAGTATCGTAATATTACCATTAGAGCACGTGCTATTAGAGCACGTACTTATTCCGGCTATCTCAGGTTCGTACTTGTTCGTGCTCTGTCCCATATTAATGGTTTGGTTGGTTTGTTTGGTATTAACGTCCTTTTCAACTGCTATGGTCATTTCAGGACGGCGTTATAGGGGCCGCAAATTTTGCCTCGCAAGGGTTCTTTAACGTGCAGCCGGCAAACGACTACACGGGACCAACGGCTTTACTTCCCTTCCGAAGGAAGTGCATGATCTCAGGATTTACCTCTAAAAAATCCTCGTCGTCCTCGGCCGGGATCGAACCCGCGTACTCGGGCATCAGAGGCGATCACGCAACCTGCTGAGCCACCGAGGCCGATCCATATCAATGGATTGGTGAAAACAGAGTGAGAAAAAGTTAATTCGTTTTCAAGTTATCGTAATAAATAGGGTAACAAATTGTAACAAATGCAACTTTCTTTCACAATCAGTAAACAACCTAAAACACACAAAAAGTGAATAAGTGCCATACTGTGTTGAATTTAAAAGTGCATCAAAAATGCAACTTTTCTTGTTAATGCAACTTTTAATTTGTTTGTAACTTTATTCTTTATTGTAAATTTATCATCCGCTGTTCTATCATGCCCTCTTCCTCCCCCTTAATGATTCTTTAAAAATTTCCTTTCTGTTCGAAAGTTGCAATAGTTTGCTCCTTTAGAATCTGCCTTCCATGTGCTCTCCACGTCGATATTTGACGTTAAGAACAAAATTTTCGATGAATGAAGAGTTATACAATTGAAAGGAAGACATTGGATTTACTTTGCAGCACGTTGTCCCGTTGGCGATCGCTCTTCCACAACTAAGTGTTTTTTTAATTTCTGACCACGGACTACACGATGACAGGAGAAGAAGTAACTATCCTTTCATTGACTCTGACTTAAGATTCATTTCGCTTAAGATCGTTTCGACTCAAACGTTGGGAGTCTGCTGTAATTATCGAGAAACTGCTGTAATTCTGTGACCTAGGACACCATCTATCGCGCTAAAATGAAAACAGTTGAGAGCACATGACTATTTGGTATCACCTTTCTTCCGTTCTCCAACTCTACCTTACGTAGTTTAGTGTGGAGCTGTGGAGTGCCAATATGCCTAAAGTCGCCAAAACCAGCGTCGCTAAAGTGCGGTCGTATGTTGCTGAGTTTGGGAACGAGTTCCAGGTAACCCCACGAAATGAACTTTTGTGTAAAATATGTGGAATGCTTGTGTGCCATGAACGCAGGTCGACCATTGTGATACATCGTACAACTGCTAAACATCAGTCATGTTTAGACAGGTCTACTTCAAATGGTATGCGGCAGTCTTTTATACCTGATTCTCAGCATGATTTTTCAGACAAAATTGTTTTGGCTTTTTTATCAGCCGATATACCCTTATGGACCATGTTCTTCCTTCAGAAACAACACTTCGATCACGTGTGGCTGTACTTGCAAACGAAGAAATATTACGAATTAAAAAGGAAGTTGCCAATAAGAAGGTTTTCTTCGTTACAGACGAAAGTGATGTTGGAGGCAAAAAATTCTTCAGCTCATTACTAGGAACTGCAGACAATCCCACCACCACCTACTTAGTTGACTGCAAAGTTTGCCAAGAGAACATTGACCGCCAGTATGTAGTGCGCCTTGTGGATTACGTATTGAAAGATTACGAAATTGCGAGCGACTTCGTGCTATTGTTAACCGATGCAGCTCGTTACATGAACGCTGCAGGAACCACGTTAAAGGTGCTTTACCCTGCAATGAATCATGTGACTTGTATTTCCCATTTACTTCATAATTGTGCCGAAAAAGTTCGAGCATCATTCAAAAATGTAGACGATCTCATTGCACGAGTAAAAGCAGCCACAGTGAAAAATAAACAACGCAAGCAACTTTTCAGGAACATCGGCGAACCGCCTGAGCCTGTAGTTACACGCTGGACTACCTGGCTTAAAGCTGCCGTATATTATGCGGTTAATCTGCCCGCAGTTAAAGCTATTGTGCAAAGCTTTCATGGCAACGGAGTGTTGGTAAGCCGTGCAAAAGAAGTAGTGAACAATTCTGAACTCACACAAGACCTGCTTATAATTAAACAGTGCTATGAATGCCTAATCCATTCTGTTGAAAAATCAGAATCCAGCTCTTACGATATGGTTACAGCTTACGAAGATTTGAATTCATTTAAACTTTCACCAAGACCCTTGCAATGTCAAAGCATACTTGAAAAAACGAGTGGACAACAACAAGGATTTTGTATGCATCAACACCCTTGCTCGAGATGACATCTCACCAAGCAATTACATGCTCCTGCAACGCTGCCCAGCCACGTCTATTAGCGTCGAACGAAGTTTTTCAATGCTGAAAAATATATTAGCAAAAGACCGCCAATTCAAAGATGAAAACATTTCCATGTATTTCTTGTTGCATTATAACACTGTAAACAAATCCCAGTAATAAAAATGTATAATTTTTTTATATTCGCAACTTTTTGCAACTTTTATCGTTTGTAAATGCAACTTTTTAGATTTTAGATGCAAGATTTTTGTTGCCCTAGTAATAAATAAATAAGCTCCTAACTTACTTACTTTTCAAACCCGCTTATCGGTTATGGTCGCGGGGGCAGCATCCCTATGGATGGTCTCCAGCGATCGCGATCTTCCGCCATCAGGTGCATGTCCTCCCTGGTAATACCGAAGCGACTCGAACCCAGATTCTCCATGTAGTCTAGCCACCTAGTTCTAGGCCGACCCCTTGGTCTCTTACCCACCGGCTTGGAAAATAACAACTGCCTAGGAAGACCAGTTTCCGGCATCCGTATCACGTGGCCATACCAGCGCAACTGAGATCTCTCAATGCGGAGAAGTAGCGGCTCAACACCTAAAGACTCCCTTATTGTGCTGCTGTAATTCTATCTAGTAGGGTAACACCTGCCACACCTCTCAGAAATCTCATTTCGGCCGCTTGTACCCGCGATCGCACTCTTTCGGTC
The DNA here is from genome assembly GCA_023313115.1 of Rhysida immarginata. Classification (NCBI taxonomy): domain Eukaryota; kingdom Metazoa; phylum Arthropoda; class Chilopoda; order Scolopendromorpha; family Scolopendridae; genus Rhysida; species Rhysida immarginata. Next base: position 1,208,946 of record JAHWFO010057934.1, on the reverse strand, counting down.
ATTACCCAAGCCTCATGACCTTAGGTCAGAATGGGGACAAAGATAGATTTGAAGACGGAGAGCTTGGTTTTGTTACCCAGCTCGCGTTTCGTTACCACGGATCGCCACAGTTCGCGTCTGACACAGCTTGCTGCACCGATCCGAGCATCCAATTCTTTCTCCTGCCACCCATCACTCGTGAATGCAATCCCGAGATACTTGCATTTCTCCACCTGTCTCAATGAGGCTCCCCTAACATGGAGAGCGCACTGAGCAGGCTGTCTTGAAAGGACCAGAACCTCAGTTTTAGCTACACTGATCTTCATCCCAGCTTCTTCACATTTGGCTGCAAATCGGTCTAGTGCGAGCTGAAGGTTCGTGTGAGAAGACCCAAAGAGGACAAGGTCGTCAGCAAAGAGGAACCTCTCCACCAAGCAGTCACCCACACAAACACGCTCATCGCCTCGGCTGCCCCTGTCTATCCAGTCCATAAATATACTGAACAAGAGGGGCGACAGTACGCACCCTTGGCGGAGTCCAACACCCATGGTGAACGGTCTTGACTTAATGCCATTTATCCGGACACACATCTCAGAGCTTTCGTACACAGACATGATAGCAACCAGTAATTGCCCATCCACTGCATACTCTTGCATCACTTGCCAGAGCTTCTCCCGAGGAACTCTGTCATATGCTTTTTCGAGGTCTACAAAGCAAGCGTAGACCTCTTTTGCATACTCCCAGGATTTCTCAAAGATTTGCCTTAGAGCAAAGATGTGATCCGTCGTGCTTCGGCCAGGTCGGAAACCACACTGCTCCCCCGACAGTTAGGAGTCGACTATTTCCCGACTTCTCTTCCCCAGACATTTAGCGTACACTTTCCCAGGAATGCTGAGCAAAGAGTTGCCTCGATAGTTGTTGCAATCTGTCTGGTCTCCCTTTTTGAAGATAGGGATCACAATTCCTGTCTGCCATTGCTTAGGGGCCCGTCCAGATATCCAAGCAACCTGACACACTCGAGTCAGCTACAAGATACCATCCTGATTTAAGGCCTTTAACATCTCGAACCGGATTTCATCATCACCTGCAGCTTTGCCACGCTACAGGGACTTAATGCCCATCTGACTTCTGCTTCAGTGATACTACCGTGACTACTCTCCGCTCCAAGGTGCACCTCATGTGCCTCAGTTGTTGCTGTCACCGGATTAAGAAGGGATGCAAAGTATTCCTTCCACCTATGCAACACGCTCTCCTCCGTTTTCAGAAGCCTCCCATCTGAACTCTTAATAGTTTGTGATGAAAGAGACTTCTTTCCACGGAGGCGGCGCAGGGTCTGCCAGAATACCTTGTTTGCCGAACCATAGTCTGCCTTCAATTTCTTCCCGAACTTCTCCCAGGCTTTGGCTTTAGCTGTTGATACTGTCTTTGCTGCTGCTTTTCGCGTCTCAGTGTACCGCGCTCGACTCGAAGTTGACTTATTTGCCTTGACAGCTTCTTGAACTGCACCGTTCCACCATGCAGTCCTTTTCTCAACGCCATGCGCCACACTCAGCCGCTTACGACCACAGCACAATGCAGCCGAAGTAATCACAGCAGTTTTAAACAACTGCCACTCCTCTTCAACAGTACCATGATCACTAGGTAATTCTTTGAAACTTGAAGATATGTTATCTGCAAAGGTCTTCCTCACAGCTCTATCCTCCAATGCGTCCCATTTGATGCGCCAAGTTTGTCTGAACCTAGTATTTCGCTTTGGTTGGCATGGGTTCAGAGAACCGCAAAGTGCAGACAACAAGGTGGTGATCAGTTGATAGTTCTACCCCTCTTCTCACACGAGTATCAAACACTGATCGGAATAAGTCGGATGAAACGATTACAAAATCAATCAGTGACTTCTGGTCCATTGCCTCCCTGTACCAGGTATACTTATAGACATCCCTGTGCTGGAAGAAGGTGTTTGTGATGGAAAGTCCATTGTTGCAACAGAAATCCAACAAGCACTTCCCATTTGCATTTAAATCTGGGTCATCATTCCTCCCAATCACGCCTTTCCACGTTTGGTCATCAGCCCCTACGTGTGCATTGAAGTCGCCCATCAGAATGACAGTATCTGCACTCCCTCTCCTGCTAAGAGCAGCATCAACTTCATCTAGAAAAAGTGGGTACTCTGTGACTGCATTCGGAGCATATGCAACGAATAGAGAGAGAGACCGTTTCCCTATCTGAAGCCTCAGGAGACACAACCTTCCACCTAAAGGGGTCCAATCATGTTAGGGCAGTCATGTTAGGGTCGACACCAGAGTAGAAAAGCTTCCACCCTCCTTCTAAGTCCACAGTTCCAGAACCCGGACGTTTCGTAGAGGTAATACCTATGATATCCAGTCGATACCGTTTAGCTTCCTCCACTAACTCTGATTCCTTTCCTGTCATGGTGAATACGTTCCAAGTGCCGATTGACAGCACCCGATCCCGTTGTCGCTTAACCCGTTTCTCCTCCTGGGTAAAGGCATGCGCTGCCCCAGACCGTTTCCACAAGCGCATAGCGAGTGCACTGGTGGGGCTTCTCGGAGACATTGCTCCGAGATAACAGCCGGGAGACTGTCGACCATTTTTCGAAGGAGAGCCTCTGCCTAACTCCCGAACGCGGGTGACTTTAATCTGCGTCACACCCGATGCAGTATGAATTCCCTCATTCGTCGACATCATGAGATATATGTTTGTTTGGATACTCTTCGTCTCACTTCTCAACCATGACCTTTCTCGTAAGGGTGACCCTAAAGTAGCAGTGCTACAACTAGTATAGCTCAGAGAATCCCTGAAGCACCCAAACCCCTGACCCACGGTAAGGGGGCATCCACTCAGGGGATAAGCTCCTAACGAATAATAAAATTCTTTTGATTTAGTGTCCGTTCTGTCCTTTTAATAATTGTCATCTCGTGTATCATCTAACGTTAAGAGCACGCGCTGAGCCGAACCTATATGCTCATTACGCGTTTTCCCAGTGCAATTGTACTGATTTCGGCCATCTTCGAACTAAATTTATCAATTAGCCAAACAGTATTTAATAACATTATATTCGTTCATGGCTCTTCGTTACGAGTGGTTTGATATGTTGCTTACTATATCTTAGCATTGAAAACTTCTAGAGCGCGTGCCATTGTTCCAATTTTGACCATCTTCAAACTAAATTTATCAATTGGCTAAACAGTATTTAATAACGTTATATTCGTTCATGGCTCATCGTTACGAGTTTTTTGATATGATAACTTACTATATCTTAACATGGAAAAATTTCGGGGGGTATCATAATAGTACAATTAGAGCGCGTGCAACTGTACCAATTTCGACCATCTTCGAACTCGTCCGTGCCATTTCCCATATCTATTGATTGGTGAAAACAGATTTTTAAAATCTTTCATACTTTCCGAGAAAATCGAGTTACGGACAGACGGACGGTCGGACAAGGCCAATGCATAAAGCACCTTTCGGTACTTAATAATGCGTTCTTAATATATACACGCTGCAATTACAGTGTCATCACTTGAAAGTTTTGCCATCATTAAATGTGTGCTTTTTTTCTTAACACAAGTTAACGTTCATTATGCTGCAATAATGTCACCAAAATGTGGTTTTAATGTTGCCATGAAATTTCCAAGGCAATCGGACAAACAGTTCCAGACACGTTATTCACGAACTAATCGCATTTAATGGGGCCCTGGTCTTTATCTTTTCTATCAAACAACTGTAAATTTTTCGAAAATGCAAGGTTTAACTTACGATAGAAAAAATCCGCTAATCAAACAGTTAGGTCCATGACGGTATTTAATTGTCTGTTTCTCTCCGCTTACGAATTTTATAGTAGATAGTCAATTTTCAAGTGATTGCGATTTTCGATAGAATTACAGTACTAAAAACCTAGTTCTCTAATAAAAAAATGTTACAAAAACATGTGCAGATGGAGAGATATTCCATGCACAATGCCAGTCGTGAAAACATTCCAAAAACTAACAAAAAAAACTGATTATACAGTTCACCATAATCTTAAGGCCTGTTTCACACGGTCCGGGCTTTGTCCGTCCGGCTAATCGCCCGGACGGGCAGCGCCGGGATGCTGTCTTCACACGAGAGCACGGGTCCGGACCTTCTTTGGAGGAAGTTTAAAAAAAAATTGTTTTGGTCGCTTCATAGATCGCTTCATACATCGCCGAAAAATGTTGCAGGCAAATTGGGTTCATTCATTATTAGAATAAAAGTATCTTCTAGGAATTTTCAATGTCCTCTTTGCAAAATTAAGAGAAGAAAAAATAAAAATTTTAATTACAGTAGAACCCCGTTAATACGTCTTCCAAGGGATCGAGCAAAAACTACGTATTATCTGGGATTGAAAAATTGTTTGTCCATTCGCTGAAAACGGAAAAGTGTTGTGTTACGAAATATGTTTGAGATACATTTATTTATTTATTTTATTTATTTATAAATTGGTTAGGAAAAAATGACAATAGCATATACTGTACATCTTGAATTTTTTTATACATTTTATTTACTTATATCTGGAAAGAACTCTGTAATTTGAGTCTGTTTAAATGATTGCATATAATTATTAGAAATTATATTCTTTAAAGTACAATGCCAGTGTAAAAGGTGGAACATTTCAATGTACAGAAGGTACGACCAAATCTCGTCTAAAATCGACAACTTACAATGCATGACGTTTCAGTGCCGAAGCTTTCTTTATAGGAGGTGACTTTTCTATGTCGGAGCCTCTTTCTCGTTAGCCTCGAGCACTACCAAAACGACGTAGCGTGTTTCCATGCTCAGGTCTGATAGTTTCTAAAAGGCCATGGACAAATTAATAAAAATAAATGAATTTACAGTTTAATTCATGAGTGATCTACCATGGATTTAGAAATTGTTATTGTTGTTAATTATTGTATGTAATTTTTTGTTAATTTGATGATTAATGCTAGCAAAATTGTTGATTGTGACATCTTTGTGGAGAGGAGTGTTTATGATTAGCCAGCGCATAATAGTAAAAGCGAGGCCTACGAGATAAGGCCTGGAAGCGAAAAAGTCACCTGACCAACTGGGTGCTAGTAACAATCCAATCTTCATTGTTTCCAACAAAAGGAAAGACACCGATTGTTAACATCCAAGATGGAGACAATGAAGGTTGGATTGTTGCAAGCACCCAGGTGGTCAGGTGACTTTTTCGCTTCCAGGCCTTATCTCGTAGGCGTCGAGTAAAAGAGATGGCCACCGTAATCTATATGTAAATACGGGAACCCATTTTTTGTCATACACATTTCTCTGTGTTAACGTGGATGAATACGCATGAACGTATATGGTTGGAAAGGTCATGTGCTAAAGATGTGCACAATATATTTTGTTTGCTTATTTGTTTACGTTAACCCTCAGGTATAAAAGTGTTTCAAAAAAGGTAGCATTAAGGAACAGGTTTTCGTCATATTTTTCAACGCATGTAGCACTGCCATTATTCAGTAGTCATTCATTTATTCGTGGGTAATTTATAATCCGACTCTTCATTAATCATTGATGTCTGCTTCCGTCCTCAAAACTCGTGATTGGTGGATTAACAATGGAGATTTCGTGAATGGTGGATTTAACATGAAGATTTCGTGAATGGTGGATTAACAATGGAGCTTTCGGACCATTGTGCTTGAAATTAAAATATAATAATATTATGAAAACGATTATAAACAATTGTCAACAGAACAATGTGTAAAAACGTCATTGTAAAAGCAATATAAAGCCGTTCGTTTTAGTTGTTCATCCGATGTCGCTCTTTGCATGTGTACTGACAAACCGTGTTCCAGCATGTTTTCTGATAAAATTATTTTCAGTTGGCTTGCTAGTTTAAGTTTAATATGTATTCAGTGGAATCATGACATAATGATTGCATGTATTGTTGTTTTCGTTGTTAAGTATTGTATGTAATTGTTTATTTGACCATCGAGAGAATGCCTCACCCAACGCCACCTAAAAAACAAAGCCTGTTGACTGCGTCATCAAACTTATCGCGTCCAAAGCTTGTTCGTCGGTTAATATTCCTGATTTTGTCTTTAAGGGCTGTCTAAATGGTATGATCGTACCCATTACTCATTTATTCAATGTCTCTTTTACTACTGGACGTTATCCCAATTCCGAAGAAAACCGAATCTCCCGTGCACAAAGCCTATAGGCCCATTACTATTATTTCCTTCCCTGCCAAGTTACTCGAGACCTTGGGTTGTTGACCAATTATCAAGTCATGTGGAGAGTTTTCTTCCTGATGCTCAACACGGCTTTCGTAATAGTAGAAGTACTCAATCTACTAACCTTGCAATTTTTATGCATTATGTCACGCGTCAGTTGGACAATAGGAAACAAGTAGATGCTTTATTTTTGGATTTTGCTAAGGCGTTCGCAAGGTTAACATCTCTTGTCTGCTGACCAAGTTAAACTATGCTGGACTATCAAATCGTGCCTTAGATTGGTTCAGTTCAATGTTGAACGGCAGAAGTTTCAGAATACGTTTTTTAGATCAATCATTTTCTGCTTTTCCCATTAAAAGCGGTGTACCGCAGGGTTCTCCCCTTGGTCCTTTATTATTTAACATCTTCGTCGCAGATCTTCCCTTGTGATTGCGTCTTACCAACTGTAAATATTGATGTACGCTGACGATGTGAAACTATATTATGCCGTAGACGACTAGAGAGATTGTGATAGGCTGCAACAGGCACTGTTACGTGTACATTAATGGGCCAGAGACAACGGTCTGGAGTTAAATGCCAAGAAATCTTTCGTCGTTACGTTTAGTCGATCAACAGCGCCCTTTTTATTTAAATATCATGTCAACAATGACTCCCTTACCCGGAACAGCGTTATTAGGGATCTCGGAGTGACTTTGTCAGATAACTGTTCATTTGGATATTTCATTTGTCAGATAACTGTTCATAATCACATCAATCAGATTTATATGGATATTTCGCGCCGATTGGGTATGATGAAGAGATCTCTGCACTTTTTCTCGGGTGTTCGAGTCTTTAGTACGTTATTTAAAGCTTTTGTCATCCCTAAGATAATTTATTGCGCTTGGATCTGGTCAGGCGGCAACGTCCAAGCCCTGAACAAAATTCAGAGCAAATGTCTTAGTTTTAATACCTTCTTGAGAAGGCATCTGAAAAACAACTTAACATATTTAGCTCATAACAATTTTAACATTCACCGCATCATTAGTGACTGTCTTTTTAATGTATTATTAAGTGTTTATCATGGCAGAATTAACGTTTTTCCGTTACTAACAGATTTTAATTTTCAATCATTAAGAGCGACACGTAGGGGTTATGTTATAAATTCCGTTATTCGATGGAATTCACACATTGAACGCATAAACCCTGTTAATAAGTTAGTTAAGAATTATATGGTTAATTTTAACGCTGCGTAATTTTAAAGATTTTGTTTGCGTTGCGTCTTTGTTTCCTTAATCATTATCAACTATAATAATTATAGAAAAATCGAATTATGGGAATTAATGATACATCGTCGCTAAGACGAGATATCTAATGAGTTTAGATAGCATATCAACGTGAAATAACTCTACAAATAATGCCAGGCCATAATATTCACATTCTACGTATTTAACCATATTAATAACCCTAATCTTCGTCTTGTGCGCTCTTCACAGCTCCCAATGTCGGATGCCAGCTTTCTGTGCGCCTTTCGTTTCAATGTGCTAGTGCGCTTAATGCATGAAGTTTCAGGTTATTTTACCTAATCCTAAACGAGTGCGAGCGTTTGTGTATACTAAGAGTGTGTCTAAAAAGACACCCTTAAAATATACAATTATCGTATAAGTTGTATAGATCGATCACAAATTTAATGTTGACAATAATTAAATTAAATTAAAACGAGGCACGTGAAGATTAATCGACACTAAATAATTTATAGCATTAAATAATTAAGTCAATACTAGATGTTAATACATAAATCTTTCTTAATTTAACCAGATGCACTCACCTTTGAGATGGCATTTTTCCTGTTGAACGAGATTTCCACGTTCCTCCGTTGATGCATTTGTATGTGATATCGTAGTACTGAAGACGATCATTAATATAGCGCTTTATTCCTCGTTTTCGGGCACATTCAAGTGAACGGGAACAATACGTCCAAAGTTGAACAAACTCCGTTTTTTTCTAACTCTCTAATAAATAATTGCAATGCCTCGTATGAGTCAAATTTCATTCCTCGTAAGAGCTTCGACATTTTCACAGTCGCCATTTTGAATCACGAGCAGAATGAATCACGTGACATAACTCCATCAGGGAAGAGGGACAACGGGAAGCGAAGTGATGCTCTTTTGTTGAAACAAAAATACATGTAGCGATCCTAACGCCTGGGACATGAAACGTTAGGCTCTGTAACCTTGGGGGTGGCCGTGGCCTGGTTGTCTCGTCGGTTGGCTTGCCAATCGATGGAGTTCAGCAACTTCAGGCGCGGCCAGCTGCTGGTTGAGTGACGGCCTGGGCTTGAGGGCCACTGCTGGCGGGACAGCTATTTGGGGCGCGGCTGTTGGGGGACTTTGGTCTGACCCATTTGCCGATTGACCATAGCTGGTGTTCCAGCAGTTGGTGACAGCCTCTGGTTCGTTTATCCCCAGCAGCTTTTCCATCATGAAACCCCCCGTGCTTCGGAGGGCACGTTAAGCCGTCGGTCCCGACTGCTACTGTCATCTCGTAGCAGTCGTTATTAATGGGATGGCGCAAAACTCCCTCGTAGGAGTAGGTGCCGCAGATTATCGCTTGCGATAATCTACCCTCTGTACCAGATAAGATAAGAAAAGATCTGTAACCTTCAACCCAGAGAGCGTTAAAGAAAGTTTCTGTTTTAACCTCTAACCCAGACATGAAGAACACTTTTACTTTCAATTTCAAAGCGACTGCCTGCCTGCAATTGCTGTCAATGCAGGTGAATTTATGTTATTTTTATAATTTAATTTAGGAGAATCACATAATTTGAAGTCTTTAATTTAATGTTCTAATTCTGTACGTATACTTGACATGCATATTTCATTATTTGAATGATTGTTAACCATTTTAATTTTCAATTCGAAAAATAGAAAGTGCTTGCATTTATTACTGTGTTTGTCATTTTTATGTTTATTTTTAATGTAGTAAAGAATATTAGAAATTAATTTAAACACTTGAACCCATTTTTATCTTAAAAAGTTAAGAAGGTTTAAAAAAGTTAATTCTATTGTGAAAAGTTAATTTAAAGTGGGAAGTAGAGAACTGCCAGGGAGGAGGGAACAGCCAGGGAAAAGGGTGGAGCTTGGAACAGCCATCCTCCTCCTGGAACAGCCCCGAGCCACGTTATGGAGGGGGTGCGACATAACAGCCAGATAACTCATGTTCCAGACGTTGAAGCTCAGTGGCGCTGTTTTTCTTAACACCAAAATAGCATTGAATCAGTTACGAACTTCGCCTCCCGTTGTCCCTCTTCCCTGACTCCATCTCTGGACTGCAGCTTATCACGTGACAAATCACTTGCGTCACTTCCTTTGTATTGAACGGAAGGCGTACAAGGTTGCACTGTACGTAGCCACTGCGTTTAACTTATCTGCTGCCAAAGACTATCATGTACATTTATTTTCTTAATTTTTTATTTTATTTTTCTTTGTTCTAACTTTTAGTGCTCAAATTTTTTCTCTTTTTTTTTTATTCTTTTTTCTTTTTTATTTATATTCATCAACCTCAATTTGGGCCTTGCCTGTGGGGGGCAACTTGAGGTCCATCGTCTAGGTTTTCTAGACGTATGCTCCCTCAGTTGTTGTCACATTATTATTATTATTATTATTATTATTATTATTATTATTATTATTATCCCGAAATTTGCCCTAATGATGATGATGTAACAATGTATGACGTTTCAGTTGTTTGGCTTTCTTTCTAGGAGGTGTTGCCATAGTAGCCTGAGCAACAATCCAACTTTCATTGTTTCCAACAAACGAAATATCGCTGATTGTTAAAATCCCGAAAGGAGACAATGAAGATCGGATTGTTGCTCAGACTACTATGATCAGGAGACTTTTCAGTGCCGCGGCCTGTCTTTCTCGTCGGCTACGTCCTAGAAAGAAAACCATACAACTGAAACGTCATGCATTGTTACATCATCATATCGACCAAATTTAGGGCTTATTATTGGTAGATATACGATTAACAATGAAATAAAATACGATTAAAATTAAAAAAAAATAAAGACTAAAAAAATAACACATTAAATCACTCGTATCTGCTTATTGGCCAATTTTTGGCTGTTACATAAGTAGCCGTTCTTCCTCCACTCTTCGTACTCTTCAGACTTGGCCCCAGCAGACATTTTCCTCTTTGCTAAGTTGAAAACCACTTTAAAAAGACATAGTTTTCAAAATGTATAAGATTAAGCAGAAGTCAAGGAGTCATCTCTCCGCTATCCCAAAAATCGAATTCAGTGATCATTTCAACAGCGGCAGAAATGATGGGACCGGTGCACTATAAGCCAGGGGGACTTTTTTGAAGGAGCAACAATGTATAATATTGTAATTCGGTTAAAAACTTTGGGATGTCAAAAGTCCGGTCTTTTTTTTTTTTTGAACAGACCTTGTAATTAAAAAAAAAGGTAAAAGTTTGGCGGCGTGTTTAATATTAAATTTTAAAAAGAAAATACTATATAATAAAATAAACACACCACCACACTTTTATCTTTTTTTAATTATATTTTTTAGTTTTTGCACTTTATTGCACTTTTTAAGGTGAAAGCGTGTGCTTATAAAATTTATGTATTTTTTATTTTAGTCTTTTTAGCTGTTTTCTTCTAATAAGGTAAATGTTTTATACGAGCTTTTTGAATTGCACGAGCTTTTTGAGTTAATGTAGAGGCTGTATCATTTCCAAATAAAAGCACGTTATAATTCTAATTACATTGATAGCTTCTATTGTGGTAAGAATTGGTTCTGGGAGAACTTTCTTATCTTATCTGGTACAGAGGGTAGATTATCGCAAGCGATAATCTGCGGCACCTACTCCTACGAGGGAGTTTTGCGCCATCCCATTAATAACGACTGCTACGAGATGACAGTAGCAGTCGGGACCGACGGCTTAACGTGCCCTCCGAAGCACGGGGGGTTTCATGATGGAAGAGCTGCTGGGGATAAACGAACCGGAGGCTGTCACCAACTGCTGGAACACCAGCTATGGTCAATCGGCAAATGGGTCAGACCAAAGTCCCCCAACAGCCGCGCCCCAAATAGCTGTCCCACCAGCAGTGGCCCTCAAGCCCAGGCCGTCACCCAACCAGCAGCTGGCCGCGCCTGAAGTTGCTGAACTCCATCGATTGGCAAGCCAACCGACGAGACAACCTGGCCACGGCCACCTTCTGGGAGAACTACTTCTTCTTCCTCTTCACTATCCGTGTCAACTTTCAGTCCTGTGATATCTTGAACCAATTCACTATCAATTGGATCTGACAGTTGTCCACTTCAGCATAAGAGTGTAAATCAGAAACGTCATTGAAATCAGAAATTTTTCGCAGTCATTCACTGAATGGACGACCATCTTCATCATCGGTGATAGAGCATCATCATCTGTTGGAAGCTGAGCATGCAGTCTTGATCATTCGAAGTGTTGAAATTTATTTACTGTGTTATCACCATGGGTATCAGCACAATGGATTTTAGCTGTAGTAGTAGTAGTAGTAGTAATAGTAAGAGTTTTCTGAAGTGACATTTCAGACTGCGAATCACTCCTTGATTCATTGGTTGGAGGACTGAGGAAGTGTTCGCGCGGGAAGAAGAAAACAATTAACAATTAATATTAAAATTGAGCTAAAATATATTGTAATAAACTTTCTCCAAAAATTCAAATATAATTATATTTGAAAACAACCCAATATCAAAAAAATAAAAACTTAAAAAATCATAATAATTATTTAATTAAAAGAACAACCTTCCTTCCCTAAAGGCAAGGAATGTAATGAACTAATAAGGAATGTAATAAAGATATTCTTTGCCAATAAGATCTAGGAAAAGCATTTCTTACAATTTTCTAAAATGATTTTGCTTCTTAAATTTAAAAATGATTTTGCTTCTTAAATTTAAAAATAATTTTACTACATTATTAAAAAAATCCTTAAATTCAAAAAAATTTTAAGTCCTAATTCCAAATACTTTTCCAGCTTGTTGAAATTCATGGTGAACCGCTAGTTGATGAGTAAGTGAAGTAATTCAAAATGACCAACACTGAATTTGAAGAAAAACACTCCTTGTATTATGGAAATGAAGATTCTCTGATGAATTTCATAGATGATAACATTTTTTTAAGTTTATGATTTTTTAAGTTTATTTCTTCGAAATTGGGTTGTTTTCAAATATTTAAAATTATATTTGAATTTTTGGGGAAGAAACAACTTTTATGCGTGTAAATTTTTCATATCAGGATACGCTGGGCAGTTATCTAATAAAAAAATGAAACAAATTGATATTTTATGATAATCAAAGCTCAGCAGTAGTTTTAGGTATATAAATTCCACATTATAGTCCACGATAGCTGAGATGTCCCTTTAACAGAGGTTCTAATACATTTATCCTATGAACTTTTTTTTTTCGGACCAGCCACACTTTCGCTTAAAACTGTTTTGGGGGGAGTTCCAGAAGTTCTTTTTTTCATTCGATTCTTTGACCTTTTGTCTGAAATTGCTTCTTCTGTAAGATCTCACAATTTCATCACAATTACTTCAGTCCATTAAAACCGAGAATACACTTTATCCAAGGCCACTTTTAGTGAGGGCTATAGTATTTAATTTTAATTATTCAAAATATTTGAATACACGAATTTATTATTGGAATAGTAATTTCAGAGCTGGTGATTGTTGGATAAATTCAAATAAACGAGGAATTTATTTTTCTAAACGTGAATGAAGTAAGAAAAAAAAGCGTATTAAATGTGTAAAAAAAAAAATTCTAACTGGTCCTTTTTTTTATTTTTTTAAATCGACTGAATTTTAAATTCTTTTTAAACAAATAGCCTGCATTTATAATTTTGTACTTAAAAATTTGAGTTTATAGAAAGTAACTCTTACATCCTTAAAAAAATAAAAAAAAAAATATTCTTTAGGTATTTTTATACGTATCAAAACGTGTTTAACAAACGATAGAAATTATGATTCAACATGGAATCAATAGATTAAGTAAATCCACGAGAGCAGTAGTTCTCAACCTGGGGGGCGCCGATCTTGTTTTATAGGAAATTTGGATGTTTATTTTTTTTATTACGCCATGCACCATCCAGTTAAAAGGCCCCTTTATTATTAATATTAGTCAAATGTCAGGTAAGGGGCTCACCAGTCGAAAAAGGTTGGAACCACTGCACTAGAGGAACAAATTCCAAGAGACCCTGAACCCTAATTAGAAATAGAATAGCTTCAACCTCCGAAGAGA
>JAHWFO010057934.1:1167579-1195399 GCA_023313115.1 Rhysida immarginata | reverse complement strand
CCCCCCCCAACACAACCCAGTCAATGAAAAACGCCAAAACATTCAGGTTAATTTATATTGAGGTTATATCATTTACTAATAAGAAATAATTCCTAACCTCAACCAAAATATACAGAAATGGTTTATTAAGAAATAAACCATAGAAAAATAATAGACAGGTTTATTGTCTAATTAAAGCTTTAGACATACAATAAACCTATTAATTCTTCTATTAATATATTGATTCTCTCTATATATAGTTAATGTTTTGGTTGAGAAATCTTAACTAACATCAACCAATTTTAACCAGAAGTCTCTACCCCCCAACCAAGTCAATTATAAAAATAAGGCATGGAAATTCTCTTTCGGTAAAGATATGCTGGCCCTGAAAAGGGCCTTTTGTTTTTTTTATTGTCAACCGCAAACTCCAATTTTCTTCATTCAGTTTAATAATCTTGACTGGCGCTGCCTTTCTTCCCTGTTCCAGTGGGCTGGGACGCTTTCTTAGGCAGGAGCGCGGCTTGAATGTTCGGCAGCACACCACCTTGAGCAATAGTCACTTTGGCAAAAAGTTGGCTCAGTTCTTCGTCGTTTCTGATGGCCAACTGCAAATGGCGAGGAACGATCCTACTCTTCTTGTTATCACGAGCTGCATTTCCCGCCAACTCCAATATTTCCGCTGAGAGATACTCTAAGACAGCTGCCAAGTAGACAGGCGCTCCGGCGCCGACTCGCTCAGCGTAGTTGCCTTTTCGCAAAAGTCTATGAATACGACCCACTGGAAACACGACACCAGCTCTGCTGGACCTCGTCGAACTCTTGGCTTTCAGTTTACCGCCTTTTGCACGTCCAGACATTGTTTTGCGGTTAAGATAACAGGATCGAAAATTAAAAACTTTCTTAGCTTCGAGGATTTCAAGCAGGAGATTAAAAGTTTCGGTCGTAAAGCGCTATTTATACATGACAGGCGATCACATGATAGGATTCACAGCGCTCCAATAAAAATCCAAGTTGAGAGCCTGGAAGAGCCAATCACATTCAAAGTTTTCAAATTTCATTGTCAGAGAGCTCTCTATCACGTCCGCGTCTTAAAATCTCGACTCTCGTGAGAAACTACAAATATTAAAATAGTCGAATATTAAAATGAATTAGATTAGATGATTATTAGGAAAAAACGATTTTATTCCAAAATTTAGAACTATGCTTATCAAAACTAATTTTTTATGGGATTAATCTTTGTAAAAATTCAAAAGAGAAAATGAGGTCTTTTACAATTTGAAATTTTTTATAGTGTTAGTGTATAGAATACGAATGCTTTTTCTTTATTGCATATTCATTTATCTATCCCTCAATTTGGTAACCTCAGCACATCGTTTTATTCTGCTCGCTAAATTTAATTAAGTTTTGGTCTTCAATGAAGTCGCATTTGAATCAAATATGCAACTGGTAACCAATATGATTGTATTCTGTTTATTCACTTCAACGGTTTCAAACGGTTAGTCAATACTAAAACAAGTTAATTAAATGATATTATAATATTACTAGTGCTTAGAATTACTCGAAACTTCTCAACCGTAAAAATCACTGAGTAAATAAAGTTCATCATCAGGGAAAATGACATTTTCATTTATGTTACCTTTTACAACTCGTTTAAGGATTTAATTTCCATTCAGAATAAACAGTATTAAATAATCACTGGGCAACAGCGAACGTATGCACATTAAATTAATTATTTAAAATGTTTCCTATCAATCAATTGCAACTGTAAGTCAAATATTTACATTTGAAAAATTGAAAATTATCAATAGACATATTTAATATAGCCGAAATTAATTATGGATAAATAAATATGAATTACATTCTTGCCTAAGGTAATGTGAGCAATTTAATATAGACGTTAAATATAATTGTAAATGAATTTCTTGAATGAATTTGAAAACAAAACGAAAATTTTAAAGAAATAAATTCAGAATTTCAGATTTTTCGCCTCAGGATTTGACACAAACTAAATACATGTATAAATTTACTATACATGTCTTTATATAATAATTCCAAATCACTTTTAATAAGGAAATTACAATTAATTTGATTTATTTACTTCTCGGAGAATATATTATAATTACTTAGAAAACTTAGTAATGTAATTATTTATATTTAAAAAAATTATTACAGATGGAGGGCTAATCCCATTTTGGTAGGGAGTTCCATCAATTGTGTTATGGTTAAAGCATGGCATTCTGTGCTGACTTTAAACTTTGTCGCCATCAATGGAGGAACAATCCTGCAGTCATTTGTGGATGAAACAAGCCATAACCTACAACAGTGTAAGAACAAGAGATATTGTTGTAGGATATTGCCAAGGCCTTCTAGAAACTACCAGGTCTGATCATGACGTCAATAATGTACAGCCCATTCTCAAAAAAAAATAAAAAAAAATAGAATATTGTTAAAATTATAGTTTTTCGTGGGTTTCAAGTGTTAATTTTAGCTGCTAATTTTAACTTTGAAAACGTTAAAGATTTTTTTTCACGTTCTACATCAATGTAAGCTAAACGTAACAATTTTATTGAAAAAAAATTTTTGCTTTTTTTTTTTTTTTTTTTTTTTTTTAATGTATTTTTTTTTTACATATTATGATAGTCTCATAAAAATTGAACATCAATGCCTTTGTCACAAAAAAATAGAATATCAAAAAGCTAGTATACAATTTTTTTTTAGTATTTTGTCGCAAATCCTTTGCTCTGAATTACAACTTTGCATCTTTTGGGTAGTGATTCAACCAACTTTTGACATTGTTTTACTGAAAATTGATTCCACACAGTCTTTATAAATTGTTCGAGGTGGTGGGTTGCATTATCGAATGCAAACATGTTACCCCAAACATTTTCAATTACGTTCAAATCTGGAGAATTACCAGGCCATGAAACAGTTTCAATTCGATGATCAAAGGGCCACTTTTTTTTTATTTTTTGATTTACAGGTGTGGGGAAGAGCATGATCTTGTTGGCATGCACAAGAAACATCTGGAAATTGATCTTCAATTGAGGAAATCAGTCCATTTTCAAGAATCCCTTGGTATGCACTACGTAGAATCCACTCTTACTTTGAGAAACAATAGTTTTCCAACTCCTGCAGAAGACATACACCCTCCTTACCATGACATTAGCTGGATGATTGATAGATCCCTTCACGCAGGTGGGATGAAATTCTTCACTCTTTTTTTCGCCAGACATGTCCCCTTTTTCCAGCAGGAACACACAAAATTGACTCATCGCATTGTCAGCATCGGCTTTTTCTTAGGTATATATGACTTAAACTTTATTTCTCGAAGCCGTCGATTAACGACGTCTTTGCTGGCTGTAACTCCTGATTGCTTCCAGATGTTGAAAATCTCTCATGGTGCTGAAGCGATGATGGATGGCTATTTTCCTCAAAGCCGCATCCTCTCTTTCAGTGGTGATGCGCTTTCGGCCAGTGCCTAGCTCCCGTCCGGTTACTTTCCCTGTATTGACATACTCCTTCAAAGTTTTGGAAACTGATGACTTCGAACAATGAACTTTTTTTTGGCAATTTCAGTTTGTTTTTCTCCGCATTATTGGAAAAAAATGATTTTTTGCATAACTTCAGATGTTAGAGATATTTTTCATCCCATTAAAAAAGTGCTGTAATTACACTATTCAACACACATTTTGTGACTAAGACCACACAAAGTGTTCTTAATAGTAATTTGTAGGTAGAATCCGAATCTGCTTTTAGATTTTTTCTATCACGTCAAGTTTCCAAGTTATGCACATGGAAACTTCTATGTTCAAGTAATGGGAGTGAAGAGAAGCGGCTACATTGTTAAAGTATCCATATTTTGAGACCTCAAGGAAATTTACCAGGCCCCAAACACTGAATGATTTAAAAATGTATCATTGTAAAACAAGAAAGCTGTGCGTGCTAGAGAAATTTAAAAATTATATTCGTAATCAGCAGAAAAAATACTACCAAAAATCACCCACTTTTATTTTGTCACAAGAAAAAATCTTAAATTTTGTTGGCCAGTGTTAGTAATTCTTATGCCTGTTTTTATCTTGTTGGAACATCCCAATAAGCAATGTAAGGACATTAAATATAAACAAAAAATATTATTCTAATATTTTAATTTTATGAGACAGAAGTTGAAGTATTCTAATTCTTTGAGACGCTCTACTTACACAACTTACTAATTAGCAAAAAAGTATTTAAATTTAATTATTTTGCACATTAAAAAGTGGAGCAAATATACATCAATTAAAAATGTATTACAAATTTTATAAGCTAAAAAAATCAATTTAATTTTAGGATATAATAAGCGAAGAAAAAAAGTTTCAAAATATTCTATTCTTTTAGGATGGGTTGTGTTGTTGAAGCACTAAGGTTTGTGACTAGGCTTTCCAACTCTCGACTGGCAATTCTCGGACACTTGGTCCAGTCGCGCTTATTCCGTTCGCGCTTGTTATTCTACCTACCGGGCAGGGGTTGCCCGGCAGACTGGAGACTGTGCCTGATTCGGGAGACTCCCGGGTAATCCGGGAGGGTTGACAAGCCTAAGTGTAATGTTGAGCTGACTTCTGTAATAACAGGACCCGAGCCAGCGAGAGACAGGCCAGGGCACTCAAAAGTCACCTGACCATATCGAGTTCCGAGTGACAATCCATCCTTCATTGTCTCAATGTTCGATTTTAACAATCAGTGAATTTTCGTTTGTTGCTCGAAGGTGGTCAGGTGACTTTTGAGTGTCTTGACCAGTCTCTTGATAGCCTCGAGCCAACACCACCTCTACTCAAAGCCTGAGCGCGAAAATTTCATATATTGTTACATCATCATACCTAGTCATAATTTATGGCTTATTATTGGTAGAAATGCGATTAAAGATGACTACTAATGACGTTTTAACAACGTACGATGTTTCCGCGCTCAGGCTTTCTCTTTAGGTGGTGTTGCTCGAGCACCATCAGAACGACGTAACAATGTTTTTTTTTTTTTATCTTTTCCATGTTCAGGCCTGATAGTTTCTAGAAGGCCGTGCTATGACTTGTTCTTTCATTGTAGGCTATAGTTTGAACAAGCCTTCTTGAGAGATTTCGTTTGGAGTAGCACGGCACATCAAGTAGATGAATTATCAAGGAAAATTAACAAAAAGGTGATTTTGAGTTGAATTCATTTTTCTTTCTAAGATTATTTCTTCGGACCAAATGGCATTTCTAGTAGATGAAGAATAAAGGAAAACTACTTGCATCTATCGGTTAAAAAATGCAATTAATCTGGGATAACTTTGTCAAAGAGACAAACTAAATAATAAAAAAGACAAGTGTGGATAATTGTAATGGTAAACTTAGAAATAAAAAACTCTTTCACCACAACGATAATAAGTTGAAAATACTGGAAGTACTTTTCGGAAGCAATTGCTTCCATCATTCAGCAGCCCAGGAGCACCTCAAAGAAATTGAGAGAACTGCCTGTGTCTCGACAATCGACAATCGAACAGTGTAGTGTATCGGTATTCGTGTGGAACTTGAAGCATAGCTTCCATAATCTCACCCTTCATAATCATACTCCAAGGGAAATACACTGAATTAGAAAAGAAGCCTGATGTACCCACAAAGGTCATCCAAAGTATAAAAGAAAAATTGCCTCCTCTTGGTGGAGGAAAATTTGATTGACGATTGTCTAGACTAGAAGCAGACCACTAGTATTAGATAAAACACGACCTATGAAGTCTAGTAATCTGGAAATAAGACATTATCAATGTCTTCAAAATTAATATCAAGTATATGCCTTGGATCACGATATCTCTTTCTATGCATAGGATGCTTTAAAATGCCCGAGACTAGCTCGTTGCTATGATTTTCTATATTGGGCAGCATGGATTCCATGAGCCCTTGAACGTATTTGCCAATATGAGTCATGTTGAAGTCATTATAAATGGAGGAATTGCGAACAATTCTCCGATCTTTTTGCGCAATAGTCCTAAGGGTAACGTTTTGGAACGTTTGCATTCTTTCCACCTAGTCTTACATATTGTGGCCCAGACGGGCATACCATACGTCAAGATAGTCCGAACAATGACCTTATAGAGTAGGAGTTTATTATCAATGTTTAGAGCACTATTTCGGCCCAGCAGAGCAATCAAGCTAAACTTGGCTCTCCTAGCCTTATTCAACGCATAAGTTGCGTGGGGAGTCCAGGTAAGTTTAGAGTCAATAACAACACTAAGATATTTATAAGTTTCAACCCAGTCCAGTTTTTTGCCATATAGTGTTAGAGAATCTAATGATCTCTTTCTCTTCTTGGAAACAAACATCGCCTTGCATTTGTCTACATTCAATTTTAGCCTCCACTTGCTAAACCAGCTTTCACACTCCTTTAGAGCCTTCTGCAGCCGCGAGACTACTACGGCTGGTTGACGAGCACAGGTCAGTATAGAAGCGTCATCTGCGTAAAAAAAGAGCTTACATTTAGAAGGACTTGGAAAGTCTCGCATAAAACAATTGAATAATACTGGCCCCAGGACTGAACCCTGTGGGACACCAGCTTTTACTTCATACATAGGAGATAGATTATCTCCAACTCTGGCCTGAAAGAACCGGTTGGAGAGAAACGAGTGTATCAGAGTAATTATGTCTTGAGGAAATCCATCCACAATCATTTTAAAAATAAGACCATCGTGCCAGACTTGGTCGAAGGCTTTGTGCACATCGAGGAAAACGACCTCACAATACATAGAGAGATTAAGGGGCTCACTGATATCCGCTGCGAGCCTCCATGTTTGGAGTTGGCAGGAATGGTTTGAGCGAAAGCCAAATTGTTCATCGCGGAAGAGATCGTGGGCATCACAGTGCTCAATGAATCTCTTGAGAATTGTTTTTTCCAGGATTTTGGAAATTGATGGTAACAAGCTGATGGGCCTGTAGCTAACAGGATTTGCAGGATTTTGTCCTGGCTTAGGAATGCTTAAGACAACTGATTGCTTCCAAGCATCCGGGAAGTAAGTGTTCTTCCAGCAGTCGTTAATCACTTTTGCAATATCTTGAATTGTATTTGGAGGTAAATTTTTCAAAGCAGTGTTCTTAATAGAGTCTTTACCTGGAGCTTTTCTCGTTTTTAAATTTTTAATGATGCTTAGGACTTCATTTACATCAATGCTATGTTTTGGGAATTCATTGCCGTGAATATTATAGAAGCCAGTTATGCAGGATTTTACTTTCTCAGACATATCAAGTCCTATTTGCCGACCAACAGTAGGCGTGACAAACTGTTCTGAAAGTGAACTTGCAATAAGCTGCGCTTTATCATCATCATTCGTGATGAATTTGCCATTTTGGGCTAACAAAGGTGGGATATTAATGGCTTTCTTGTTTTGCAAGGCTCGAACCATGCACCTCATAGAGTTATCGTGGGTCGACAGACTCTTAACTTTATCATTCCATCTGTCATTACGAAGTGCTTTTACCTCCTCGTGAACTCTTCTTGAGAGCCTATTATAGTTGGTCTTAAGCCATGAATCACGAGTTCGGTACCACTGCCTTCTGACCTTATTCCTTTGTTCAATTAATAGTTTGATTTCTGGGGTGAGATCAAGGTGATCAGCTCGCTTCGACTCTAAGGGTGAAGCACTAGAGTCAATAGCTGCATTTATACGTTTAGTAAGCTTTTTCACATTGGTATCTATGTCGCTCGTACTATGTACGTTATTTAGTGGGTCGTCATCATTTTTGAGAATTTCTCTAAAAAATTTCCAGTCTTGTTTGATCCTCAGTTCTTCTTTGAGGTCAATGTTTACGTTATCAAAATTTAGTGCAACTGGTTTATGGTCTGAGGATAGATCATTAACAGTATAGATACTGAATGATTTGTAGAAGCCCTTCAACAACACAATATCAAGTACATCGCTTGAAGGAGAATGATCACAATAATATGTATCATCCACAGGGCCTACTGCAATAATATCAGATTGCTTTTGCACGTAGCCATACAAAAGGACACCGTTTTGGTTATGGCATCTTGAATTCCAGTGCGAGTGCTTAGCGTTCAGGTCTCCCGCCATAATAACGGGAATATTCCCGGAAAACAGCTCGTCAAGCTCATTGGTATCGAATTTATGCTTGGGCGCATTATATAGAGCCACTAGTTTCACCCCTCCCAGTGTGGCATCAGTAATGATAGCAGAGGCAGCTTCCATTCCCATATAGTCTCGGGTTGGTTCCTCCCGATGATGAATGCCTTTCTTAATAATAATTGCTGACCCACCTGACGGGGACTTTACTGTAGTGGGAAGAATTCTGTCTTTACGATAGACACAGTAACCAGGTAGCCTGAAGTCGCGGTCTGGCCTTAAGTGTGTCTCACATAGAAATGCTATGTCTATATCCCATTGGGTTAGGAAGTTGTAAAACTCAATACGCCTCCGGGGGACCCCCCTGGCGTTCCATATTACGCAACGAAGTTTACCTCGATTTGTAATAGAATAGCATCGATCAGCCATACTGTCAGTGTTTATTCGTAAGTATTCCACTCATCAGTGGCATTTTCTTGCCTAGTTCGTTTAACAAATTGCATACACTGCCAATTTGTTTATACATTTCTTGAAAATCGTTCACGTTAATGCTCTTATCTTGTTTGGAGACCATTGAGGCATAGGAAATCTCCGGGGACACTTTAGCACTTTGCACTCTCCTGACTTGCGGATATTTAGGACATTTTGTGTAACTGGAGGTGTGTTGTCCATTACATCGAATACATTTTGGGGGATCTTGTCCTTTTACATTTGGGCAGTCTTTTGACTGATGATCTTTAGCGCATTTGTTACAACGGGGGGATTCCGTGCAACCCATAGATACATGGCCAAATCGCAAACAATTATAACATTGTAGAGGTTTCTTATTACCTCGAAACATTTCAACACTGACAGCTAAGGGCCCTATGCGGGTCACACTTTTAAGTGTCTTATTGTGTTCAGTGTTTGATAACAGAACCAGAATCATGGGCATATCTATTGATCCTTTGGCTTTTTTAAGCCTAATCACTTTCTCAGGAAAGTAGTTAGCCTTTTTCAGGTCTTCATTAAAATCGTTAAGGTCATAGGTCACGTCTACATTTCGTATAACGTATTTGAGGACTTTTTCCGATTTAAGTTGATGATGCTGAATCTTTAGCACGTTCTTTCTGCCTGTGTCTTGAAACAGCTGAGTATTTATAAGGAACAACAACCAATAAAAGAAAAAGCATAAGAATCATTTTCTCTGATTGGTTACTTGGGTCGATCTTTTCACGGTCGTTTTAAACGACGATATGTTCGCAATGCAGCTGGATTGCTGCTATCATTCTGGTAAAACAACTTTAACCGCATTCTTTCTTGCTTAAAACCTTGATCTTTCTTTAAAGCTTTTCAGTAAACATAATATAATGAATGGATCAATCCATTCCATTCTGGGTATGTTGACTTTCTAATTTGCATAAACTTTATGCTAATAAGGCCGATATTGAGAACGAACATATGCTGTAATCAAAGAAAAACCTTGCCTGTTGTTTAAAACAATAAAACTACTTTAAAATCTCCATTTGTCATTCCACAGCGCCACATTTGCACTAATTTTTTCTTTCCGGAATTCTCTATCCCTTCGTCTGAATAGGCTACATTTCAATTTGCATCACAATCGGCTCATTAGATTGAGCTCTAGAGGACTCTGAGTAAGCGAACTTATTTTATAACCATCCTGTATTTACCATACAGATTTTGACTTACTTATAAATTGCAG
The DNA here is from genome assembly GCA_023313115.1 of Rhysida immarginata. Taxonomy (NCBI): domain Eukaryota; kingdom Metazoa; phylum Arthropoda; class Chilopoda; order Scolopendromorpha; family Scolopendridae; genus Rhysida; species Rhysida immarginata. The sequence continues at coordinate 1,185,638 of JAHWFO010057934.1, read as the reverse complement.
AGCATGGAAAGAATTAAAATCTATGTAAAAAATTTAAAATTTTACATCTGATATTTTTACATATATCTGTTTCAGAAACTTTCAAACAATATCTTCTTATTTTAGAAAAATAAACCTTACATAAGCTTTTCCTAAAAATAGCCTCGTTTTTATCTCTGAATATGTTTATTAAATGTCTTACTGTTATTATTATTATTTGATGGAACTATCTCGAAAATTTTTCGATATCCCCCCCCCACCCCCCCCGCTTGAGTTTCGGTTGACAGAATGGCATGTAAGATTCACTCTTTAAACATTTTAAAAGTAAAAAAATATATTCATTTATTAAAGCATAAAAGCTATCATTTTGCATGCCAGTAGAATTTTCCTGAAAATATTTTACCAAAGGGATAAGACAATACGGAATCACATTTTATGTTTCTTAATTCTAAGTTCAGGTAAAATTCAATTGAGATTTGATAAAAATGAGTAAGTTTAAATTCCTAAATTGCCATTTACAAAGGAATGTAGACATCTTTTAAAACAAATCCTTTGAAATTTCCCTTCTTGTACACACAGCTGTTGTTATATCCACATCCCCCTCGGCTTCAACATAGAAATAATTAAGATGTATTAGTTAATTCAAATGTTTTGCGTTATTGATGATTTATCTACAAGCTAAGCTAACATCTTCACATTGCTGCAATTGCCTAGGGATGAATGGACGGAAGTCTTTCAAAATATCCTGGCTATCGGCATCAGGAAAACGTAATATCACATTCCAAAATTCTGCTTCTCTAGTTATCTTTCTGAGTTGATTTGAAATCAGCTATTTTGGGTAATAAGAATGTTCAAAACTACATTTGCAGAAAACTTGTGTTAGAAACTTCAATGACAGTTAGAAACTTCAATTACATAAAAGATGAAATATGTATATCTCTGTAAATGTAATAAATCTTATCTTTAAATCTAATCAATACCGATCAAGAACTTTATAAAATTGAGTTTGTATACAACATTGTGGCCCATAGTTTTGAAAAATACGAGGTACGAGGTACGCCCAGAGAGTAAGTTTCGTTTGTCATATTGGCTTGATGTTCAGCGACGAATCTTAGGTTACCCTTCTCTGTCGGCAATGATGATCACCGCGTTGAAGTCTGGTTGCGACTTTCCCTAATTGAGCATGTTTGAGATTGGATTGGAGGACGTTTCATTCGTGCCCATGAATTACCTACTGCTGTCGCCTAGTTACACCTGCATATATAACGAGCAGGGAATGACATTCCTCAGGATGATATTCCTCAGCATCAACAGAATTGAGATATTCGTATTAGCCCCAGAGTTTTGACTTGCATCACAGCAACGGGGACTTATACAGGCTACTAATGTTTGAGTGTGAAGAAACTGACCCTATAATTTCATGGTTTGTACTAGGCCAGCTTGTTTCTGTTAAAGGAACAACGAACGCTGTTGCTGATCGAGATAGCTTGGACAACTGTGCATTGCCAACATTATGGAAACAGTTTGGGATGGCTAGTCACGCGTTGGCGCAATGCGTGGAAAGGGATGGGGACTATGTCGAAAAGTGAATAGTTATTTACATAGAGGACAAATGTGAGTATAAGATACAAAAAGAATTTTGAAAATCGGTTAACAAATAAAAAAGTTACAGCCTTCTCTGTGTCAATATGACAATGCTCCTTGCCATAAAGCAAGGTTTGTACACGACTGGTTTCAACACAACGGGGTTGAAAAACGAATTGGCCTGCCCAGACACCCGATCTCAGTTCAACTGAACACCTGTGAGATGAATAGGAACGTCGACTACGAACCAGACTATGCTGTCCTTCAGCCGTGGCTGAACTAACCAGTGCTCTGAGGTAGAAATGGAGGGAAATTCCAACTTCTTATTATCAAAAATTGGTGAAAAGTCTTCTTCGGTGGGTGGAGGCTGTCATTAAAGCAATAGGGGGTGCCACCACTTACTAATTCCTGTTTCCTGAAGCCTGTGACGCAGAAATGCTGGTGCCCAAAAACTTTTGATCATGTAGTGTATGTAATTAAATATCTGAATATCGACAAAATAAATGTGAAGTTGTTTAAAACCGTACAAAGTTTTAAATCACACTATTGTTGTTTACATACTTGTGAGGATTGAATATTTTAATTAGATTATCCTACAAGCAGTTAACTAGAAAATGATTTTCCTATGAAACTATGTTAACCGAAAACGGTATTGCATCAAATGTGCGGAGAGAGTAAATCAACCAAATAAACCTTATACATATATTATCTGTATACAATGAGGCGAATTTTGAAAAAGAATTCTATAATAGTGGAATTTTTGGAACCCAACGAGAGAGATATATATGAATAGGCAGAGATATTAAAACTCGTAAATCGTATGGTTTTAAAGAGAAACTTATTTTTTTAAAAGAAGAAAAATGACATTTATTTTTTGGGAGAGCTTTACCATCTGTCGTATACTGGACAATGTAGCCACTGATGGGAACGGATTCTTGTGATGGGCGACTCCACGTGAGGGCCACAGACCGACTGCTGCTCTCGGTGATCTTCATCTCCTCGGGAGGATCAGGGAGCTCTGAAATTGACAAGTGGTTTCCACCAAATTCCATTAAAGAGAGAGTAAATCAAAAAATGAGTGACATTGAAAAGAAACGAAATGTCTGTTTGGAACATCATCAAGAAAAGCCACCAAAATGGATTTCAAGATCGTCTTATCTGGTATTTATCACTACACCAACATTTGAAAGAATTGCTTTTTCTTATATTCAATGTATGAATAAAACATGTTTTGGTAATATTAAAAAGTACAGAGATAAGATTTACCAAACAAAAACAGTGATCTTGAATAGTTTGTAATATCGAAAGTATTATTAAAATTTAACCGTTAAAATAACTCTTCCAGTTAATTTAAAATTCCATAAGGGTGTCTTAATATGTTAATATTAGACGATGGTGATGTTTTATCAAAACGTCTTCTTTCCTGTTTTCAACTCTACAACTTTCCACAAGATCTTCAAGACTTTATAAGACTCCATAAAACTTCATAACGAACTATACATCTATTTACAAGACTTCAAATCAACATCACATTTACTGTTGTATCCGTGAAAAATCAAGAATTTTATTATTCTAATTTTCCATTTTGTGTATTTTGCATTTTCATTTATCGAATTTTATATTAAAAAGAGAGAATATTTTACTACTAATTTATATACTAAACACTCCTTCACTTTATTTATATTAAAAATATTAAACCAAATCAGCCTTTTACCCAAGTTTATCCAGATATCTCGCCAGTCAATCGTCAGTCAAACAATTATTCATAAATATAAAAGCCTCAACTTCAAAAAGTTTTTTTTTTACACTAACTTAAAAAAAAAAAAACAGCACCCGATAAAAATATCACAGTCCTAAGACTTTGGTTATCCATCACATGAAAACTATTATCGAAATACTATAAAAATTAATAAATTTTTAGTGCTGTTTTTTATTAACTTTTAATTAAAAACTTTTTAAAGTTGAGGCTTTTATAAGGTACGTCTCAAAAGCATATAAAGACTTTGTAAAAACTGACGTATTTGCACACCTGTTTATTTTGTGACAAAAATATCATTTATTCACACAATTAACAAGATTATTCCAAATTTTAAGAATATATTTTTTTCTTTTCAGTACAAAATATATGTTAAAATAACACAGGGGAACAAAATATTTGTTGCATTGTTAAAAACACTTGTTCTTAGTCAATTTGGGTGCGCCGATCTCGTATCTGAAGTTAGTTTTTCTATATATGCCACAGTGTTTTTTGTAATTAAACTTTTTTTCCCATGTTAATGTAAAGTTTTCAATATTGATTTCAACTTACTAATGTTGGATGCTATCTTGAATACCAACGTGGTGATATTATTATTCATTTATACACAACGATATGCAATAGCATAAAAATATGCATACAGTTTTGAAATATAACAAAATATTAATATTAAATACAAACATATAATTTTCTTGACAATATCATTTATATGTACATAAAGATTGAAGATATTGCAAAAATTTGACGTAGAGAACACGCAAACTAAATTAAGTTCTAGTCGGGCAAGAATTGCGCTTGTAACTCCTTGGGTTTGTGGACTAAAATCTGCAAAAATGTAGAAAATTCCATGAAAACTAGAGCATGCACGTGAAACCTGATTTCTGTTTTGGATTCAGTGATGCCTAAATACATAAAAACAATTGAAAAATTTCATGCAACTGACAACAAAAAATATTTATTCCCCTTTGTAATCAGTAAAAATAAGTGTCTCATAAAAAAATAATGTTTTAGAATAACACATATAGGAAATTAATCCATAATTTCTACATCTTGCACAATAAAAATGTGCCAGCATTGCCAACAAACATGTCTCGAGGATAAGACGAAATAAGTGAAAGTGTATGGCAAGACTGTTAGAAAAATGTGATGCAATTGAAAGATTCAAGTCTGTTGTTCACAAAATAATTGCAAAACAAGGAATTTGTGAAGCTAAGAAAAGAACTGGATGGCCAAAAGGCACTAGTGAACGAGATGATCGCCAGATTTTTCGGCTTGCTGCTACTGGTAAAAAAAAAAAGTCATTACGAACAATGAATTGGGTGGACAAGTATCTGAAGATATCGTACATATAAGGGTCGTGCAAATGAAAACGAAAATTTGTGTGGGGAAAAAAAAGACGACGTGTAGGACCGTAAGTTTTTATTTTCAACAATTGCGAAACCCCACGTGCAAATTGAACAACAGGTTGCAAGTGTTGCATTACGTGAGAAAGAACAGAGCTCGCGTTTCGAAGCTCTGCGAGTGATCGCTTCGTCCAAGCAAGCAATCGCAAACAAATCAAAATCAAATCGCGAAAAAATTAAAAGCATTCACAAACGTTACGGGGAAGGTGATGTTGACCGTACTTTTTGATCGCAAAGGCCCGATTTTACTGGACTTTCTTGAAAAAGGCACCACAGTTAACGCAGCACGATATGGGGAAACATTGAAGGCACTACGCGGGCCATCAAATGCAAGCGTCCTGGACTTCTTACAGGAGGAGTGCTTCTTCTCCACGACAACGCGCGTCCTCACACCTAGAAAGCAACGGTAGACCTCATCAAAAAGTTCAACTGGGAAGCAATGCAGCATTCACCTTACAGTCCTGACTTATCCCCATGTGACTTTCACGTGTTTGGGATCTCAAGAAACATCTGAAAGGCCGCAGGTTTCAGTCGGACGATGAAGTGAAGGAAGAGGTTTTGGAATGGTTCCACACGCAACCGAAAGACTTCTTCCATAAAGGAATTACATGCCTTGTTATATAGTGGGATAAATGCCTTAACGCATTTGGAGAGTATTTTTAAATCCTTTGTATACACTTTGGATAAAATAAATAATTTTCGTTTTCATTTGTACGACCCTTATAGATAAATTAAGGTAAATCCTGTACTGGTTTATACTATGAAGCAGAAGAAACTACTTCTAACCAAAAAGCACAAGACAGCTCTATTGGAATGGGCTCGAGAACATACGTCATGCGGATGAATGGCTTTGAGTGAATTTTTTTCCCGATGAAAACAAGCGGAATCTGGACGATCCCGAAATGAATACTAATGTCATGATATCAGGAAGGAACCAGACTCCTTTTGTAGCAACCAGCAAGGTGGTGGAAGTGTGATGGTGTGGGGTGGGTTTTCGTTCAACGGGACTATTAGTTTGATATTTCTCACTGGAAAACAAAATTCCTTAAAGTTTTATATTTCTCAACTGGAAAGTCACTTGCTATCTTTCATGTCCATATTGGTTTGAAACAACTGCATTTTCTAACAGGACAATGCCAGTTATTACAAATTGCGATAAACAATTCTGTGGTTTGAAGCACATATCTTCAATGTGAAGAACTGGCCAGGCATAAGTCCGCATGTAAATCCTATTGAAAACCTTTGGGGAGTGGGACACCCAAGGTTTATGCCAATGGTAAACAGTTCTCTTCCGTTGTGGAATTAAAAAGCAGCAGATTTATCATACTTCGACAAAGGACAAATCGTGATGCCCAGGTGCATCTGAATGTCGATCTCGGAAATGGCGCGTTTTGTGGGCTGTTCACGTGCAGTCATTGTGAGTACTTATCGAAAATAGTGTAAAGTTGGAGAAAGGACGAATCGCCGTCCTGCCGTTTGCCAACCACGGTGCATTATTCCCTATACTACTATGCATTGTTCACTACGAACGAAGGACTACAATCACCCAAATCACCAGCAGCTACAACGTTGGTGACCCAGACAAAGTGTCTCAGTGCACAGTTCAGCATAGCGTTCTGTGTAGTGCCTGCGTAGCCGATGCCCCAGGCGAGTCCTTGCGATTACTGCACGCTATCGACAACTGCGCCTAAACTAAGCCAAAGAGTACTGTAGAGCAACTATAGAGGACTGGAAGAAAATTGCCTGGTCTAGCCAGTCACGTTTTTTGGTCCATCACGTGGGACGGTCGAGTGGGGATGCGCTGATTTTCAACAGTAACTGTGACACCCGAATGCAGCATCGACCAGCTAATAAGCGCCTGATACTAGATACCTCACACTACCTATCAGCACCTTGTCGAATCAGTGCCTCACTGCATGTCCGTAATTTTGCCGAAAGGTTAGGTTAGGTTAGAACCATCTACAGTATGTCATATTAAACAGGTGGTCATAATGTAATGACTCATCAGTGTGTACACTGCCTTATCTTACACATAATGAAACTAAAAAGACTTTTACGGTTTCATTTGTTGTTTTATTTGGAAAAATGTTTGGAATTTTTTAAAGGGGCACCGCAGCATTTAATCTCTGTAGGAATAAGATCTTTAACCAGAAGAGCCCAAAATGACGGTGCGTTTCACATAGAAAGATGTGATAATTTCTTATAACTTTATATTGAAGATCTGTAAATTCCGTCGAATATGGCAACATGCATTCCCACTTTAGCAATTTTTTCTAAGTCCATAGTTCGTTAAATTAGATTTTGTTAAACTTTGATAAGACCCGTTTCATTATCTGTGGAGGGTATAAATATATACATGTACCTTTTTAGAAGAGCCTGCTTTTAAAGAAAATACAGAATATAAATTTTTAAGGCTTAGAAAAATCTGATTAGAGCGATGTTAAATTTCTAAAAGTCAAATTAATTAGATTACATCCACAATAACTTATAATTAACATTTTATATATAAATTATCAATTATAGGAAAATCATCTGCTAATTGTTTTATAGCGCACTATTTATAAATTATTAAAATGTGCTTTGTTAAATTATATTCGGTAGTATATAATCATTTATTGTATTGTCATTTATAGTCATTTATGAACTCATTATATCAGAATTTGTTATACCTTCTCCATAAAAGCAATATCTTTCGTGTAGTAGACATATCATTGACTATACTATTGCTTTTTCATAGTTGGGAAATAGTAGCGATTCATTTATTTTTTATTTTATTTACAGAAAGAGAAAGACTGAGAGACAGAGAAAGAGAGAGACAGGTTGGGAAAGGTGATGCATCGATTTGCTCCAACCATCTGTTTACCTTGAACGTGGAAGGCAACTGACATAGTGTCTTCGCCGTATGGGTTCCTGGCAGTGCAGTAAAAGTTGCCGTTGTCATTTCTGTCCACGGAAGCAATCGATAGTACGGATGTCATTCCTCCGGCAGAAGGGAACTCCTTGACGGAATACCTGCCGAGGGGAAGAAAAAAAAACTTTTTAACATATCGGATCCATTTTCAACATTTCTACTTTGAAATTTGAAAAGCTAGTTCTAGGGGGAAAATATGTTTACTGCAGACAACTAGTTGACAATGCAAACGCATTTTTGGCTTTAGTATACGATTTTACTTTATCCTCAAAACTCGAAAATGACCGCGAGGCAGAGTAAAGGGGCTTTGTCGCGATGAGGATGGATTTACCGACTAACGAAGCAATTCTGGCTTTGACATGGAAAATGTAATAAGCCAAAAAATTGAATTTTTCGTTCTTTATCACCATAAATCAATAAATGACTATCATATATTTCCATGTTACACTCTAGCTTTGTATTATGCTTTTCGTTTTTGCAATAGAGTTAATCACTTGAGAGTTCTGAAACAATTTTCTGCTTCTCTTGTAAAAATTTGATTTTTGTGATTCATTATCTTTTCCATGTGTTTGGTCCTCAATTCTGAATATTTAATATAATTTTTTCTAAATACCTTGTCCTAAATACCTTGCAAATAATTTTGAAACCATTATTGGATATATTTCATATTAATAGTCGATCCCATATGAAAGACCATATGGATCGAAAAATTATAATATCACTGATTGATGGAGACAATAAGTTTATCTCGTACTATATTCAATAAGATGATAAAAAATTATACTTTAAGCAAATGAAATTTTCTTGTATACAATAAACATAATTTGTCCCATCAAAAATGAACCTAGTAAAATAAACTGTATGTAAACTTGAAGTTAAGCTATGACTTCGCTATATTGACAGTATGTAAAATACGCATTACAGATAGAATGTGTGTCGATATAGATAATAATCTGTATGGCTACCTCTGGCATGCTTACACGGTGAGGCATCGAATGTCTTAAAGGTGTCCTACGGAATAGATAACCAGGCTGTGTTTGCTAGCGGACGGTGACACAACAGACATTTTCTATAAGTGACAAATCTGGCGATCTAATCGGCCAGGGTAGTAGCGGAAAATTGTTATTCCTGAAGAAGGTACGTGTCATAGCTCCAACATGTGGTGCGGCATTAGTCTGCTGAAGGATAGCTCCTGGAACGTTCTGCGCGTATGGAAGGATGACTGGACGTAGAATGTGATCGATGGAACGGATACTTTTTATGGTGGTACGGATTTCCTTGAAAATTATTCTCTATTCTCAGTTTATCAATAAATATTGTTTTATAGATATCTGGAATGTTTTAGTCAGAAGGCACATTCGGTGATCTCTTGTCATTTTTTGACTTACTACTTCACGTTTCGTTTCTTTGCCCTTTGGGATTACCACTTGACAATGATTTCACTTATAGTTGAACGGGTATTTGCAGAATGACAGAAATATCGCGTGCGACTTGTTACAAAGGAGACCTCCACGTTGTACCACTTATGAACTTTGTGTGGGTGACCCATACTGCATTAATATGAATAATAAATAAGTACATTATCTATTTATATGACTTTACATGTAAAATAGGACAGGTAGCATTGTTTAAGATGGGTGATCGGAACATTTGATCACAGTGTATTTATTACCTTCATCAGAAGCTAGTGCCAAGAAAATTAGCCCTCTTAGCAACAACGAGAATTTCGGACCTAATTATCGTCTTCGGTGGAGAGTCTAGTATCGTACACCGTAACGCTGAAATCGATTCCATCTCCGAGCGATCCAGCATCAGCGTGTGGAATCGATAACTCTTCTCTCCCGACGTGACAACCGTGTGTGGCCAATAGCAAACGACTTTATAAAACCGATTCTATCGGACAACTGAAGCTTGCACATAATCGTGAGGATCGACGTATGAGAAGGATGTTAGCACGTTCGTCATCTACTTCGCCATCAGAAGCTATAAGTGATATCGGTTAAACAGCAGCACGTGTCTTACGCTCTCCATGTCATGAAGCTAAGCTTGTCAATGGGTTCTGTGCTATAGCTCTTTCATGCACTAAGTATTAACATTAAATTTATACCTGATAAGATATTTTTAATCGTATAGGGAGAAATATCAAAACATAAACATTGAATATCTGCCATCTTTTGAGGGCATCGAGACCCATGGCTGCCATGGCTCTGAACTTATCCCATTGTTATACAATACATCCAAACACGCAACAACTCGTTACCATCGTTATACAGTAACAAGTCGGGCAAAAACGGCGCACTTCGATGAGTAGCAGTATAGGATTGCCTTCCTCTTGCCCTCAAAAAATGGCAGCTGTACCCATCATTCAATGCGAAGATATTTTCCCCTATATCGGTTCATTGCAGGGCAGAATTTAAATCCCGTATCGTTGTGGAACAATGCGTATATTCTGGGAAAAAGTGACTTAATTTCGAATCTGCAGTCCGAAACATTGAATCATGATAATGTTCATAGGTGCAAAAAACAATAAATATTTTATTCAGCACATAAAACTTTTAATTATTTATCAATGGACGAGTCTACAGAAACATGTACATCGGTAATACAGAATAATGGCTTATGGTAACTGAAGTATGAGATATAAGCACAGAAATCGAGTCTCTCAATATGTGAAGTAAACACGGGATTGCTTTACTCGCGCCTCTGCTCACAATCGAACGTGGGGCCACAAACACGGCACGTGCAAGCTTTTCGCAGTATCTAAAATCACAAAACGAGTGAATCTTGTAGGATGCAAAATTATAATTATGTATCACCCGTAATGCTTTTTTGGGCCGGAACATTATTAAGTACCGAAAGGTGCTTTATGCTATCAGTGTGGGGAAACGTGTCTGTCTGTCTCTGTCTGTCTGTAACTCTTAACTCCTCCAAGGCTATGAAAGATTTTCAAAATCTGTTTTCGTCAGTCGATGAGTAAGGTATATGACACGAAACAATCACAAACATTATCTAAATCGTTCAATAGCACGTACACAAATGGTACCTTCACGACCCCACCAAGCAACTTTCAATGGGAAGATATAGTAAGTAATATATCAAACAAATCGTAATGACGAGATACAAGCGGTAATTAATTACTATTTTCGTCAGTCGATGAATATGGTACATGGCAGAAATCAATCACAAATATTATCTAAATCGGTTCAATAGTACGTGCACAAATGGTACCTTCACGACCCCACCTAGCAATTTTCAATTGGAAGATATGTTAAGTAATAATCAAAAAACTTTGAATGATGTGTCATGAATGAATATAACGTAAAATTAATGATAGTCCAAATTGGTTCCAGGGAACCTGGTTTAGTGGAACCATTACGGTTCATTGGAACTTTCAATGCTAAAATATGGCATGTAATATATCAAACGACTTGGAATGATGTGTTATAAACGAACATAACGTAAAATTAATGATTAATCAAATTGGTTGAAAGGTACGTGGTTTAATGGTATCATTATGGTCTATTAGAAATTCACAATGTTAACATAGCGCGGTTGAAAAATATGGTTCCGCGAATGGTTTAGTTTAGCCTTTCGGTACTTAGTTATGTCATTCCTTAATGGTTTATTCTTAGCGTAGATATGAAGGAATCTGTAGAAATATATTAAGTATTTCGAAGTACATCGACTAAAAATTTGATGAAGACTTAGAAAAGCATGCAAAGACCTAAATAAAGATAGATAAATACGGCAACACATTTTTTGTTATGCACTTTTACCTGTGTTAACGTGGACGAATACGCATGAAACTTATATAGTTGGAAAGTTCCTGTGCTCTAGATGTGCACAATATATTTTGTCTACGTATTTTTTAACGCTAACACAGGTAAAAAGCGTATCAAAAAAGGTTGCATTAAGTAACAGGTTGTGCACCATAATTGTCAACGCATGTAGCATTGCCTTTTTATGGTTTTTTTAAATAATAAATATCAAATTAAATCAAATCATTTTTGATGTTCATTTAAAATAATTTTAATTGTTGTGTTGTTGATGTTCATTTGAAAGCATTAGAAAACCATATAACAAATACTCTGCAGCTTTTGAAAGTCAACGAACTGATTTCAAAGGAGGTCCCCAAGTATAATATAGTACCTTTAATGTACCTATACATTATTCCATAGAAACAACTGCTTAAAAATTGTTATTAACCAACTATTCAAAATATATTTCTATAATTAGTAGGCATGCATTTTATGTATTTTTCGTCGTTTTCTAAGCCTATTTTAAGGTATATTTTCATACACTTTGAAAGTGTTGCATGAGATTTACTTAAGATTTGTTTTGCTTTTCTTTGGAAATAAAACTTCTATGTGGACATAGTGATTTTATTTACTAAGAATATTATAGAAAATTATTTGTTTACCGTTTTTCAGCATTTATCAGACTTTTTTGATAGGTTAAAAATAAAATAAATACCAATTATGAAGTTTTTGAATGTCATTTATTTTATAAAAAAATTTGTAACACTCTTTCTTTAGTAACAAAAAAGTTATCGATTTTAGTCCGAAACAGACCTTAATTTTCGACAGTGGGACGGGGGGAGAGACGCAGAGATAGGAAGGGACAATTTAGCTTAAATATAAATATTATATTTAGATAATAATTCCATAGATATATTAAAATATACCTTTAGATTGCTTTAAATATTATTCCGAGAAATTTTCAAAGTTATCATTGCGGTGATATGAATTGGGAGTGTCAGAAATTTCATGCAAAGCATTTTGGATATTTATTGTTATCTATTTTCCATTCTTCAAAGTTTATTAATAAGCAAGATTGAGGCTAGAACAATTACACATATATTTTATTTTCTCAGAAATGTGATCGAATTTCGATCATTGGGGGATCCTAGTAAAGATTTAATTGATTCTTCAGTGTTTCAAAATAACAAATTATAAATTAAATTGTAATTGTTAATAAAATATTTTATTGTAATATCAAAGAGTTTACTTTAATACACTAATGCATATGGGTGCATTTCGGTGAAAATCATGAACGTTTGCCAAAAGTGTGCACGAAAGTGTAAATCCACCTATGTGGGTGCATGTCGGTGCAAATCTTGAAAGTTTGGCAAAAAGTGTAGGTTACACCATTACAAAAATTTGGACGCCATTTGTTTTTGAATTAACGCACTAATTGAGCCAGGTAAGACAGCGAGGCATAATGGCGCTATCTGATACCATAATTTCAATTTATTTAATAATATCTCTTGTAGTAAAGATTTTAAATAAAAATGGTTGCTCAGACTACAATGGTCAGGTGTCCTTTCAGTGCCGTCGCGTGCTTCAAGCCGGCGCCAACAATAAAGCATGATTTTGCACTTTTTTGGGGGGGGGGGTCGCATTTTATATCACGCATTTTCCAGAACGACCTGCAACCTTAAAACTTTATCACGTTTAATTTCAAGATATCACTTTTGTATCTGGAATAGTTGGTTGGTTTATTAGAATTTTTAGCGTCGACTACTAAGGTCATTTTGCGCCTTTTACACAAGATATATCTGTACGCAGCCCGGGACAAACACAAAAAACATCCATGCCCATGGCGGGATTCGAACACACAACCAGGTGGACTCGAGAACTAGAAAGCCTACGCCCTTGCCCTCTCGGCCACCTGGCCGGCATATCTGGAATAGCCAACACTTCTCCTCCACGGACTTGTGCCAAGAATGTCATCGAATTTCTATCTCAAATTGAGAAACAACTTTTCATTGTATCAAATAATAATGAAATTATCTTTTATTTATTTTATTTGCACGAAAAAACTTTGTTTGTTTTTGCCAAATCTTGCTATCATTCCAATTATTCTTTACACACGCATATGAAGGCTATTTTGAAAAGAATTTTCATAACAGCATCCAACCCTACCATTGCAGTTATGACAAAAATAAATTCTCATTAAGGCCGTGTTCGCTTTGACAATCATAGCAGAGAGGAAAATTTTGAAACGAGTAGAATATTTACTTCCGGATCCAGTCTATTCATATTAAAGCTAACATAAGTGAACGCTCATGACAAAATATATTAGATGAATGTATAATTACTTCAAACGCCATTTAAAATGAAATAATAAATTATGTTAGACCCTCTATTATTCTCAAACATATTAAACTACTGTGTTTCTTTAAGCATTTAACTTTGCTCACGTTTTGAAAATGAAGGCTCATGGAATTCAAGAAATTTTGAAAATGTGAAATAAAAACCAAAATTTTAGTAATTTATTTTTAAGTACGTAATTCGTGATAAACAAGACTGGACAATCAATATTTACAATTATGACTTTTTCTTTGCGATTACTTTTCACATGGATGGCACTGATAACTTTCAATTCTTCAAATGTTCCACCATTCTAAGCTATTAGGTATTGTTTCATGGATAGCGTACTCTTTAACTGAGGAATGAAGCAAAGCAGATAGATGTCATCTGTTCTGGATGGAGATGTGCTAGTTTTAAATAACCCACAACGCAATGCACTTTATGCTTTATGCTTGTTGTTCGTGCATTCAGAAAATGAATTCAGTCCTATAAAGCACTTTTCGATGAATTAGTCTCAATGAACTTTTAATAGGTTTATTAGCGTCATTTTATTAAAAGAAATTCCTTTCATGTTTAAAAATATACTAGATGACAGCAAATGTCAAATGTGATTTGCGAAATCCTAGGGATTTTGAAAGATAAATGTTAAACCTCGCTTTCAACATCACTAATTGATGACTATGTTTGAAAGACATGGAGATTAAAAATCCACGCTAAAGAACTCTATATCAAATGAAATTAATGTATCATCAGAAAATTATATACAAGGTGCGATCAAAAAGTTCCGGGACTGGTTCATTTAAAAAGAAAGTACTTTATTTAAATACATTTATACAGTATTTCTTTCAAAATAGTCCTCTTGCTAAGCCATTCAAGGAGTCCAGTGTTTCTGCCGCTTCAGGAAGGTGTCCTGGAAGTCTTTTTTTTTTCAACGAGTCAAGCACCTTCTGCGATTCGCACTGGATCTGCTCAATCGTATCAAAACGGCGACCTTTCAACTGGATCTTCATTTTCCGAAAGAGGGCAAAGTCTGCAGGAGCCAAATCTGGCGAGTAGGGTGGGCGTGGAAGCGAAATCATGTCGTTTTTCGCAAGAAACTCACATGTGAGGAGAGCTCGGTGAGAGAGTGCATTGTCGTGGTGGAGCATCCAGTTTTTCCATGCCATAGATCTGGTCGCTTTCGCCGAACGTCCTCCCTCAGATAGCTCTTTGCTAGAATTTGCTCGTTCTCAAATTTATTGTCCATGATAAAATCGCATACGACCTTACACACGTGTGTCACAATAGCAGTATTTTCTCAGTCTACAATGCACAAGAAACAAAAACCTTTGAAAAACTGATTTATGAATGTTAGGGCTTTAATTTACTGTATTTGGGCTTGTGCTGTCATTTGTTGGCGAGATGCGCAATCAGTTCCGAAACGTTTTGATCGCATCTCATATAAGATTTTCATATTAATTTAAAAGGTATTTCCCATTTCTGTATACAGAGTGAATCTCAAATAGCGGGATGAACGGCGGCGGAGGCTTTCCCATAGCAAAACAAGTAAAAAAAAAAGTCATATAAGCATATGACCAGAAGTGCTTGGTTAATGAATCATTCCACTACAAAGACACACAGCCAGACTATAATGTGTCATCTGTTGGATGTGAAATATCCACGCGACACGGTAATGGTTCAACAATGAATTAGCTGGTATTGTACGAGGTGACTAGCTGATCGGATCATACATCACGCATGTGTGTATTATTGGCGACATGTACATTATTACGCTTCATTATTAACACGCTTCCAGACCTCCTCGAGAATGTGCCCCTGGACATAAGAGCAACAGTGTGGTTTATAAAGATGGTGCTCTCGTAAATTTCAGCCGTAATTTTCGGGAGACACTCACTAATATCTCCACGACTAATAGATAGGTAGCGGTGGGCCAATTCCACGGCCTGGACGGTCGCCGATCTCAATCCGCTCGACTTCTATCTGTAGAGACACCTGAAAGCCCTTGTGTATACAATGACCAGTGCAAAAGTGGAAATCTGTTTCCGCGCCTGGTATTGTAGACGCTTGTGAAGCCATACTAACCATTATAGGATCTATGAAAGGGTGCGACAGTCCATGATCCGTCGTGTCCATGCGTGCGTCGACGCAGGCGGAGTACATTTCGAAAATTTATTCTGAACTTGTGAGGTTACCATATAGTAGTATTGTACGAACTACATACTACCAATGGTTACTGTTCATTTCCATGTTTCCACTGTAGTTTGGCTTTGCGTCTTGGTTGACACACGAACCAAGCACTTCGGTCATATGTTGACATAATCTTTTATATTTGTTTTAGCTTTGGGAACCAGCTCACTTATTTGTCGCCCTATTTTAGTTTCACTCTGCATATAAAATTCAACGTTTATCTGTGTATGTTTGCGATAATTTCTACGACCACGAAATATTTGCAAATATTTTAAGATGAAATTAATGTTTGCCTTAAGAAACTATACTTTGATGTAATATGTCAATTTTGAGGCCCAAAACAAACAAGCGAATACAATTGTAAAATGAACCACACGCATAGAGATTTTTCAGACAAATTTTTGGAGATGGCCGAAGGCAAAGTCGTGCAAAATTTCAAAGGAAACATTGTTTATCCGCTAAAGTTTTGTGTATTGGTTTAAAGTCGAGACCATCTTAAAGAGATTGGACAAAATTACAGAAATTGGCAACAATGTCAATATTTTCATCGGTTATGCGAGAGGGCATACTTCTTCTAAGAAATTACTGTGTCAACATAATTAATCAACAAATTATGGAAGAGCTTCCTGGCACGAGCAAAGTGTACAAATCAGTGAAGATAATGATGCTTCAAGATTTCCAATTGAGTTTCTTAATTCTCAATTTAAATTTAAACACTAGTCTCAAGAATTTCCTGGGTTGTCTTAACATTGTATTGAACTCAAAATTGGCTCCCCTATCATCTTACTGCGCAATATTTATCCACCACAATGGAACTAGAAAATATGTTCATGTCCACAAAATTGAGGCTACTATCCTCATCGGCGATGGAAAAATACTGCTGTGCTGATTCCTCGAATTCCAGTCGAAAAAGAATAATATTCTATTTTCTAAAGAGTAAATAGATGTTCTTTTTCGAACAATTTTTTTATTGGATGTTCTGTAAGAATTTTTTACACGCCACACCTCAGATGTTTTCACACCTTGGAATAATTTCTCTTTAATGAATATTATGCCAGTAGGAAAGATAGTCCCAGCCTGCGTACTGGGTACTGCTCCGACCAGCCCTAAGTGCATGTAGATCCGTAGAATGCTTCCATGTTCGCAGTGGCGCAATTGGTTGGCGCATCTGCACGGTGAGCAGAAGGTTCCTGGTTCGAACCAGGCTGTGGAATTTTCTTTCCTATTTTAATCAATACATTCTATTTTCTTTGAAACGAATCCAGTTTCCCGTTCGGCTTGCATTTGCAATGACGATTAACAAAGCGCAAGAACAATCATTAAAAGCAGCGGGAGTCAATTTGGAGAATCTATCCTTTTCATGTGGACAACAATTTGTAGCACGCTTACGCATTGGATCTCCCGATAAATTTTTCTCCAGCGCCGCACAGCATGTTGCACTTCACGATCAGAAGAGAAGTGCTGGCCAGCCAATGCCTTCTTCATCGGGCCGAAGAGGTGATAATCCGAGGGCGCCAGATCTGGACTGTATGACGGATCGTCCATGATTTCCTAGCCGTATCTAGCGATTTTTTCCTTGACCGCCATGAAGGCGGGTGGTCTTGCGTTGTCGTGAAGGAGGCGGGCGTGGTCACTCTATGGCATGGGTCACACTGGCGTAAAACGCTACGTAATTACGCCGACGTAAATACGTCGCAGAAAAAACGTCGACGTTCAGCTGTTCACACTGACAGCGTATAACGCTGCGCAATTTGTGATGTCGTTTCGCTTTAAAGCATGGCATCACTTGAAAGAGCTTCAGCATAAATGCCAACAGTATCGAGCTTTACCACAAAGTCTGGCAGTATTTTAATAGCCTGGACCTTATTTATCATGCAAATAGCTAAACTTCCTCACCATTTCTACAAAGCATTCGCGATTGTACATCGCTCTCTTGTCGGCCATCTTGATGGTGGGCCAATCGCTCTTCTGATTGGCTGGATGTTCGGCGTACGATCTAACGCGACGTAAAAAGTTGAACAAAATTCAACTTCGGCGTAAAGCGCGGCGCCAAGCTATTTAGCAGAAGGCATGGGTCACACTGGCGTAAAACGCCATGTAAATACGCCGACGTAACGGCTTCGCCAAGCACGGCACCATGCTATTTA
>JAHWFO010057934.1:1117210-1167479 GCA_023313115.1 Rhysida immarginata | reverse complement strand
TACGCCGACGTAACGACGCCAGTGATGTCACTTCCGGCAAATAGCATGGTGCCGCGCTTGGCGACGTTGTTACGTCGGCGTATTTACGTGGCGTTTTACGCCAGTGTGACCCAAGCCTAAACAGTGTAGGATATTGCGTTGATTGTTCCACTTGCTGTGCGGCAGTGGTTACACTAGCAACCGACGACGTTTAAGCATCTGGCCTTGTTATCAATATTCAAATTGTCACGGTGGGAAAAATGCACTGTCGACGATGGTGGATATACAGGGTGTTGTTAAATTTCATGTCAAAAATGATAGCGGTCATGAAATATGCGACTCTAAGCAAAAAAGTTCATATGAACATGGGTCCGAATTTGAACGATAACAGATATGAACAGAAATAAAAAGGCCGCCACTAAGATAAACAAGTTAATAACTCACTATCATAATATCTAGGATATTTGAAGTTTAAAGAAATAATAGGATGCATAAAACTGTATATACCTAAAAAATTTGAACGCATTCCAACGAGCAGCTTCCGCGTTACGCACTCAACATCGTAACACGTGCTCACATGTGATTACTAACCACCACGTGTTACAATGTTGACTACTTAACTCGGAAACTACTCGTTGGAATTCGATCAGATTTTAACGGTATACAGAATTTTATGTACCCTATTATTCTTCCAAATTTCATCATTCTAGATGTTGTAGAAAGTGACTTATTAACTTGTTGATCTTAGTAGCGGCATTTTTATTTCTGTACATATCTCAGTTATAGTTCATATGAACTTTTTTTGCTTAGAATCGCATATTCCATCACCATCATCACTTTTGACATGAAATTTAACAATACCCTGTATAGAAAAATAAGTAATGAACCTAATGTCGTCTTATTTGAGCAATAAATTGCTGTGAAAAAAGTTCGTGGAACTAACTTATTGATTTGCCCTCGTGAATTAGCAAATTTTCGAGAAATCTCTTACAAGATTGTCACGAAATTCAACCCAAAAACTAAATTAATTTCATTCAAATTACTAATTTAATTGAAAAAATTTCTTGAAAGCGAAAACAGCATGTTCTTTAATTTTTTTCCTTGCTGATTCAGAGAATTCTTTTCTGACTTTCAGAACATTGCGCATGCAAAATGAAAATAACTCAATTATTTTCAAGTTCTTATTCTGACAAGAAAATTCAATATTTATATTGCTTCAAAGTAACAACCAAATATGTTTTTATTTATCAATAGGAGACACGTGAACAAACTGCTTTTCTCAAAAGTTTCTAATATAGTACATGAATGTACATTTCGGGCAATACGCAGCCATCTACCAGCATGATTAAAAAATATACAAGAACAACAACTATTTATATAAAACAACAACCAATAGAAATTAATACAACAATTTTTCTCCGCTATCCTTAAATAATGTCTCTCAATCCATAGAATTTACCATGGAACATGAGGTCTGACAAAAAAAAAGACGACTTAGTTCGAATCTGATGAGGCGGGTGTTATAGTGGATTTATGGCTAGTAATGAGTCAACAAACACTTTGCATAGTAAACAATAAAAGATTTTATTAATGACAGTAAAAAGAAACTAGAACACAAAGCATGTCCCATGGTTAACAAAGGCAGAAGTTAAAAAAATTATACACTAACAAAAAAAATGAATTCAAGTACTCACAGTGTCTCGCACAAGTATTAGTACAAAAAAATAAATGAATAAATTACTCATTGGAGCGGTAGTACAGCCGTGGCGTCCCGCGATGCACAGTTAAGTCAACAGCCTAAACGCATGGTTCTGTGGATAAAATTTTCGGGTATGGAGAAAGATAGCAAAGATTGTACCTTCTGAACGAACAGGCTTCGTGGCCAGGCCTAAACATGGTGAGACTGTAACAAAACGAGCGACGGGTCGGAATAAACATTGACGTTCACAAAACGTGGGGATCACGTCGGCAAACTCGTAATTGGAATTACGGAGGTACAATCAAAGCTGTAGCAAACAGGAGAAGTGAGATGGCAGAAGCAGGAGAAGATGGAGAAGTTCTAGGAATAAAAAACACTAATTACGCAATAATTTTTTATCAACAATTAGAGAGTATAACATCTCGCGACCGAGTTAATTAGTTGCGAGGGAAAAATCGCCACATGGGACAAGAGCTCGCATCACGCGAGTTTGAAAAAAGAATATTTACGACAACAATGGTCCACGCGCCGCAACAATGAATTATTTAAATCTAAAAACAAATTATCAATAAAAATATCATCTGGAATAATAAAAAAATATTACCATCCAACACGAGATTCAACGAATAGCAATAGTTTCTTCATTAGCCATAAATTGTGATTGCCCGAACAGAATCCATAGTCCGAATCACTGAGGAATGATAATATTTTCAGATGCAACAAACCTTTTATATACCACATAAACCTTTTCCTTAATTATTAATCACGTACATCGGTAATACTGAATAAGGGCTTATAATTACTGGAATATGAAATATTCGAATGTGGGACCACAAACACGGTACGTGCAATCTTTTCGCAGTATCTAAAAATTTAAATTATTGCCTCATCCGTAATGATTATTGCATCACCTGTAACGCTTTTTTGAGTCGGAACATTATAGTTAATTATAGGAAGGAATCTATAGAATTAAATTAAACACTTCAAAACACATAGAAATTCAATTAGCGCATAAATTATAAATAAGATGAAGACTTCATAAAACATCAAAAGATCTAAATGTTTCAAAATAATAAATTATGAATTAAATATTGAATAATAACACATATCTATTAATAAAACAAATAATAATAATATCTATTAATAATAAAACATATAATAAAACAACGGAAAAGAGTTTATTACAATACACAAGGATTCATTAGTCTTCATTCAAAACACTGAAAGCAAAACTTTTGGTCATTACATGAGTTTGCTATAACTTCAGGATAATTCTCTAATATTCTTTATTTATTATTTATTAATTATTATTTATTTATTTTTTATTTTTTAATTAATAACTATTATTTATTTTATGAGTTTGCTAGATAAGACAGCGAAGTATAGTGGCGCTATCTGTTACCAGACTTTCAATATATTTTTCATATTATCTCTATAGTAAAGATTTAAATAAAAATTATTGATCAGACAACAATGGCCAGGTGACTTCTCTCTTCCCGCGTGTGCTTCAAGCCGGCGCGACCAATGCTTAAACGTGCAACAACAATGCAAAACTATTTCCGTAACGCCTTTTTGGTGTTGTTTTTCGCATCACGTTATTTGTAGAATGATGTCTAGTCTTAAAACATTATCACGTTAAAACTCCCCTTCCTAAATTTTGCTGATAAGTAGGGAAGAAAATAGCCTTAATTTTGAATTTACAGTATTCGCTACACTCAGTTAATAAAGAGGGCGCTGTTTTTTGTTTTTTTTTTGAAAAAATGGCAGCTAAAGTAGGATTCTTCCATTTTTAAACTAAAAAAAAAAAAATAGCCGGCTCGGTGGCCGAGAGCGTTGAGGCGCAGGTCTTGTCGCTCTCGTAACCAGCGAGTTGCGGGTTCGAATCCCGCCAAGGGCATGGATGCGTGTGTTTGTCTATTTCCATTATCATCCTTTCATCCCATACGGCTAGTCTCCTGGAAGAGGGAGATGCGAGCTGGAAATCCATCCATCCAACTAAAAAATAGATGACTGTTTAGGATAAAAATTCGTTCCATTAACTGTTATGAGAGAATGTTATCTGGGATTAGTGCTCTATGTTAGAAAACCCATGTTTAAACTAATTCGAATCCTACTTAACTCAGTTCAAGTAATGCCACAAGAGCGGCGCTACTTAAACTGAAAGTAGCGAATAGGAAACCTACATTTGTACCTTCATACATTAACAGGTCTACTAATCATACACACATAAACTTGCAGCTTTCCAACAAATGGTAAGGAAAGCTCATTCCCTATCTATGATCCAACAACAAAAAGAAGATTAATCTCATTAAGAAGATACGCCAATTTGCCGAAGAAAATAGATACAAACCTCATGTAATTGAGTCCTTGGTCAAAAAACAGAAAAGACCATAAAAGATACAAAATACCACGACCTTGGTACCCGAAAAAGAACAATTAAGGTTTCTTGTCCTACCGTATAATAGACCTCTGGTCAGAGGCCTGGAAAAGATTAACAAAAGATTTGGTGTCAAAATTACCTGCAGGAGTATCCATAATATGGATTCCATATCCTTAAAGACTGCTTGGCTCTTTCAAAGACAAAATCCCGCAAGAATCCAGATCGTGAATTTATAAACTGAAATGTGGTTCGTGCCCTTGCATTTATGTCGGCCAATCGCGTCTCAGAATCTCCACCCGGATTAAAAAGTACTTTCAATGCGTCAAAAACCACAAACCAGGATTTCAGGATTTGCGCAGCACATAATCAAGACTGGCCAATTATGTTCCATTTCCTAGCAACTCTAAGATTTTATACAACATCAACAATATCACTGACTACAGGTATTTAAATTTCCTGGAATCACTAGAGATTGCCAGAAGACCGACCAATAAACTCCTCAACGCGGATCGAGGCCCCACTTTGATTGGACGAGCTTCATCAATTTTAGGGATGCACGAGGTTATTTCACGTTTCTTAAACATAGATGTTATTCACACAATATACGGATGTTTTCCTTCTGATGTTATCGAAACACCAGTTTCTATTTAGATGTTATCGAAATAAGTTCACTGAATCCGCGGGAAGCGCCTTACCCAGTTCCAGTACCCGTAGCGATTGAAATTATCGTTATTGCAATTATCAAGAAAAATTCTTGCAGACAATTTCAATTATCGTTCTTGCAATTGTATTTTGTTTAATGAATAAAATATTCATTTATCATTGTTTTTGCAATTGAATATTCTACTGAAAATACTTTTACAGAAAAACGTCGATTTTTCCCGATAATATAGAAACATCGATGTTTTAAATTCAAATATCTTATGTTTGTTGTTTGTTTGTTTGCTCACTGGCGATTTTTGCCATAGGATCGCACGACAATACGCTTTCCAGCAAAGATTTCGACGTTTCGCATTCGTTCATTCGGTTGCGTCATGATCTAATAATCTGGTCTAGTATATTTATTGAAGAGTAGAGATCCTGAATATACGAGGGAGAATCAAATGAAAACCGAAATTAATTTCTTCCTACTATTTTACTGCCGGGAGAATGTTTGCTTTTACATTATTTAGAATGAAAAATATTTGTAGGTATGTATATTTTTATTAAATTTTTGTTTTCACGTAAGTTCATTATTTGCTATCTTGCTTCAACAAACATTTTCATATATTAAGTATGTTTGTAATTTGACTTTATTTGTGTTTTAAGGGTAAAATTCCATCTAAAAGACGATGAGATGAAATACCAGGAAAACGGGAGCAGCGACTCAGTCAACAAGGAATTCAACAGGCGAGTTTGAGAGCTACTGAAATATCAGATAAAACTAAAGAGCCGCTACGTCGAAAAAGGACACGATATTCTGAGCGTACAGCTACTGAAATACCATAGCAGGCTGTAAAACATTCAAGGCGTCTAAAGTTACAGCGTTTTCGACAAGCTGAGTTGAGAACTTATCAAACATTGGGACAGCGTGCAGAACAACAGCGAGTTGTTTGCATATGTTATTCACAACGTATATTAGCACCAGCGCTGCCGTTTGTAGGGTAATTACCCTATTGTAGGGTAATTTATGATTCCGTAGGGTAAAAATCAGGTAATGCTCTGCGTAGGGTAATAGTAGGGTAAAACGGTTATCAGTGAATTTTTTTTACTAAAACTGCTATACAGCGAAATTTTGATTATCTCTGACGTCATATCAGCATCACACAGGAAGCAATCCCTGCTTGTAAGCGCATAAGTAATACCCAATCAGCGCCAAATTCAACTCAACCTTATACCCAATCATTCTGGCCCAAACTTCTTGGGCATGACGTCACGACGCATCATCTATTAAGTCGATGCTGTGTAGATTTAATTTACTACCTCGAGTATTTTAATACCTTCTGGGGACTTTTTTCTAGGTGGAAGAGTTTTTTATCGATATCGAGACTCTCTGGTGTATCGATACATCGCATATCACTAGCGTAGGGTAATGTAGGGTAATTGCAAGAAAACGGTAGGGCGATATTATTCCCTCTTGGCGGCAGCACTGATTAGCACATAGTTGTCAAGATCTATATATGGAAAGATTCAATTATCGGTTTCATCCTAAAGTAGCCAACGGAGAAATGAATAAAATATGCAATCACTGAAAGCCAAAAGGTTTCAACTTGAATCGCCTGGCATGTGTTGTTTTAATGGTAAAGTGAGTTTTAGTACCTTTAAATCAACCACCTGAGCCATTGTTCTCTCTCATTACCAATTCAGGTCCTAAATTGACACAATTTCTTCAAAACATCAGAAAATATAATTCGTGTTTTCAAATGACATCATTTAGCACCACAGTCGCCGTTGAAGAGGCTGGTTACATGCCTACATTTACAATACGAGGTTAGATTTACCATAAAATTGGATCATTAATCCCATTACCAGATGAAGCACACAAGTTTCTCCAAATTTATTTTTTGGGAGATGAAAGACTTGAAGCGGACCAACGTTGCGGAGCAATTTCTGGCATAAGACGACAAATCGTTCTTAACATCCAAAAACTTTGCACGAACCAAATGTTTTAATACAAGTTATCAAAACTGCTTTGGAAAGAATATCCACTAATGAATATAAAGTTATCATTCGAGCTGACAAGACACCTGCCGGTGAACATGAATGTCGATTTAATGCACCCACAATTGACGAATTTGCAATAGTTTTATTTTCGAGAAACTTTATTTTAGTCGTTTATCTAACTACGTTTTTAGTAATAAGTTAATCTCCCCAGCTCAACATGGTTTTACACCAAAGCGTGGTACCGTCACTGCTAGTTATGAATTAATTGAATACATAACAATGAATATGGCCGAAAACAGACATGTATTCCTGGACTTCTCAAAAGCCTTTGATTCTGTCCCAATGAACCTCATTTATAAACTTTTCACCTCATCTCAATTATGATGTCATTAAGTAGCATTTGTAAGAATATCAAAAACATTTAATTTTATTTTGCTGATCCGATACCTATTTCTTGAGATATCGCCATTTTTCAATGATTTTTTTTACCCATTTTGATTTTTGTCGATTACAGCTCCATCTGTGACCGAAATGACTCGAATCGTAGGTCAAATTGGGGTAATTTTTTCTGGAGAATCCGAATCTGCAATAAAAAATGGGGGTTCCCATTTAAATTTTTTAACTCCTCCCTCCCCCACCTCCAGGCTACTTTTATTTGCACCACCCTGTATTTAATTTTAAGTTTGAAGATTTGTGACTTTATGATATATTAATATATGTTAATGAACTGATACAATTTTACACTACTAACACTAATCCATATTTATTATTGATTATATAATTTTTTATATCTTAACTTGTACATTTGGTGGAACATCACTTTTGTAATTTGAACCATGCCGGCCAGGTGGCCGAGAGGGCTAGGGCGTAGGCTTTCTAGTTTTCCAGTCCGCCTGGTCGTGGGTTCGAATCCCGCCGTAGGCATGGATGCTTGTGTTTGTTCCGGGCTGCGTACAGATATACAACCTGTGACAATAAAGTTCGGTGAATGACGTCAAATTGCTAACGGTCGTAAAGAGTGCACCATCGTCGTATCCTGCCCCAGACAGGTCGAGACATGTTTAAACAAATTTGAGAGAATCAGCGCTGCGAGTGTGTTTATTGTGTTTAACAGGACATTGAAGAGAGAAGGCGTAGTACGCGCGGTCGAAACCCAAAATGGATCAGCGAACGAAAGAGACTCATGAAATGATAACAACAGTTTAAAAAGAAAGTGCTATTACTTTGAAGTGTGTTTATGAGTGGTTTAAACGGTTTTGAGGAGGCCGGAACACCGTAAAAGACGCCCCCCGAAGTGACCAGACATCCAACGTAATGTTACGACCCAACTGAAGGCTATCCCTAAAAACGACTACGCCAGGAGTTTCCAGGACTTGTACAGGCGTTCCCAGAAGTGCATTACCATCGACGGGGATTACTTTGAAGGATAGTAACTGCTGTTTCCTGTAAGCGAGCAATCCATTCTCAATATGCCATCGTTCACCGAACTTTATTGTCACAGGTTGTAACTTGTGTAAAAGGCGCAAAATGACCTTAGTAGTCGACGCCAAAAATTCTAATAAACCAACCAATCTAATTTGAACCAGGGAGCTCCCTATGACCTAACTTGTCGGTTTATTACCATACTGGTCTTACAAGGGGACATTACAACCTCGGAATTTTAGTTTAATACGAGACTTCGTATAGTTGTAGTGTACCTTTAGCATGTTAAGGCGCACTGATCAGCCAATTTTGAAAAAAAGACGGTTTTATGTTTCGAGCACCATATATAAGGGAAAGTTTTCCTCTTTGATTGTAAGTGATCCGATAGCTCAGACGGCAGCGTGGTTGCTACTCACAAATCAAGTTATTTGTTTGTGGTGGCGGTTTCGAATCCCAGTTGTAACAATTTAAAACAAACTTATGTGCAGACTGGGGATCTTACAAAAGAAAAATTTGGAGTTCTATTCACTGCATTAGGATTCGAACAGAACAATTGAATCATATTTTACTTTATAGACAACTATTTCACCAGTACATTGTTAACATACAGGGTGACAATTATTGAGCTATATGAAATAAACATCAAATTTCCAAAAACTACTGAGTTCAAAAATTTTATTCAACTGTTAAAAGTAACTAGAGATATTCGGATTTAGTTTCATGACATGTTCGATATGCTTGCCATCAATGGCTATGATGTGGCGCAGACGAAGAGCAAAATTCTGAAAACTTGCTGAAGTGTCGAGACATCGATGCTTTTGATGGCCTGAATGGCGTTTTGAGCTCAGCGATAGTTTCGGGGTTATTTGCGTAAACTTTAATATTGCTCCACAAAAATGAGTCACAAAGGTTGAGATCAGGAGAATATGGCGGCCAAGCGATTCCCTTTCCAGTGGCCTCTGGATACCCCAAAGCCAGAATGTGCTCTCAAAAGTGCTCTACCAGGACTTCAAACACTCTATTGGTCCGATTAGGTCATACTTCGTCCTGCAATCGGGCTGTTATTGCTCGAATAGTAAGCCTTGACGATGGATATACGCTTATAAACGCTGTTTTTCGACATTTTCAACGAAAAATGAACAACAACAACAATACAAATGCGCATTCTCAAAAAAATCCCAATATGCCCTGCATTCAATCGCCAAGTTTTAACTGAATCTCGCCAATTGTTCAAAAGTTATCATAGTATTTTTTTCATATAGCTCAATAATTGTCACTCTGTATATGCTAAGGTTGAAAGTGAACGAATTTTGTTCATTTGAATGAACCAGAGGAAATTGTGAGTTGAAGATTATATCCATTTAAGAGATATACTGTACAAAATGGTCATCCTATTGGACAAATGGTCATCCTATACAGTAGCATTGAAAAGTAACTGGTCAAACCACGGCCTCCTAGCAACTACCAGGCCTGAACATGACGTATTGTTAAAGCACTAAGATTGTGATGTTGAACTAACTTCTGTAATAGCACCACCAGTTCAACGTAATAATGTTTTAATCTTTTCCATGTTCAGGCCTGGTAGTTTCTACTAGGCCGTGGTCAAACTGTTTTTCGACAATAAATGTTGAAATATTTATTGTATATGAATAAGGCTTTAAAATTATTTACTTTAAACCTTTGTAAATATGCCCTGAAAAAATTTGCTTATTTCAAATACTTGTCTTTTTTTAAAACATAAAAATACAAATTAAGCGCGCTCAAAAGTAACTGGTCGTGTTCATTGTATGGTTCGGGGGTGTCCTATATCACGCATTCGCAAATGCAATGCTTTTGTAAGGTTCATTGGTGTTCATTAACCATGGATCCAAGAAAATATATCTCCTCTCCTGTAAAAAAACGCTGTTGTGAAGGCCGTTAGCAAAGGAGGTACTCATCAGGCAGTAGCTGAACAATTTGGTCTAAACAAATCAGCGGTTACTGACATAATGAGAAGATTTCGATTGCAAGGAGTCGTCACACGAGCTGTGAAATCAGGTCGACCAAGAGCCACTACTCAAAAGGAAGATAATATCTTGCGAAGATTGTCAAAAGCCGATCCTCGCAAGAATGCTGTGGACTTAAATCGTGAAATGCAGGAAAACTACAACGTCAGTGTGCAGACTACAAAACGTCGTCTTCGTGAAGGACAATTATTTGGTCGTCGACCTATGATTTCCGTGAAAAACCGAAAAGTCAGGATAGCGTTTGCTAAAGAGCACGAAAAGTGGACATCCTAGGAATGGAGTAAAGTATTGTGGAGTGACAAGTCCAAGTTCCTTCTGTTTGGAAGCCACGGAAATTTTTATGTTAGACGTCCTCCAGGTTCCAGATTCGATCCAAAATACCAGTTACCAACTATGAAACACGGCGGAGGAAGTGTGATGGTGTGGGGATGCTTCAGCCGTGAAGGAATGGGGCCACTAGTCCGTGTCGAGGGTATCATGGATAAAATCGCATACAAGAATATCTTACAACTACACATGCTGCCCTATGCAAGATCTAATATGCCACGTGGCTGGGTCTATCAACACGAAAATGACCCGTCGTCACATGAGAATAAAGCTCATGTCATCACAGACTGGCTCCGTTCTAACCGAATCCGTGTTCTCAACTGGCCATCACAATCCCCGGACCTAAATCCGATTGAGCACATCTGGGAGGAGTTGTTTCGTCAATGTGCCGGCAAAAAAGCAAAATGTGGCACAGAAAAATTCGAAATGCTACAGCAAGAATGGAACCAAATCAGTCGATCTAAAATTGAAGCTTTAGTGGATAGTACAGTATGCCTCGACGCTGTCAAGCTATGTTAGCGTCTAAAGGTTATCCAACAAAATATTAACAAATAGGGGTTGTTCTTATTAGTAAACATTGTTTTGTGTTTTTTTTTGTTTATATATTATGTTATTTCTGTAAGTTATGCGTTGACCAGTTACTTTTGAGCACGCTTTATTTGCATTTTTATGTTTTAAAAAAAGACAAGTATTTGAAATAAGCTAATTTTGTCAGGGCATATTTACAAAGGTTTAAAGTAAATAATTTTAAAGCGTAAAGCTTGTTGCAGAAAAAACGACTTTTCTCCGTTTTGAAACTTTGTCCGTTTTTCTGGATCGCAGAACTTTTTTGGAAGTTTTGAAAAAAAACATAGCTTTTTCCGAACCGTTTTACATTATCCGTTTTTTTACAAGTCGACGACGCGAACTCTTATGTGATTGGTGGAATCGAGCATGACGTATACGGGGCTGACTGTGAGACTTGAGTTAAATCAACATGGCTTTTGAGCTTATTTGTAATGGCGGATTTGATCTGACTTCTGGCTTCGACGACGCCCACAATGCATAGCGCTCTCAGAGCTCACCTGATTAGTGCGTTTTTGGAAAAACGGAGAAAATTCCAACTCGGCTGGAAATCCAAAAGTCGGAAGAAAGTCGGTGAAATGTCGGACAAAGTTCCAAAACGCAAAAAAGACGGAAAATGTAAAACGGTGTCGATTTCTGAAAAACGTGAAAAGTCGGAGAAAGTTCCAAAACACCCAAAAAACGGAGAAAAGTCGGTTTTTGTGCAACAAGCTTTATTCATATACAACAAATATTTCAACATTTAATGTCGAAAAACAATTTGACCAGTTACTTTTGAACGCTACTGTATATCACGTATACAAGTAGCCCAAGGCATATGAAGAGAATGCGTAGGGTGCGATGTCGTACGTACAGTCGGCAACAAAAGTACTTAGCCATCTTGCATAGAAACAACTTTGCAAGGTCGCTATACTTTTGTAGCCGACTGTACGTGCATATGGACATCCAGACCTCTTCATCATCTTAACCTGCAATCCCGCATGGTCTGAAATTAAAATCGTACTATATAGCGGTAAATCACCATCAGACCGTCACGACGTAATATCACGAGTGTTTACAAAAAACTTAATCAAATCGATGGATGTTGCAAAAAGTGCTATAATTTTAGTAGCATGTCTTTTTTTCTTTCATCCACAGCGGGCGAAGCCGCAAGTAACTAGCTAGTATGATATAAAATGTCGATGTTTTGATTCAATGTTGCATCCCTAATTAGTGTTATCAGATAGTGATATTCATTTTGTATTGTTCCCATTGGTTCTTCCTTTTGTATTAATTGGTTGTTATTGTACTAATTCCTATTGTTGTTGTTTCATATAAATACATGTAGTTGTTGTTTTCTATTATCATTTAGTCATGGTGAAAGACGGCCGAAATGTACATTCATGTATATTAAAAACCTTTTTGGACAAGCCGTTTGTTTATGTGTGTCCTGTTGATAAGTTTTCCCGCCCACAGCCTTAAACTAAATAGTTTATTTAGTATGTTTATATTAATTACAAAACACGTTGAATCTTATATAATTTATATGGTTTGCCCAAATGAAAAGTAAATGCTCGCCATAAGTTGGAAAACTTTCATATGATTCAGAAAGAAATCTCTTAAACGGTCATTGGTCCCATCGTTGCGCATGCAGCTCAATGCCTGGGAATTCACTTGGCTCCTACTTGAAAGTCTCTCGCTCTGTCCTGAACTTTCTCGTCCGAGTTGAAAATGACGCCCTTGAAATGGCTTCTCAAGTGGATCAAAAGTGTAGAAATCACATGGGGATAAGGCGGCCATTACAGCATTTTCCAGCGGAATTCAGTTCTAGAAATGAAAGGTCTTCGTAGAAAAGGGTCAGGTATTGCAGACTGATAAGAGAAAGTGGATGTCTTGAATAAAAATGCTAGATTAAACCAGAGTGTCTCAAACAGCATCCTCACTCCCAAAACGTGCCGCCAAAAACATATTGTTTGAAAAATTTATACACCTGTTGTTACAGCAAAGCAAACCTTGCTGTAATAAAGTACGAATATTTCGGCAACAGAGGGCGCAGGGAAGAAAGGAAGACAGACGGAAAGCGAGCGATTCGACTTACACAAAAAGGGGAGGCGAATGGAGAAGGAGAAACGGTTTATTAGGTTTATTAGAAATTTTTGACTACTAAGGTCATTTTGCGCCTTTTATACAAGTTATATCTGTACGCAGTCCGCGACAAACACAAACATCCATGCCCACGGCGGGATTCGAACCCACGACCAGGCAGACTCGAGAACTAGAAAGCCTACGCCCTAGCCCTCTCGGCCACCTGGCCGGTGAAGGAGAAACGAGAAAGGATTCAAGACATGGGGGTCAAACTGATTGCTTTATCTGTATTTCAATATGGCGGCCTGACTAGTCCTGTTTTGCATATGCAGAGCTGAAGGAGAGCTGTAAAACTCTTAAAAAAGGTTCTTCTAATTTATTTTGTAAGTAAACAATGATTTATATGCTATTCTTTAGAATTTTTGTGTCTCAAGATGAGTTAAATGCATTAAGTTTTTTTTTTATTCAATTATGTTTTTAAGTAGTAAGAAAATAACAAAAAAAACCTTTAAGAATGTTCATTAAAAAAACACCTTTCACTTTACAGAAAATAACCTTACTCGTGCATCTTCTGCAATATATGAATGCTTGCAAAACATTGCTGAGCATGTAAAAAAAGAAGGCAAACATGAACATCTAACAACAGATTTCTTCCTCAAGCTTCTAGAGATCGTACATCCAACAATTAGCTGGACATCGTTATTTTGCAGGCCGGGAGCACGCAGAAATGTTTTTCCAAAAATTGTTATTTATTTTATCAAAATGAGTCTCTGCCAATATTTGAAAGTTGTTTCGAAAGAAAGATCTAATAACAAGAAGCTAAAATATGCTAAACGCTTGAATAAAATAAAAAAGTAGACTTTGAAACAAAATAGATTTTATTTATTCTATTATTTTAATGTCAATTTTTAAAAATGTTTTTTAAATCAGAAACAATTAATTTATTAAACTGATATTAACTGAAATAAAAAAAAGTTAAATTTCTGTT
Organism: Rhysida immarginata; assembly: GCA_023313115.1. Taxonomy (NCBI): domain Eukaryota; kingdom Metazoa; phylum Arthropoda; class Chilopoda; order Scolopendromorpha; family Scolopendridae; genus Rhysida; species Rhysida immarginata. The sequence continues at coordinate 1,153,407 of JAHWFO010057934.1, read as the reverse complement.
TAAAACTATACAAAGCTGCAAAACCATTATTTAGTTTAATCATTTTACATGATGTAAGTCATCATACTTTTTATTACGTACTGCAATGATTAAGTAGTACTTCTTAAATCAAAAGTATCGTTGGAATCCTTACATTTTCTATAATATAACTAGCGTGTCGTCTGCTCTTCAGGATTAGTCGAACCCGTAGCGCCCTCGGTGGCGCAAAGATTCCAGGAAACGCTTTCATGAATAGAGATTCCTCCTCTGGTATAATGTTCTATCTCTATGATTCAAGAGGAAGAATTGGAGAGCGACGGACAAGAGCTAGTCAGCTGGAAAAGCTGAACGTCGCAAGGAAGCAAACGAGTTGGCATGTTCAAGTAGCGTTTCGACGGAAATAACAAGGAGAAGAGCGACAGGAGGAAAACGGGTAGCGTCGGAGAATAGCGAACGGGAGAGAGACACTGAAAAATCCCGGCCACGCATCAAGAGCTACGATGAAATTCCCCTGAATGGAAGACAAGTTATTCCGCCGCAGCCTACGCCAGCAGCCCCGCTAAATTTTCTTACACGATTGGAAATGAGCTATTGGAAGCAGATATTCATTAACGAGGATGCTTCACGAATTTTTGTGTTACAAAGACAGCGTTGGACGGGTGCGTTCCCACGAGGCATATTCGCCTACACGAGGGATAGCATCGGTTATCTTCGTGTGCGACATTGAATCCCACGATTAGAATTGTGAGTACTGATTTAATTTATGCTTAAATTTTTGGAAGCTACACGAGTTGTAATAGTGCTACCGAATTGATATCTTATTTGGCGATAGTTAATGTGTGAGTGCCACGAGAAGCAGGTTATGATAAGCCTTACCATGGATGAAGAAAAGATGGATGGGACACTCCATTGCCGTCCCCAGTGAGTTTGATTTTGGGGCGACATCTGGAGCTTTCCGTAGTACTAAATATAATCATCTGCTTAGATTGATTAATAAAATTAAAAATAGACTAAAAACAATAAAATAAAAAATATAAAAAAACTTGCTAAGCACACTTTTATCTTAAAAAGACACTTAATATATGAATTTCTTTTTTAAAAAATTTCTAGTACTACGCAAATCGAAACGATGGTGGTGAAGTTTCGGTTTAGTACTACGCAAAGCAGAAACTGAAACTATTTTTCTTTATTTCCCAGACAGATTTGGTTTAGTACTACGCAAATCCACAGAGAGCGCCACTGAAAAAAAACTCACGCTCGACGCATAGGAGTGTCCCATCCATCTTTTCTTCATCCATGGCCTTACTCATTAAACGAGAATAGCATATCTTCAGGTGTGCTTTTAATGGTGTTTAACGAAAGTGCGTAGTGTTAACGTTTAGTTGGCAAAATTAATTTGTCTGTGGCCAATTTAAAGTCTTCACGTTTTATGGTGCAAAATGTGTATAGATAAGCATACGGCGCTTCTATAGAAGTAGTTTTAGCTGATGTGTCTAGTGCTATTGGAAAATAGGCTTAGCCATGGATGATGAAAAGATGGATGGGACACTCCTATGCGTCGAGCGTGAGTTTTTTATCAGTGGCGCTCTCTGTGGATTTGCGTAGTACTAAACCAAATCTGTCTGGGAAATAAAGAAAAATAGTTTCAGTTTCTGTTTTGCATAGTACTAAACCGAAACTTCACCACCATCGTTTCGATTTGCGTAGTACTAGAATTTTTTTAAAAAAGAAATTCATATATTAAGTGGCTTTTGAAGATAAAAGTGTGCTTAGAAAGTTTTTTTATATTTTTTATTTTATTGTTTTAGTCTATTTTTAATTTTATTAACCTAATCTAAACAGACGAATAAGGGGCGCGTTCGACATCGCGCACTGAACGCCTTTGTGCGTCCACTAAACGCACTGGCGTGTTCGTCATGGAACCCGGTTGTGTTCGTCATCGTCAGTGCGCGCACTACCGGGCGTTTCGTGCGCGCACCAAATGACCCTAGGTTAGGAGCAGAGTCATTTAATGCGTTGCAAGATAGCGCTGCCTTAAAGCTGAAATGTAGCGATAGATAGTGCGGAGTTTTAGTTACCGTTAAACAGCCAACAGGTATAAAAATAATTGAATTCTGCATATCGTTTAAACTTACATTGAAATCTACCTGTATAATGATCGATTTCGGCGTGTTATATGAATGCACATGTTATGATGGGTTTTATTTTCAGCAGTAGGCATACAATTCATGATAGCACGGGTGAGGTGAACATCCCACTTTCGTGCTCTTTCCTGTTTTTCATGACACACACAAAATGCACCACACTTTTTTCACCGCTCGCACTGAGTGATGTCATTAGGTGCGTTTAGTGTGCAAATGTCGAACGCGGCCATATTTAGCACTACGCAAAGCTCCAGACGTCGCCGCAAAATCAAACTCACTGAGGAAGGCAATGGAGTGTCCCATCCATCTTTTCTTCATCCATGGCTTAGCTTAAGAAACCATAGTTGTGTTTTACATAATTGAGAAATTGCGAAGGGTTCGCAACCGCATTTTAAATTTGATGTTAGTGTAATTCTGTAGTTAAATTTTTGGTTGTGTTAAGTGAAAGACTTGATAAAATAATAGTATTGTTTAGTGTGTTTTATGCTTAGTTACAATTGAAGCATTTTTGATGTTTGGCTAAGATCTGATTTATCTTAGAATTTGAAGTGACTATAGTATTCGAACATTGAACTCTATTCACTGCGTATACCTATGTCAGTTTACAGTTTCCCATTTTGAATGTAGTGTGAAAATTATCCTGAATATTTTCAACGAGTTAATTGTATTATTTGATCTCATTTAAGCAAGTGTATGTTGTAAGGACATTGCTATTTCAGTTTGTGGACTTTCATTATAGCGATTTTGATTTATTTGACCCAGGAATTGAAACACCAAGAAAGTGTATATTATCTAATACAGTTGTAAGATATTGTGGGTTATTGAGTACTCTTTGAATAGGAATTCAATTGTGCTATATTTAACTTTATTGTCAATATTATTTATTGATCCACATTAATAGCTTTTCTATGTTTGTGTATTTCTAACAATAATAATCCAATGCATTAGTGATTGAAAAATAGTTGTGCTTTAAGGATTTGGCATGCTATGAAATATTATTTCTAAATATAAAACGATTTTATAGTGATATCAATGCTATTTGAATCTTCATATGTAATAGTATCTAGCATTAAGTACAAGCTAGCTATATTGAATAAGTTTTGTATTCATTGATAGGTTGCATAAATATTTATTTTTAGCTTTTATTCAAATAAAATCTTTCTGTGGTCCCTGATTAAAATTGTGGCTTGTGTCATTGGTATTAGTGTATTACCCAGCTTTACTGCATTTTCCACTGCGCATTCAATTGGTACATGACACCTGCCCGTGCATTGTAGAAAGGCACTATATGTATATAGAATTTGAAACAAATATTTGAATAACATTTTGCCCTCGTATCTGCTCCCAAAATATTTAAGTTTATTTCAAGACATAACAAGAAATCCATTGAATCAATTACTGACACTTGTCAAGTTCGTTTACAGAGTGTGCGCATCGCATGAAGCTTCGTTACTGACAAAAGCTATAAGAATCATTAATATCTGTATCAAAACGGTACTGGATTAGAGTTTGGCCTTGTTCTGCTTCTTCAGAGGAGTATAAGGTTTATGGAGAGTGGGACAGTAATTTAAAAAATGTTTTAGTAATAGCAAATTTAGCATTTGATGCCCACATAAGATAAACATTGTCGTCGATAATCGTGTCGTTAATGCAAGATTCAATTGACAAGAGGAACTGGTAGGGTAGCGATGGTTACTTAAATTATAAGTTAATGTTATAGACGGCGAGGCCAAAAGCATCTAGTTTAGTTTTTCCTTCAGCTGGTTATTTGTCTGGGAAAGCCCAAGAAGGGTTAATGTGGCCTCCCTTCCATCTTTAAAAGTTCACTCCACGCGTTCTGGCGTGATAGCAAGTCGATATTGTCTTAGCTTTCTCAGTCAATTTCCTGGTTCCGAATTGATCACGCTGTTCCGCGGTACGCTAGGTTCTAGGTTGCGACCGGTCGCGCTGCCCTAGTAGCGTCTGCCTCTTTCTCAACTAATGATGGCTCTCCGCCCTTCAAGTCCCAATTCACCTTTTGGGCGTGAGAGGGAGTTAGTTGGTTCAACGCGGATTTCACACCGCTAATTTGAATAATTATTCTGGGAAGGGAGGGGGTCCTCAGAAGGATTTACTTTTAAAAGCAAAGGAGAATAAGGTTATTTGTTTTAACTTGACGTTTGTGAGTTGTGGTATTTACAGGATTATTTTATTTGGATATTTTTATTTTGTGATATTTAACCAATTGAGCATTGTTAACTGAGGTTTTACGTTTTTTTTTTTTTTAATTTCGTTGTACCTAATTGTCACGCTATACCTCGTCCAACAAGAGAAAAACAGGGTGTGTCACAGGAAGTTTCAGATTAGCCAATCAGAGAAAGGGGGCCTCATGCGCTTACTCACTTCTGTCTCATGTCTCATTGAAGAAGCGCTTTATAATATTACAGCAGAAGCTTTAATATTATTCAGTTGCTTTGCTTTAATTATAATTAAAATAATTGTACACTTCATAAAATTGTCTTTTAACTCAATTTTCTATATATCGTTTACTTATTTTAAGGTAATAACGTGCAGTCTGTTTAACCATCATTTTTTTTAAATATTTATACATTCTAATGACATGTTTTTTGTTTTTTTTAAAGAATTATAAGGTTTTATTAAAGATGCTATCTTATTTTTTATTTTTTTAATAAAATCCAGTTTTATGATACGTTTTCCATTACAGTTAACGATATCTCTTTCGTTTATTTGCTGGCCATGAGAATGGCCTTTGAATGTATAGTCTTGAAAAAGACTTTTTGAATTATATCTAAATTCAGGCTAAGGAGATTGTGGTAGAACGTTAATGTCATTCCACTCTTCTTCTTCTTCACTGTTGCTGTCTTCTCCATTAACATGAATTATTAAAGGCTCCACTTGATCTTCAATCAAACAGTCCGTTTCCCAATATCGTTCTTCCACACGCAAAACGTGTTCTATCGCTTTTCTCCAATTTTCAGGAGTTACATTATCAATTGCCGTTCTCGTTAGTTTTTCAACATCAGCAATCTTGAAAGTTGTATTCTTCTTCCGTATATATTCTTTTACCTGTGCCCAAATAAGTTCAATGGGATTGAGATCACAGTGATAAGGAGGTAGTCTTATCACTAAATGACCGGCATCGCTAGCCAGTTCATCTATAACATAGCGCTTTGCTGTTTTGTGTTGTTTGATAACATCGTACAGCTCACCTTTTGACATTTTTGCTTCGGTAGGTATTCCTCGTAGGGCCAACCACTCTATCATATCCGATTTCCTTGTATTGCTGCACGGCGCTTTGGCCTTCTCCACCGAGTGATATGGGGCATTATCCATGACGATTACTGAATTTTTCGGAATATTTGGCAGCAGTTTTGTTCTAAACCATTCATGAAAACAATCCCCATTCATTTCGTCATGGTAATCTGCGGATTTATTTTTTGACCGAAATAATAAACAGCAGTCGTTCACAAACCCTTTATCGCTTCCAGCATGCAAAAGAATTAGACGGGAGCCTTTACCCGTAGGAATGAAACGCCCGCGGTAGGGTTCCGAGCTCCCTGGTTGAGCACAGCTTTTCCCGTCGTGATGCCATTGTCTGTCTTTCACGGCCATGGTGTGCATTAGCCCACGTTTCATCCAGATATATGAAAGTACGTGTGGGGTCCCTGCGTAGCATTTGTACTTGCCTTAAAAAACGACGTCGTTGTGCGATAACATCTGTCCGCTCGATGTGGTTGATTTTGCCATACTTCATATGCAATTTATCATGCATAATGGTGGCGAAGGAAGTTCTCGATCCGACGTAGTCAGTTTTTTCTCTAAATTTCTGGTACACATTTTTCAGAGTAGGATAATTACCTTCTGAGTGTATTTCGGATACACATGCTCGTGCAATCGAGAGGTCAAAGTCATCCAGATTCGTTGTTCGAGATTCCCTGGGCCTTTTCTTTCCAGGAGTCGAAAAGTGAGGAGAGGGGGTGGTAGCTTCGCATGAAGACGCTTCGTTTCCTTCTTGAACAATTGTTCGAACGCAAGAAAAAGAAACTTGCGTTGCCTTGGAAGTTTCTTCTATCAAGGCAGATGAGCTTTTAAAACACTGTTTTCCTTTTAAGTAGCAAAATACGTTCCACACAATCTCCCTAGCCTGGCTGTGAATAGTTTTTCCTTGTTTGGCTGAAGAGCTGTTGCACGGCGACGCCATTACAAATTGACTTGTGTAGCCGCTGAAGGAGAGATCCCACAAAGCATTGCGGATGAGTGAGTAGTCGATATCAGACCGGAAACACGCCCTGTTTTTCTCTTGTTGGACGAGGTATAATTAGAAAATACGTCATCCGCTTCCAATATTGTGGATTCTGTCTGCATGCAGGAGTTCGAGTTTTGACGCAGTTGTTTCTCTGATGGCATGGCGAGGAGTTGTTGGAGCCCTGGCATGGACTGATGGACCATGGATTAACCTCCGATAATGTGAGAAAGCGAGAAAGAAGAACATGGAACCACATTATATGCAATGAGGATAATATGCAGTTGACGTTCATTATGGATTGGGACGATTGCGGTTAGAAATTTCTAGTGGTACGGCCGAAGAAAGTTGCGTTCGAAACATGTCGACTTTCTGCCATTTCGATGAAGACAAGATGGTCGGAATGTTGGATTGTCAAGAGAACATGAAAACGCTTTTCGTACTACTATCGTCGCTCTCAGGAGTGCTCTCAAGAAAAACAGATAAGTGCTTGACTTTGGTAGACTTTTACCTTATTCGCTTGATTATTTCCTACATGCTGGAATTCCGTAATGAACTAGTTTGAGAACAAGACTTTCCCGTTACTTGTTTTGGTTAGATTCTCTGATCGACTCCTGCGGCGACGACAGAACGGCGACGATGAACCTGAGGTCCGTAGACTTTATTCTACTTGCAAACAGAGCGTCATTTGCTTATATTATACCGAACCTTTGATGGAAAAGACGAGTTCTCCTATTGTTCCGTCTCCCTGGTTGCGCCTTTAATTCGACGTCGGCGTGCCTTTTGTTGTTGTTTCTTATTTGTTATTTGTTTGTCGGTTTGTGTGTGTTTGTTTTTTCTTTGGAGTGTCTGTCATTTGTATGGTTGCTTTCTTTCTCGTTTTGTTTTTCCCTAGTTTGTCTCGCTGTTTGTCCCGTGGTTGCCGTGGAGGTGCGTCGCCATCCAAGAGCGCCTGTTTCGCTACCTGCTTTTCCTCCCCCGGGTCGGCTTAACAAGCTGTCTGCTACAGCCACTTCGTCTGTTTAATTGATGTGCCGGAACCGTTTCTTCGACTGAAAGATAACTGAGACCTGTCTTTGTCGCTACCTCGTGGACCTTCGTTCAGAACAGTTGCTCCCACTTCAAATTTCTTCCTGCGAAATTGGAAAAGCAAAAATAACCTCATGTTAGCTTAAGTTGGAATTTTAGATTTAATAAAATTGATTCTCCTTTTCTTGTTTATTAACGGTTCTGTATGAAACGGGACCTTTTAATGATTAGTTTATTACAACTTACTTGAGATATTGTGCTGTCTTATTCTTTTGATATTTTGCGGGTCGCCTCCCACAAAACAAAGCGAGGTGTCCTTTTCACTTTACAAAATGTTTCCTATTACACCATGCAGATGGCCAACGCAGAATTTGGAAACAATAGCACGAAGCGATGGACCCCTCCTGTCTGGTTTCCACTGTTCAGGCTGGTGGAGGCTCTGTAATGGTCTGCGGAATGTTTTTCTGGCATCACTTGGTACGCTGATAGATGTAGAACAGTGCATTAATGGTCATGGCTACCTGAACATTGTAGCTATGGTTCATCCCTTCATGGTTACTGTGTTTCCCCCATCGGAAAGATACTTCCAGCAGGACAATGCTCCATGTCACAAGGCTCATATCGTCATGGAATGGTTCCGGGAGCACGAAAATGAATTCAACTTACACCTCTGGCCACCACAGTCCTCGGGTATAAACCTAATCGAACATCTTTGGGAGGAGCTGGAACGGGCTATTCCAGGCATGGATCCACCACCATCCAATAAGCATCAACTGGGAGCAGCTGTTGCATCCGCATGGACAAACATTACGAAACACTGCTTCCAGCGTGTAATTGAATCTATGCCACGGCGAATTCGTGCTGTTCTAGCTGCTAGGGGTGGCGCAACACGTTATTTTAGGGGTGTTCCTAATAAACTGGCGTTTGGTTCCGGACTCCAGTGGTGGCGTTTCTTGCACCACTGTAATCGACGGCTCGTATTAAGAGCTGTGATATTTGGCTTGTGAACTGCTGCTCGTCCATGAAAACCAAGTGCGACGATCTTCCGGCGGACTGTATGATCACTTGCATCACTAGACGACGCCAATCGAAAATCCTCTGCCAAAGTTTTTAACGAAGCCTTCCGGTTTGACATCACCACACGTTTCAAGCATTGACGGTCGCGACCTGTCAATTTTGTCGATTTACTGGGTATGAGTTTGCATGTTATAAACTCCTCTCGCTTCACTTCAAAATAACATCATTCACTCTCGGTATCTGAAAATTTGTGGGAAATCTCATGGATCGAATGCTCAAATCTGTGAGCTCCAATGATTATCCCTCTTTCTTCCGCACTAACTTCGAGTCGTCTGTTCATATTGACTGCAGTAGCTGCTATGAGTGTATTCTATCCCGTCAACGTCTCTTTTACGTTGTATGACGTATGCGGACGATCCAACGCTCTTTTGGAGAGGTGTCCGACGACGAATGGTCAGACAGTGCAGATCGTTTATCTTTTTTATCAGATACTAAAGGCCGAGGAAACAATTCAGAAAACAATTTCGCATTTTCGAGTCTCATGGTATTCAAAAAGCAAATTCTTGCACCCAACTGTGACAGTGATGTAGAAGTTACATATCAAGTATGCGTTTTCTGCCTGGCAATCTCTACTGCCAAAACTAGAATTTGGGAAGCAGTTAGGCAATTTTGGAAGCGTTCTTTCTAAGCTTATTGACAGTGGATTTCCATGTAAGCAACAAAGTTTCGCGGTTCTGTTAGCGCATGCGCATTACTCCTGAAACTTGTTACAAGCCATGCTGACCGTTCGTGTCGATCTCACTACAGCGACGTGGCTGAGGCGTTTCTTCAGTTTCTCCTTGGTGCGGTTAGGAGCGTAGCCAGAGGTTAGGCTGTCCGGGCTATCCTTCAGTTTGCCCTTCCCAATTTTGCACATCAAACTTGCTAAAATAAACAGTAAAATCAATATTTTTACTCTTCCTAAAGAAAAATATTTTTCAGTACACTAGGCCAAAAATGTCGCCCCGTAAAAGTGCCCCATGCTACGCTCCTGTTTCTCTCCCAGAAATAAGTAATACGAAGAGTTGAGATATTTAAAATTGAACGATTTTGACATTCAGCATCTCGTCCAGATTTTGTTCCTCCGCCATCTTCAGTCTTCAATGTTCCTCCGCCATCTTCAGTTCTCTATAATGTCCGACATCGCAGTTTCCACTATAACAAACTTCTGCGATTTATTGCAAGGGGATTATTGTTTCACACGCTTTCCATAGGTCTCTCAGCGTTGTTGGTACCAAACTCTCTTTCATGGAGTCCAAAACCACAGAAATCTAAGGGTGAGGCGTCTGACGACGTAACAAGAATGGATGAAAATGGGAACACCTTGATTCCGGTTCCTGTTTCTTTTTTTTTCTGCATAGTAGGACAGTAAGAAGGTGAGATTTAGTTAGGCTAGTAAGATGAGTGTCCTTATTAGTGTTATTATGGCTAAAAATAGGGTTGCTAGACATCCCAGAGGTTAGGAGCATGATTGCCAAAGTATGAAATCCCAGTAACATGTGGGAAATGTCCCAAGATCGAAAAGTATTTTGTTAAAGGAATTGAGTATTTTGTTAAAGTCAACTCGTAATTGTCAATTGTTTTTCATTAATAGAGAGGTTAAGATACTTTTACGCGACGCCCGTGACGTGAAATCTATGACGTCATTTGGTTACACGTTGTTTACGTGGCGGATGTGATTTTAGAAAGGTTAAGATTTTTCTCGTGTGTAGGATTTTTGTAATACGCCTCTCTTAGCTAGCTTCACGTCACGAAAAAAAGCCAACGTGCTGACCGCGTGAGACTTGAAGGCTTCGCGTTAACGCCACACCAAGGTCGTATTTTCTGACGTCATTCAAACTCGTCACGCACGTCGCGCTCAACACGTTAAGGCATCTTAACCTCTCTAAATAAATAAATAACATTCGGTCGTGTCTCGTAAGTCAATCTCGGAAATCTGACTAAGAGGAACTGATAGGATATGTATTGCTTACTATATTTTTGCCTCAGACGGCTCTGAAGGTTCACAACGTGATTTTTTCGCGAGACAAATGTCACTATCTTAGTGGTGGAAAATGAATAGAACATTGGTAACCATATCGAATTCTGACGTCACAGTACCATATCACCAACCGCTGTTGACAGTGGCCGAATGGTCATGTGACTGACGTATTATATTTTTCTACCATTTTGGAGCAATGGGACGCCCCCCGCGAAAATATGCTTTTCCGTACAATGCCCACTGGATATTACATTCGTTGTCCTGCTTGTGCAGACAATTTAGAGGCAAACTGTACTTGTTTTGAAAATATACAGGGTGGTTACAAAAATGATCCCCTCTTATTTTGGTAACCGAAGCAGATATGTCAATTTTGTTGTGGATGACCTATCCCATGGTGCACTTTTCATCATCCCAAATATGCAAATTAAGACGCATTCAAATTCCTATCTTAAAAACCGTAACAGATACACGAAAAATTCCAATGAAGACTTGTTCAGCAAGGAATTCCGAACAAAACAAAAAAAAATCCCAAAATTCCCTGAATGGATCACCAACAATCCAAAGCAGAAGATCATGTTAACCATTTCAGGAACTCCTAGGAACTCATAGAATTGTTCTGTCCTATGTATGCTGATACATGCTTTTTATTTGCTTTTCCTCATAAAAGTTATGTTATTATAGTAATTTTGGTAATTTCTTGATTTGCTTGTTACACATTCAAATATCTTTGTGAAGTGCATAGGGCGGTAACTAATAAATCCAACATGTGATTCAGAGATCGTAGTCTGAAAAGTGAATTCTGAGTCGTCGTTGGAGGACTAGGGAAAAATTATCTTCAATCCAGTTCTTCAAACTCGTTTCTAATTCAGTTCCCTTACAAGGAAACATCAGAACTTATAATTGGTGATTTTTAATTTTATTTTTAATTACTTACGATATTAACAATTAAAAGTTTCACTAAATTTAATTATAAAATATTGATTCTACTAATTAGATATTCAAAGTCTATATTATAGAAAGTAAAAGTTAATATATATATTGTGTATATTTATAAAATTGTTAAATGCCTCTTTCTGCAATAAATAGTTAGATTCTGCAATAAATCCCGTAGCAATATTAGCACTATCTACAAAAAGTGAGGCGGCAATTATCACGAGATCACGACGCTCGATGAGAGATTCCATAATAAACTATCGATTTATAACGTTGCGAGGGCATTTATTACGCGCTTATAGGAAGGCTCGACATGACTCACCTGACATAAAAATCTTGGGGCCTTATCGATTTATTGATCTGAACTGACAATTGATTTATCAAAAAAAAAGTTTCTGTATTGGTTTTAGTAATGACAGTTGCTTTTTCGATGAAGGTCAAATCCGTTCAACAACTTTCATCTATTTCGCAGAGCACAACTTTTCACTTGATTTAGACACTCAAATGCTTTGATGCTCCACTTTAGGGGAGATAGGTTAAAATGTATGCTTTTGAAAGAAGAGTATATAAAGTTAAACAAAGATAAAAGTGACTTAACGATTGAAAAAGTTTTTGCGTAAATGGATAAAGCAAGCCACTCAAAATTCCCAAAGCAATCCTCCCGAAGCCGCTCTACAGCAATCTAAATGAATTTTATTTACGAGTGAGAGCCGATTCCTATATCTTTACCAAAAACAAGCTTATTGGCGTCCTGCGATAATATTTCTGCTGATGCGCACGCAAATTGTATTGGATTATATCAGCTTTCTTTTCAGTAGCGATGGAGCTCGTTCAATGCGAATGTTTGTCGACCACAACAAAGGAAAAACTTGCGCGGGGTAAATTCATTTCGTGATGTGAATCTCATAACGGAAGTGATCGTTATCATTCTGGAGGGTTGCACTCGTTGAGAGCTTCATTTTGTTGGCAATGAGAGATATCGTCAAAGTTGATACGGTCAAATTTCATTGTCTGTTTGCAATCACTTGTTTCTATTCGACTCTCGTTAACGATATGAGCAAACGGTGCGCAATCACAAAATTATGCTTGTCTACGCTTTTTTTTTTATTCCATACTCTAAAGAAAGGCGTTTTTGTTTTGCTGGCTTATATTTTTCTATTCCAATTCAGTCAAAGGTTTCTTTTATAGATTCAATGAATCTGCAGAATAATCAATTAAAGGGGGAAATCTACAGACATTAATAAGGTTTCACGATTTTAAAAAAGGAATAAATAAACAAAAATCTCAGTTAAATGAAAAAGTTTTTCTTTTAACTTTCTAGAAATTTTGAAAAGCCTAAAAGACCTAAAAATTACAAAAGCAGATTAAAGAAATCTGAAGGAGCTATATAGTTAAAGAATGGAATCGGAATAAAGTTATTTTAAGTAATGAAGTATTAAAGGAGGAGAAAAATTATACTAAAGAAGGTGATGAAAGACAACCACTTCCCACGATGTTATTTATTAACGTCATGAATGCGCATATTCAAATTTTGCATTAAGAAATATATATATTAATATACTTGTGAAAAGTCCTTGTATTGTGTCCATTAATGAAAAAGATAGAAGCTTTACAATGCATTTGGTTTTATGCAAATTGCTCATTAGTAGTAAATATATCTTATTAAATATATACCGCCTGTGCTTTTTATGTGAAATCAGTTGAAAACGAGTTTTACTGCATTCCCAAAGCGATGCTAAAAACGCAAAATATACTAAAGCCAATTAACTAAACGTAGGTTAATTTATCGCCAACTTAATTAAATCTACCGTTTCAGATTAACCACATGCCATTTCTGGTCATTCTAATGGCACTTTCTGTCTGTCTAATGCTATTTCTGGCCTATTTATTTTTATTTTAAATGTTAAAACCTTCCTTATTGAATTTGCAAAGTCGGTCGTTTCGTTGCCAATTTTTTTTTAGAAATTTTTTATTTTGATTTGAGATTCGGATAGACCATCAAAAAGTAAATAAAAGTTATCATTAGACACACACGTCTTATCTATTCGGAAAACAGCCAAAATAGAGGTCAAAATTTGGACAATTTTAAGTCTGTGATATTATATACGTTGGTCAATGAAATGACATTTCACATTATTTCATTTAATGCCTCTTCCGATCAATGAAATGACATTTCTGCCGTGATTTTGCATTTTAAAAACTTTGTTGAAAATTGTGGGCGTAATCAGTAAAAGAGCTGCAGATCCACCTAGAAGACGCGCCTAATGAATGCCTACGAGGACGATAATATGAAAATTTCAGTTTGGATGTTTGGAAGCATCCATCATGCTTAAGACACTGATGGTATGTCCAATGATGGTACGCCGTTAATACTCTTTAAAGAAAAAATTACTGCCACATTAGAAGAACTGTCCAAGAAATTCCACTATAACATCTTATGGTATGCTGGCACGGTAAAGTTTGCCATTACAACTTTAATAAGTAGAAGATGAATATTATTACTTATTAGTTTTACCATGTCCGTCTGTCCCGTTCATATTTTCTACATTTTCTGAGGTAGAAGTTTGAAATTCGGAATGTATCTTACTGTGGGCATATGCTACCTCATTGTTTGGTTTAGTTTTTATTGGCCTACTAGAGTCAGAGTTACGCGATTGGAAGTCCATCTGTCTGTACGGCATATACAGTAGCTATATAAAGGAGTAATATTTGATATGCAGATGTCTCTACATTATTATGAAATTTGGGCTAAATTGTCCCAGTTGGCTCGGAGTAGCTGGCACAGAGCCATTCTTGTCATTCTTGGCATATTCGATCGGAAATGATGAGAAATGAACGAAGATAGAGCTCGAGAAATTAATTTTTTTCTAAAGAAATGTGGGTTAAATTGTGCGGATAAAAGGGGTAAAAAATAGAGGAACTCAGGGCTTCCGCTACTTTTCTATATACTCCTTGGCGACTTAGGAATAATCCCAAATTCAAAATCCAAGGAGGGGGGGGTGACATTCTTGCATATTCTCCACACTTTGCTATATCAATTTTTTCACCTCTTTGTAATTTTATAAAGTCATGTGGAAAAAAATTTTTTTAATGTCCCCTGTAAAATCTTGCTTTACTGTTTTTTTTCCCTATCTATGAAGTTTCATAAATGAAACATTAAAAAAAAATCTTGTAACCCGGCGGAGTGTTTTCATACAGGATTATTCATAAGTCCGTGAAATTTTTTAGAAATTCACAACATCAAATTACGCGACGGAAAGTGCTATTTTTTACGACAATCTCCCCAATTTTTAAAGTTCCATACCGCAATGAAATGAGAAGGTGCCTAAATAGAAATTTGCCGAGTTGTTGGACGGATCTACACATCAGGAAGATGACGCATTCATGCTATACCACCATGGTTCCCGGATTTAATCCCATGTGACTCTTTCTTGTGGAGATTCGTGAAGATTACTGTATCACGCGGATAAATGTCTGTCGCATCAGCAGCAAAGTTGGATATATTGAGAATTTATGAAGCATGTAAAAAAACTATTTCAGTGCAATTAAATGTGGTATCTGTCACGTCGTTTGTATACCTGTGTATATCTGCTTAAAAATGTTTCTTCAATAATTTTTGTTATACAGAAGGTTGATTACGATCTTTGGTAATAATTTTTTGTGTGAATGTTTCGCGTCACGTGCGCGTGACAGAAAGCGCGTGAAATAGTGCTATTACATCCGCATTGTTCTGTTTCGTTTGAAAGCAGTAAAATAAAAATGTATCATGAAAAAATGTATCAGAAAATCGGACCTTACTGGCGCTAATTAGAGTAAGTCTGGTATAATTAGCGCATGTAAAACACGAAATTTCTCTGTTTCGAAGAAAGGCATATCGGCAGTACTGAATGGAAAAGGAAAATCCCGGGAAGGGTTAATTCCAACTGGCCAGAAATAAAAAATTCCTGATAATATGATAATAAACAGAAAAATACTATCTATCACCGAGTCCCCTGGCGTTTAACACGGGCTTCTCTTATCAAAGAACAGATAAAAGGTTCTCCTCCTCTTGTTTTCAAACTGAACTTTCATGTGATTGATGACAGTTATCTACCAAAAAAAAATCACAAAAAATTTTCAAACACAAACTTACAAAGACCTAAAAATTTGCTCAAAACCAAAAACCTTAATTAAATTGCATATAAATTATAAAAGAAAATCGAAGGATTTTAAATTAAGAAATATTAAAAATGAGCTACTTCATTAAGACTTGTGTTATCTAGATTTCCATCTAACAATAGAGTCTCTTTTTTCTATTATTTTACATATACGTTTTTATATTTATATATCCGTATAATGAATTGGATTTTGTTGATTCATTTTATACATGTATGCACATAAGCAACAAAGAAGCACATTTATATCCGTATGCCTTTTTCAGACTTTTGCATTTATAATAGACGCATTGTGTTTTATACTGTCATGAACAAAAATAGAATTAGCGAGAGGTAATACGCAGTGGAACAATAACATTCATGAACATAAGGCGTTTAAATATGAAACAAACCTATTTATTGTAAATAACAACAAAACAAAATAAAAACGAGAATAGACAAGCAAAAATCTTAAATCTAAATAAAATCTTCAGATCTAGTAAGTTAATACCTTCAAAACTTACTACAAATATAAATAGATTTCACGCCTCTTAGGCTCGTGGAATTTAATACATTAGTCGTAAAATAAATATTTTACCTGATGTAAAATTTTTAAACGTATCTGATAACAACAATAAAGATCTTGGTTCTTATAGAGATTAAGCACAAATAAAACAATAAATATCACACATGCATTAATCCTCTAAAAAAAAAAAGACCGAACACAACTTGATAATGCTTAAACATATAGTTATGAATATTCACACACTTGATAAACGATACGACAAGCTATTATCATTGCATGTCGCCCTGCGACCAGCTAACAAAATGCAGCAATTAACTCAACATAAATTATGTAATAATTACTACACTAATCATAGCTGCGTTAACAAACTTTAGTTCAAAGTTCGTAACTAATTACAGTCACAGTCCACATACCAAATAATTAAAACTGTTAATGTCACTGTTCGGAAAAATACACAACAAAGTAGAGAACTCGTTCGATATAAATAAATTTTCAAAGACAAAGTTCGTGAAATGTATTTAGTTAGATACACAGTTCTGAAAACAGTCCGGGTTAGCGAAAGCCAAACACTAAATAAAGAGGCAAATAAAATTGTCACAAATTAAAACAATAATTTTACAAAATCAATTGCAACATCTCCTTTGCACTAAACCCGTTGCCACAGACGGTTGACGAGAACCGGGATAAATGAGTTAGTCCAATTTGAAGACACAAATTAGAAAACATTACCGTTTTCTAAGCACGAGCACGAAGCCCATATCGTCCCTGAAGAACGCAGCTAAACCACACGGCCATAAACCTTGTACTACGCTGTGGTAGCGGAGTTCATAATAGCGAAGCTCCGGGAAAATGGCACAAAACAGCTGAGCGTACGAGCTCACATAAAGACTCGCACTTACCGTAAAAATGAAGCCTGTCGGCATGGTCCGTCGTGGAAGCCTAGCAATACGGGTGGTTCCAGCGGGCTCGATAAGTCCGGCAATACGGCTCTCAGGATTCCTCGCTGACGACTTCGGTATAGCGGAGGTCGCTCCAGCCGCCGCATCTGACGACGCACGAAGCTCGTCGTTCCTCTCACTCGCCGTCGTTGCCGCCGTTGCTTGAGCGCGACCCAGCTCAAGGCTCCCGGGAGATAAATACCTTTCAATTTTTGAAATGGCGTTTACTCCTCTCCATGGGTCCTTTGCTCGTGTCCACTTTGAAGCGTGTCTCTCCAGAAATTCCTCCCTTCGATGTCCTCCGTCATGACTTTTAAAATCGCCTCTCGAGCTCCTATTCGTCCGCTCCCGATGACGATCCTCTTGACGTACGTCACGACGGGTTTTACGTCGCTCCTTCTTCCTCTCAGACGAATAGAAAACCCGAGAGGGAAAACGCTTGATTCCGTCACGGTAATTCGGGTTGGAGACGGAATTCCGTGACATATACACAGATAATCATGAATCAAGAAAGTTAAAAAAGACCAAAATATACAGCTTTTAAAAATTAAAATACATTATACATTATACGTTGCTCTTCTCTCTCTCTTAAATAATAGTTTCTTAATGATGTTCTTCCTATTTTGATTTCAATCAGAGAATGGTGTCTGTCAGAATGCAATAAAAAATTAGCGGTGATAATTTTTTACCCAAATTAACAATTATCATTTTTATGGAAAAATTACTTGTAGTACCTTCTTTTATTATTCTAATAAATGTTATCTTTGATGTTTATAGGAATAATTATTTGTCCTTTCCGTCTTTGCCCAAATGTAGTATTTCATTGATCCGAATCAGATAGAAGTTTTTGAGATTTTAGAACTATTATTTTAGTAAGGTTAGTTTATACGAGTATACGCAATATCGAAAAAGAACTGCAATGTGTAGTATTTATGCTTAATGTAACTTTCAGATCATAAATCATTTTAACGCTGAAATATGGAACCTGATGTGAGAAGCACATTTCATCATTGCATTTCGAGATGCATTTTCAACTTTTTTCCTCCGATATTTTTTTTTCTTTTTTTTGATAAACGGGTTCGTTGCCAACCATTTTGAACGCCGTCCTATTTCGAACATTTTCAATGCCTAAAGCAGAAAAGAGTCTCCTTTTCTATTATTTTACATATAAGTTATTCATATTTATATATCCGTACAATGAATTGTCAAAAATTCATTTTATACATACATATACATAAGAGATAAATACTTAAGTATGCCGTTTTAGGGCTTTTACATTAATATAGACGTGCTACCTTTTAATATAACAGATAAAACATATTAAAATTTAGTGAAGCATTCACCTTGGACCTATTGGAAAGATAGTGGAAGTAAATAAATGCAAATTAAATTTCCTTAGTCAACACTCACCTATAAATGTAATGAACACTGTTCTGGTTAAATATACAAACGAACCAAAAATAAGCATTATATAGAGGCGCTTTTTGCTATTAAATACCACGAAATATTGTACACGACATAGATGTGTAGAACATTCTACACTGGCCGCGTCATCCGTTCTTGTACCGAGAAAAACAAAGAACCAAGTAGCTTCAAATATAAAACCCATAACGGACGTGAAAGCCAATATTTTTTCAGACGAATAAATAATTGAATAACTAACAGACATTATAGAAATTACAAAATGGTGGATAATAAATTAACTGCCAACACATTTTGTTATACTGGGTGGCTATAATTAAAGTTCCCCACTTCTGTGCGGATTGTAGACCGCGTTATTGCACGGAGAGTGTTGAAACTTATGTATAGGCTATGCAGAGCATGGGGAAGAGAACTCCAACGGAAAGTGTATTAGTGCATACGGTTGCCACCAGGAGAAAAAGTGGGCCATTTTCAAAAGCGCGAAGCGTCTGTGAACAAACAATCTGAGGAAAAAAGACCAGATTGGGAAAGAAAGAACGTACGCTCCAGAACAGCAGAAATAGCGCAATAGCACTGCGAGAATATCAGCGTGTGTAGGGATTGCGAACAGGACCCATGACGGAGAGAGGTTTACGAAAGTCGAAGAGACAGTGGAGTTAGGTGTGCTGCCCGTTCACCATACCTTAATCCATGTGACTACTGGCTGTGGAGAACCCTGGAGTATCGTAATTATCATGGAAGCGTACGGACCATTCGTCATGTTGCAGCCATTTCACGAGAAACACTTCATGCTACTGTTGAGCACGCTGTCTTGCGCTTCTAGCATGTCATCGACGCAGAGGTTGCGCATATTGAACAGTCCCTCTAAGAGCATTCCAGTACTGCATTACTACCGTCTGTGCATGATCTTTCAGCGATAATTTTTTTCCCTAGTGACAACCGTATGCACTAATAAATTTTCCGTTGGAATTCTCTTCCCCATGCTCTGCATAGCCTATACATAAAGTTTCATCTGTATTCGTTCAATAACGCGGTCTGCAGCCCGCCAGAAGAGGGAACTATAATTATAACCATGCGATATACAGTATGTTATGCATTAAGTAGTGAAATCGTACAACTTTTAGCTCATTCTATGTATTGCAAAGCATTGTATTGGCAATGTAATTAAGTTTTTGAATACTTGGAAGCTTTTTTCTGCGTCCCCCAGATCGCCTTTCCCTCTTACCAACAGATACATCCTTCCTATATTAACAACAATAAAAATACATTGTATATAAAAATATAAATGCACCGCTCTATGCCTTGTTATTCCATGTAATGATCGTTTAAGTTTTCCTGTATTTCGATTGTGTATTTGCCATAAATCGACCATTTTTATAACAATTTACTAATACAGACTTAAAATACAACAATAAATAGCATTAATAGCGATATACAGCAATGAAAGGTAGTATTCAGGCAAGCAAGCGAGAGAAATCTAAGGTTATCTTAACACTCATAATAAATGGAATGAGCAAAAGCCGTAAAAATGTGTCATACAATTAAGTCTTGGAATGAGCAAACACTTGCACATTTCGTAAATTGTGTGATTTCTAATTCTGCGTGTAACGTTTCAAATTCTCGTACACCATCTCGTGCATAAAATGCAGTGAAGTACAATATCAAGAATTGAAATTAGATAGCCGATTCAGTAGAATTCAAGTCAAATGATCCACCAATCATTAATTCTTGACTGTCTGTTCCTTATTCTGATACGCTTCAAACAGTTCTGGATTTATATTTGTTTGATCTTACAAAACTATTTACAGTGTAAGGATTAACATTATATTTCCTTCAAGAAGTAGTTCCTTCCATTTGTCACCTACACTTTTGACAATGGTTCCTAAAGCACCAAGAAACATTCCTGAAATCTTTTCTTCGAAACCTCGTTCAAGTAGAATGTCGCTAAGTGTAATCATCGCCAACACAAAGACGACCCCCCGTGAAATTTATGCCATTCATAAATTTGCGATTTTTCATTGCCGTGTCATCATATACTCTCAAGCAAAGTTAATATCTGGCATAGCGACTTCTAAAGCAAAACAAAAAACGACGGGCATTGTTACATGCACATCACATAAACAAATAGTTAGAAGTGGTGATAGGAAATAATTATTTGGATCTATCATTGGAATTAAATAATGAAGAGTTGAGATATGATAAGATATATGGCGTCGATTACAGAACTTTCTTGGACCTAAATGTATCTCTTTATAATATGATCTAGACATATCTAGACGTCGAGATTAGGAGACTGGCGGCAAAAAGAATGATCGAACATTTACTCGTCGTCAGCAGACCATTGTTACATACTTTGTATGAAGTGCCCACTTCACTTTCATTAGTAAAGATGCTGTCGTAAGTAAAAAGCAACAGTTAATTAACGTTTTAATTGGTCTGTTAAGTACTTACAAAGAAAAACATATTTTACCAATTTTAAAGTTTTAGGAGAAGGGAGGACAAAGTCGAACGGTTGAGATATTTAAAAAAAATTCATCAACTTAAATCAAAAAGATGAAGAGCCTAGAGCACCAAGCGATGACTCCTGTACGAAATAAAATATAGATGTTGGAATAGGAATTACAAATAATGGTTAATATAAATTTAGGTACAGCTTTGTTGTGTTTTGCACTTTGCACTTAGGGTAAAGATGAAAAATAGATTAAGGTATATTGGATAATTAATTTAAAGCGGATTTTAGTTTTGAAAATTTTACTACAACGCTGAATTGGTTTGCATTTGAAAATAATAATATTTAAGATAATAATATAAAAATACTAGATTTACGTATACACTACCTTGCCAAAAGTCATGGGATACCACCAATTTAGTGGAAACACTTAGAAAAGCGCATGTGGTAGTATCTAATTGATCCACCTTTTGCTGCTACCACAACCTCCACAAACCCTCCACAGTTTTTTGATACGTTTCCGCTGGAACTTTTTTGCAATTCCGTCAAACGTACTTTCGACAGCTCAGTCACAGATTTCGGGCGCTCCTCTCCTGCCCGCAATCGACGCTCCAACACATCCCAAAGATGTTCGATTGTGTTGAGATCGGGGCTCTGTGCAGAGCAGTAAAGCTTTGGCACCCCATTTCATCAAACCATCTACCGAAAACCCTTGCTTTGTGGCAAAATGCGTTATTGTGTTGAAAGAGAAAATGGCCATTTCCAAAGTGCTGCCAGAGAGCAGGGAGTGCGGCATTGCCCAAGATGTCTTGGTAACGCTCCGCGTTCGGATGACCTGCCACAGAAACGAGTGGACCCAGACCAAACCACGATAAGCCAACCCCCTACCAACACAACCACTGACCCTCCGCCAAACTTCACTGTGGGTACTGAACAGTTTGCCAGATGACGTTCTCTGTGCATTCGCCATACCCAAATCCTTACATCCGATTGTCAGAAGATGGATCGCGAATCTTCACTCCATTCAACCATCCACCATTGCGCCGCAGCTCTGTCATGAAAAATCAGTGAATGGAGTTCACTGCGAACAGTCCTGGAGCTTACAGTTGTCCCAGTGGATTCTTTGAAGGATCTTGTCAGTCCATCAACCGATGTTTTACGGTTTGCAGTGACCATCCTGCAAAGCGCCATTCGGTCTCTGGAAGACGTAATGTTGGGCCTTCCGGTCCTGGGTGAACACATGTCGTACCCTTATCTTTCCACGACCGGATGACGATTTGAACGGATGATTTCAGGATGTTTAGCAGGTGTGATGTCTCTCTAACACTTTTGCATGCAAGGAGGCAACCAACAGCTGTACCCCTCTCGAAGTCCGAAAGCTCCTTCCTTTGAGCCATTCTTACAGCATGCTGTTTGTTTTGTAGTGTTGGGATGGGCATTTAAATTGCATGTAAAATAAGGGTGTCCCATGACTTTTGGTAAGGTAGTGTATGTTATACGCAGAAAAGTTAAATTATAAACCTCATATTAATATTTACTTCTCAAGGGAGATATTAATAATTGACCCTTCACTTTACATTTTGTTTTAGCTCTGATGATATTTTGTAAAATTGCTTCAATCCATTAAGAATCATGTTTTGAGTGAGTTTTATTTTAAAAACTTTAAACATTTGAACTTTCATTTCTAAGATTTGACATGGATTAAAATATAAAATACTATGCGCAAAAGAATGATATGATGGATAACATGTTAAAAACTTCATAAAATATTCCGATTTTTTTTCTATCTAAAAATGTTAAATGATTAAAACAAAAGGTTGACTGAAAATGACAGTATAGGAATAGAGGATAAAGTAGAATTTTAGTTTTTAATACAAGGTCGAGTCACTGAATTATGACCACCTACTTAATAACCCGAATAGCCTCCTTTTGCAGTGAAAACAGCAGCTAGGCGACGGGGCATGAACTCAATGAGTGCTTGGAAGGTGGCAACAGGAATCTGTGTCCATGTGAACAGCCGAGCATCACGTAACTTATGATGATTCCGGGATGGAGGATTTCGTTGCCTGACGTGTCGATCCAGATGTTCCCACAGATTCTCGCAAGGATTAAGATCTGGAGAGTGTGGAGGCAAGGGTTGTAAGTGGAACTCATCCTCATGCTCCACGAACCATGCACGGCAAATTTTTGCCACGTGGCATGTGGCATTATGCTACTGAAAGATGCATCATTCGCAGGATACACAGTTGCCTTGTTGGGATGCACCTGGTCGGCAACAAAGTATAAATACACAGCTACTGACGGCACCTTCCACAGGAATTAATAGATTCAAAACATGTCACGAAAACATGCCCCAGACCATTACACTGCCTCCTCAAGCTTGCTGCCGCCCAACAGCGGTTTCGGGTAGTTTGTTTTCAGATACGCAAGCGACCATCGATACGATGCAGTAGAAATCGGGACTCAGCGGAAAATGCAGCCTTTTTCCACTGGTCTAGGATCCAATGTTTATACTGCAATGCAAACGCACGTCGTTTTTTACGATGCACATTGCCAACATGGGTGCTGGAACCAGACGTCTGTTGCGGAGACCGAGACGCAACAATGTGCGTTGCGCAGTTGTTCTCGATAACTTCCTTGTGATTCCTCGTTCATTTGGACTGTCAGTATATCGACGGTAGTACGTTGATCACTCTTAACCAGCCGTCGCAAGGGCCGTCACCCCGTTCATTAACGGTCCGTAGTGCCCTACAGTTTTGCACGCCTGGAATACACACCTTGTCCATTCTTTCATTCACTGTACACCTTCACTACGGCACTACGCGAACAGTTCACGAAAGCTGCGATTTCCGAAATGCTGCCGCCTTTGACACGGTACGCGTTGATCATACCTGTTTCAAGGTATATTAGGTCGCGTGCTTTACCCATGACGGCAACTACTGCTGTATGAACTGTTCCTCTAAAACCACCTTTTTATGTCTTCCAGCAGGCAGGTTTATACCCCCTTCCCCCTGTAAATGGGCACAACCGTATTTACATAAACCTACGTGGCGGTCATAATTCTGTGTCTCGAACCTGTATTTCTACTTTCTATAAACATGTTGGAATGATAAAAGCTCAAAATAAATGTTTGCCACAGATAAAATAAAAAAAAAAGTTCAACCAGACCTTAAAAACTCTTTGAATAACGTAAACATAAATTATAATTGTCCAAAAAGAAAGGAGCATCAAGAATAATTTTTAATCAATCCTTAGCAAAAAGCCTGATCAGCAAGCAATTGTATAGAAGTATTCTAGTTATCGTGAGGGTCCAAAGTAGGAAAGAAAAATTTAGAAAAAAATTCAAGATGAATGTTAAAAAAAATCAATAACATTAAAAACAAAAAGAATGTGATAACCAATAGAAATCAAGGAACCAATTATTAAATAGTTATTTTCTGTATAAAAGCAGGAACTTGAAATAATTGGAAAAAAAAACCTATTAAGGTCACTAAATTCATCGTAGTTGAAGTGAAGAAAGTCGACTGAAAGTTTCCAAAGCCAACTCCCAATATCACTTCGAGGGCATTTCCTTTGTATTTTCTGGCAAAAGTAGTAATGCGATTTACCCAGCTGATAAACGTTATGGGAGATAGCAAGCGAATTCAGTCGATGAGAGCGGCTCACTGATATTCGGCAGACTTTGGCAACATCAATATCGTAATTTTGCGCGACGCACTGCTGTCCCCGTGGATCTGGAAGAATTAATCTCGCTGCTGGAATCTTACTTGCAGTTGCGATTAGCTGAAATCCCTCAATTTAATCATTTAAAATATTAACTGCATTAGATTTAACCTTATTAACCGCTTGCAATTAGCCCTTATTAGCCAGTACTGCGCAAAATCTAGTTTTGAAAGTTCCTTGAACAAAGAATGCATTATAATTATTTCGAAAGTAGTTCTAATTCCCAAGTTTAATCCTCAGGAAATAAACGTAATTAGTTTTCAAAATAAATTAAACGTGAACTATAAGAATTAAGAAGTTTATGTGAATTTTAATACGGTAATGTAAACATAATTATGTATTCGCTGGGAGTAATTTTAATTAAAATTTCGAGCACATACCTGACTTTAGAATTGCTAGAAAGGGTTTCACCTCCGACGGACCACGTGATTTTCAAAGGAGCATCCCCATGAGCTTCGCAAGTAAGCTTTGCATCTTTTCCGGATTCTACGGTTTCATTCTTATTCTTCACAGGAAATCGTGCAGGGCCTTTGAGAAAAAAAGTTACACTTAACGGGGAATACCTAGACAGTATTGAGATATTAAATTAGAATATTCCCGGAAAGTTTATAACTATTGATCCTTACTTTTGACGTCTAAAAATATGACTTTGCTAAGTCCACTTCCAACCATGTTCATGGCTTTACACATATAATGACCTTCGTCTTCCAAAGTGACTGAATTAATACGCAAAGTGCCGTCAGTTCTTAAATGGATCGAACTGGAGTGTTTCTCCAATTCAACAAAATCGCCAGATATGTAATCTGATGGAAAGAACAAAATAATGGTTATTGTCACCTCAATTTTGGCAAAAAAACTAGCATATTAATGTATGATTAAGAGATCACAGTTATGTTGGCGTTATTCCAATTATTATCATTTCACCTGAAGACTTGAGCCACGTGATCACGGGTGGCGGGTAGCCAAAAGCTTCGCAGGCGATCAATACGTTTTGGTCAAGGAGGGCGGAGCTATCTTCAGGTTCGACTTTCCAACTCGGAGGAACTGCAGGCGAAAAATTTAAAATCATCTTCACCACAAAATTATCGATTAAATCGAAGAAACACTGAGCACATAACTTTTGGAGAAATCATAAAATATTCGAGCAAATTTATTTCATACGCGAGAAACTTCATCTTTAAGTTCATATTTCGCAGAGAAGATTATTGATTTCGCCTTGAAGTTAATGGACCAAACGCACTGAATTGATTTCACGGCCTACTATTGTTTTCAAGATAATTACTGGCTTAATGTCTGCTAATATGGTTATTAATAAATGGAGCTTTATAAAAATTTACGTTGATTAGTAAATTCAATTAAAATTTTGGTTTTCGCAGGTAAATATTAACATAAACATTAATAATGCAGATGTAAAAGTGTTTGTTACGTCCATGAAGTATGATTAAAATTTATACTTAAGTTTCTACAAAATTGTCAAATCCCAGTTCTTTAAACATTATAGTAATATATAGCTAGAATATATAAATAATTCATCAAAGATTAAACCAGCTTAGAGAAAATTAAAGCGAAATTGGGATTGAAATATGATTTTTTTTTAAAATGCTAATGGCAACTCTAAAACAAAATTAAAATGCTCTCATGTTCTTTGCATTAGTCTCCAAAAACTTATGTGCTGTAAATTTCTTTTTAATACCTAAAAGCAAACTATCTTTAAAAATTAATGTGATATACAAAGTTTTAAAATGTACTACTTCGGAATTATTGCATTGATAAACATGTAATAATGAGAAGGTCTGCAGGATAAATTTGCAATATAATGCATTCACCTTACTCTGCACCTACAGAACAGTCTCCAACATTATAAAGTCATTACGTGTAAGATGCATACGGAAACTTTTCTGCATTGAATGACAGTTTCACAGGAACTGCGAGCTGAAGCTATCATTCTGTGCTGTGAGTTTTTCTTTCCGTAGGTCATGTGAAACGTTCACTCGATACGGAAAAGTTTCCGTTACCGATATCAGGGATCCAGCTAGAAATTGCTGAATGCTGGTTAAATACGACAAGGGTAGTGATCAGTTATTCTTGCAACGTTTGGAATGTCAATGGTCTATTTTAAACCTTACTGAAATCTTAAAGGTCACGAATATGGTAATTTTTATAGGACTGGTCGCAGTGCCGACCAGTTTAGCTAAAACCCTGGATATGGAATCTTGCCTCACGAAGATGTATCAAATGAAACTCGCTTAATCCTGCCACCGTAAATTTGGTAGGTGTTCCTTTGACGCGTTTCTTTGTACGCTTGCATTTTTATGGCCAGTATATGAAAATTAAGCAATCAGCTATCAAGGTAGGATGAGCATTAAGGAATATGGCCCAGAAAAACATCTGCCAAAAGTAACGAATATTCTGAATGCACTTTAATCACAATTCGCTGGCGCCACGAACTGTCACGCCGCGCCTGGCGTATATTTTCCAAAGCTGCGAGTGTAGATAAAACCGTAACGAGTAGCTTCTCGCAACACACGGTTTTCGTTCTTTTTTGCCACTGAAAGGTCCACCGCAAAAGTATTGTGTTGTGTGCCGCACTGCACGTCAGCATACACAGATACCGTAAATTTTCATGTCGCTTCTGCGGACACCTTCGGACCGAACCTAATTGCCCAATTAAGCGAAGTGTCCAGTTAAATGAAATTGGCTTTTTCGTGACGCAAATATTTATCGCAGGACAATTGTAACAAAGATTTATTGATTTATTCTTTACTTATTATTAACTTTACATATGTGTATACAATATCAACAATAAATAATGTTTATTTATTTAAGAAGTCTGTAATTTTAGATTGCTTAATATGATCCATTTTGGAAATTGCTAAACTTTCCTCAAGTTGCACAATGCATTATAGTGTTTTGTCATCACCCTGGTTCACAACAAATGATTTAAGGTGAAATGCCACTTCAGTGCTTCGGAATAAGAAGAGATGACAATTTACAGAGCGACTTTTCGCAACCGTCCAAATTTTGAAAAGACTCATCTTCTGGGTCTTCATCTGAGACTGTGGGATTTTTCAGGTCTTCAGCAATGCGAGCTGCCTGGTTCAAGCGATTCTGTAGTTAGGCATTCGACGTCGAAATTTTGGTATTCCTGAAGGGTAATAGCCATCCCAAATTGGTATTTCTTTTTTTTTTAACAGGTGATTTAAGGGGAAGTCATCCTCACTGTCGTCGTCATCAATTGTGTTCTAAACTTTACTTGGTTTGACTCCACGGAATGCAAAACACTTCTGCATTGTGGACATCTTTATTTCATTCACTGCGGCGTCAATCCAGTAAATTGAATCAAGGAGAGTTACTGACCTGGTCAGTTGGGCTGCATCCCCACGTTCACCGATTTTCGAAAAGACACACGTACCAGTCGCTTGCGATAATACATTTTTATTGCTTTCATGATGCCTTGGTCTAGCGGCTGTAACCACTAGCACGTAGGCTTCGAGCCCGTAGAAGTGTCAGGTTAATTAAAGTTAAAATGAGGTGATAGGTCTGCTTTCTACTTGCTTTGTTCGGAAAAGCTAAGTGTCCAGTTAAGTGAGTAAAAAATTGTTAACAAAGTGTTATTCTTTTTTCGGGTTTCGAAAAGAGTGTCCTCTTATTTGAGGTGTCCGGTATGCGAAATTCTACTGTATATCCTAAAGAGCCGTCATTGAGAAAAAAAAATAGGGCATGAAAGTATGGATGAAAGAAACTGGGTGGACGATTCTCTATACTTCCCAGCAAGGTTGATTTGAAGCGACATCTGGATATTTGCGTGAAAACTAGCTGTCCGTAGCTAATGGTTATTTTTGACATACTATTAGGAGACCAGAAACAGCTGCAATTTCCTTGAAACTTGTAATATATATTTAGAACATGTATACAGTTTTGACTTAAGGAAGAAATCTTTTCCGTTTTCATTTTATTATCTTATAATGTAACACAAAAATATCATTTCTAAACGCAAAACCTTATACGTATAAGACTAAATTATTTAAAAAAGCTTATTAATTTAAGTTTTTTTTCTTAATATCATTAACACATATCTTCACAATAATTTAGCAATAGTAAATTTTAAAACATAATCTGTCATCATCATATCAGGTTGTTGCAAAAGTTTTTTCCGGATTTTTATTCCAACACAAAAACGATCGAACTTGAATGACAGATTCAGCTCATGCAGATGCCGGGCATTGGTTGAAAAGTAAACCTTGAAATGTTCTGCGAGTTCCGTCGTTGTTACATTGTGATCTTCATCAATTGCTTGGCGTAGATCATCATCTGAAATCATGATTGGCCGACCAGAGAGGTGCATCTTGAAGAGTGCTATCTCCGCGTCTGAACCGGCGATGCCATTCATCTATTGTACGTAAACTAACAGTGCCATCACCTAAACGTTGGCAAATGTTTCGGTGACATTGCGCAGCACTGATTTTTCCAGTATACTCGTAGAAGATTATTGCTCGAATATGCTCGCGTGAAAGGTCCATTTCAGACCGTTGATGGCACTCACAGATGTATAGTCAGAAAGTTGATTCTTGGATGTAATATAGCAAAGATATTCAGGACTCGAATGCAATAATTTGTTTGAAAACATATGAACACCCCCCTCGGAAAATGAGCCCTTCTTGGGCACGAGTTCTAGAACCGGAAGTAACTTTTGCAAACAACCTGATATATTATTTTGTGATGACGCTCCCGTTCATGGATGCAGAGGGCGCCATGGATCCAAATAAGGCTCCGTTTTATAATCATGGTTCGGTATAGTTCATGCAAGAATCCAGAGGGCGCCACTGAAAAAAAACTTTCATCCACAGGGCACCATTGGAGTCGTTCATCCAGTTTCTTTCATCCATGATAAAACGTCGAAAGGGAGAGAACGTTTCTGCCACAGTGAGAGTATGTGGGCGCAACATTGATAACAGCTATTTTTCTTTCCAGATATGTTGAAACCTAGGGTTTTTTTTGCCAGTTATGCAAATTTTTAAAGCATTCTCATAAATTGTAGATGGTGAAAGCTCCAGCTGATTTGATGTTACTGTAAACAAAATACAAATACACACTTGCCAACACAATTATGTCCATTTGCTAATTATCATCCAGGCTACTAAGTTTTCTCTTGTTTTTAATAATCTCATTTCATTATTAATAACATCGGGAAACGATGAAAAAAACTTTTTGAATGATTTAGCCTTATTCTTGTGGTTTTTAGCATGCTGAAACGAAATCTGCTTTTAGATTTTATTCTATCATGTCACGTTTCCAAGTTATGCACATAGTTAACAAATAATTTAAGCATAGATAACATATGCAATGTTAAAATAATGTGTGTGAAAAGAAGCAGCTGCGGTATTAAAGTATTCATATTTTTTGGGACACAAAGAAATGTAATAAACTCTGAATAATTTAAAATGTTTCACTGATAAACACAAGAAATCTGCGAGTGATAGAAAAAACTGATACAGTTCAGCACAAAAAAACATAAGAATCAGCTCTTAACGTTAAAAAATTCTATTAAATATTTAATATTTATACAACTTACGAAAGATGGTTCTTGTCATTTTTATTGATAATTTTGGCTATTTATATTGACGGTTTTCATTATTATATTTATTGCAATCGAAACTGTTAACATTTGTAATTGTTACTGTGTATCTTGGTTATGATATCTACAATAAACTTTGCCTTCGTGTTTTTTTTTTGTTTTTTGTTTTTTTTGTTTTTTCTTCTTTTTTTATGTTTTTTCGTTTTTTGGTTGGTGCAAGATTTTCATTATTCGGGTGAAAAGGAATCCAGTTGAATCGCAACGAAGTTGAGTGAATTCAATACGCCCTTAGCAGCGATATCACTACAAACCTTACAATGACCAGCCATCTGAATTTGCCCTCAGCTCCCATACAGTTCGTGAAGCTAGCTAATAATAAATTTGGGTTTTCTTAAAACCAATGATAACAGCAATTTGGTAAAAGATTTCATTAAAAAATAGTCTACAAAATGTATCTGAAAAGGATTTCTGGGATCAAGTAAGTATAACTGAGTTCATGCGACGGTGTTACTGGATGTACATTGACCACATCCCAGATGATGCTCAAAGTCTCCGCCATGAGCAGTAATACAGGCGTGGAGCGCTTCAACATGTACTGACGAAGCCGCTCAAAGATACCTGCGTCCTGTCCAACAACTACACAAATGTTAATGATACGCTCTTCCAGATCGTTGATGTTATATGGAATAGCGTACACCACGGTTTTCAAGTATCCCCACAGATAAAAGTTGAGTGGATTAAGGTCAGGAGACCGTGCAGGCATACACTGGACCTCGACGCATGATCCACCGTCGCGAGGGGTGTCGTCCAAAAACCGACGTGAATGAAAACAAGTGACATCTGTGTACATACGCATGTAACTCAGTAACATACGCTTTGTTTTGATCCCAAAAATCACCCCCCCCCCACCAAGTTTGTTACAAATGTATAGATATACCCTCTAGAAGAAAACTTGCTTTTCCTTGACGTTTTTCCTTATAGAAATATTTAGGATATTAATATCTTTTAAAAAGCATTTGATATTTACTCGTCAGTTTTTACATATTTTTACTAAACGTGTTTGTGTGTTTTTGCGCAAATTTTGTAAACAATATTTCGATTACATCCCAACGACTCCAAATTTGGCACTCTGGTTCGTTTTCGGTGACCAAACAATCCAGTATAAATTTTTTAATATTCTAATTCTTAAAATATTAAAACTGATTTTCATTTAATTTATTTCTCAAGTAAAGGGTTGGGTCACCTATTCAGCCTTTCCAACGTATGATTCAGTTTCCATTGATAATTGTCTGGCTGCTTTTTGCATACCAGTAGAAGCTAAAATTATATTTTAAAAACTATAAATCTCTGCTTTTTTATCCCAAAAGCATTAAACTTTTCTTCATTTAATTAAAATCTCTGGGCAGCGAATGGACCACTTCAGATTTCCGCGGTTTTTTGGTTTTGTAATTATCGTGTAAAAGAGCATATTTTTAGTTTTTATTAAAATGAAATAAAAACAATATAAAAAACTTTTTAATCACACACTTTTACTTTAAAAAGTGCACTACAGCTCTAATGTTGGTATGACTGATATATTGACATCAATAGCAGCTTTGTGTAACCTACTCGGCTAAGTCTCACACAAAATCAGTAGTTTTAATTCTCTTTCATTATAGCACTTATCAAATTCAAAAATGGATAACCAAAAGTTCTTTTCTTCTTTAAAAATGGCGAATCTCCTTAGAAACGAGTAGAACTATTTTTGAAGTATATAAGTCGTTGATTTTGAAAGTGAGGCAAGTCCATTTTGTTAAAAAATGAGTTACAGCTAATTTTCATTAGAAATTAACTGAAAATTACTGTTTTTAATCAATTCACAATCATATCTATAAATGACAGCGTAAATTTTTTAATAGTAATTAAAAAACGTGCTATGTTAATTAGTTTCAATAGTTACGGAGGAGCTAAAAATCATGTTTATTATTCTAGTTGTAGATTTTGGAGCTGTAGAAATGTTCATTCGAATAACCAATTTTGTACATTCCCGAGGATTATTACAAATTAAAACAAACATGTCGCAAATAAAATCCATTTTTACCAAACCTCTGGAGAAGGCAATTTTGAAAGAAACCCAAAATATTGACGGCGAAACTGTCAACTGGCTGAAAATCTTCTGGATAAGGGTTTTAAAAAATGCGCCGTATACATGTATTATAAAACATCCATCTAAAGTGATTCAAAATTTAAAACTATTGATTTATCGCCAAAACGGGATAGGCCAAATATATTCGGCAAAATAGCACTGCCATCTTTAAATGGAAAAACTAGGCCTATTACTAAAGAGAAATATAATGATATGATGGGCTTATTGCCTTATATATCACCCATTCATCATGGGTACTTCAAAAATTTGTACCATCTGAAATAAAAATGTAATAGTAATATTCTTTTTTGCTGTTCTCTCTTTTCTATAAAATAATATTAAGCTCTTTGTTTATTGCACCTATTCGAGAAAAATATGAAGTGTGGAAATAAAAGAAAAAATTAAAGGAATAAATTATTTAATTTTTTTCTTATTACAATTCATCTCTAGAAAACATGAAATGAACATTTTCATAAAATCATTGCTTTTGAAAGTGAAGCAAGTCCATTGGGCCCTATTAAAAACATGTTTTTTGTTTAAATAACGCGGATATAATTATTGCATATGAAATTTATATGAAAAAAGACCATAAACAATAAAAAATAAGTCCGGCCGTCCGCCCGTCCGCCCGTCCGAAGCCAACAAAGAAAGTTATAACAATCCGTCCGAAGCCAGGGATTGTTGTGGCATTATTTAATTAAATAAATAAACTGAAAAAAAATAATTCTCTTGG
The DNA here is from genome assembly GCA_023313115.1 of Rhysida immarginata. Classification (NCBI taxonomy): domain Eukaryota; kingdom Metazoa; phylum Arthropoda; class Chilopoda; order Scolopendromorpha; family Scolopendridae; genus Rhysida; species Rhysida immarginata. The sequence goes on along the minus strand of JAHWFO010057934.1, from coordinate 1,120,418 downwards.
TCTGTCCCAACGAGATAGAATACATAGAGAGGCTGTCCCATTGGATACAGCGCCATTCGCGGCGACTAGCAGCAAACTCGGTCGCCATGTTTTCTTTAGTAAAGCGAAGTCAGTTACGTGTTGGATCAGATAGCTTTACCTGGGTTTCTAGTGACAAAAAGTCGTGGTTTTATTTGAGTTTTGTAAAGAATTTTTTTTTCTTCTTTCTTTTTTCTTTTATAATTGAACGTGAACATGCCTGCAGTTTGTTCAGCGTACAACTGTAGTAATCGAAGCGATAAAACAATATTTATTTCAGATTACAAATTAGTTATATTAATGTAGGCATTTCGTATACCCTTCATTTCTTTCGTATGTAGGGATCTTCGATTAGGCAAAGCCTATCATGGAAATTTAAATTGCTAAAATAAACATCATGTAAATTGCGCCCGGGGCATGATGATCATTCTTTCACCCCGTCTTCTCATGGTTGGTCTTGGCGGTGGCGGGGTGTCTCCCGCGCGCCCTCGCTAGCCAGTATTTTTACCTGCAGGATACAGTGATATAAATGTAGAATGAATCACTTGTGTAAATCAAAGTCTTTTGAAAATTATCAGGCAAATGTATATAAGACTCGTTATATATATATAAGGGTCAAAAGGCTAATTCTATTAAAAAAATAAAAAATAAAAAAATTAAAACGTTAAAGTATGAAGTGTTAATTGTACATTTAAAAAATATTTGTCACACACAATCCTTTAATTTAGTGTTCCTTGGTTCCTTTCACAATGCACTTGAGTCAAACTTCCGCGGCAGACTTAAATTATCAAACTTTTAGGATTTTGTTATTACCACAAACAAAATAAAATTTATTATAATTTGAAATAAAAAGATTATTATATTTCTTAAAAGGTTTTAATTTGATTTTCTGTCAATAAAAATATTTTGCGGAACCCCCAAGGTTTGAAAATCGCTCCTTTAGTCATGGGCTCCTCTACTACGCCCATAGGAAACCATGCTTTAGTTACAGGTCTGCCACGCCGATTATGCTAAAGAAAAAATGGCGGACGGACTTTCAATTGGTTTCAAATATGGCGGCTGTACAGCCACTCTATGTATTCTATCTCGTTGGTCTGTCCAAAGCCAGGGATTGTTGTGTGGTAAGATAATACTCTTTTGAACGGGAATAGGTAGCCAGTTGATATTTTCACAGAGTATGTGTTATTAAGGCGGATGGCGGATTGTCTAACAAATAATAAAAAAAGTAAAAAGTTTTTCTCTCTCTCTTTTTTTTTTTTATTTTTTTATTTTTTTATTTTTTATTTTATTTTTGTTCTATCGTAAAAACGGTTATACATACAAGCGTAATTGTAGTTCAAACTCTAAAGTATTACAAAAAATAATGAAAAACTGGCCAAGTGTGAGTTGGAGTTGCGCAACGCCAAACATAAAATCTTTTTTCAGGTGATCTGTTAATTTAATAGTTGAAAACTTTTTTTTGTTCAAAGCACTTATTTTATATATATTGTTGCAGAATATAAGTTTTGAACACTTCTGATGCTCCACTTTCATTTCTTTACCCTTCAACCTGTAGGGTTGACACCCGTCATGCGACTGTAGGGTTGACGCCTTTTTTCAAAAACTCCACTGAATCAGACCTTTTTCCATAATGGGTTGGTCGTCGGCCCCCCCCGGGGCCCCCCCCCCCACCCTGGCTACGGGCCTGGCTAGGCAGTTGAAATTTTCACAGAGTATGCATTATTATGGCGGATGGCGGATTGTCTAACAAATAATAAAACATGTAAAAAGTTTTTTTGTTTGTTTTTTTTTGGTTGTTTTTTTTTTGTTGTTGTTCTATCGTAAAAACGGTTATACAAACAAGCGTCAAACTTGGCATGATTGTAGTTTAAACTCTAAAATATTACAACAAATAATGAAAAACTGGCCAAGTGCGAGTTGGACTTGCGCAACGCCAAACAAAATCTTTTTACAGGTGATCTGTTAATTTAATATTTGAAAACTTTTTTGTTCAAAGCACTTATTTTATAAATTTCGACACTTAAACTATTATAGATTATATGTCTATAAAAGCCGAAATCGAGAACATAGTGCCACACCCTCCAGAACCTGGCATATATTATATGGTAGTACAGAACCTTCGATGCGCGAGTCCGACTCGCACTAGCCAAGGCCTACTAGATAACCCAAGGCCCGGACACTATGCACTGATGACGTCACAAAAGGAGGGAATGAAGGCAGCGAGGAAACAATACAAGGAAGAAAAAAAACAGCTCGTAGCTAATTAAAGGAAAACATCGATAGACATTTTTGAGTTTTTCTATTGTTTAAAAAATATTGTAGGTCTTTTCTAGTGTTTTTTGAAAATACTGTAGACTTTAATAATATTTAAATTATTAAATTTAATAAATAAATTTTGATTTGTAGCTGTTTTTAATTCTAGTTCAAGCATCCTGATCTAGAGCTTAAAATGTACTTGAAAAACTAAAAAGGATATAGGCTAACTCCAAATTTTAATTATAACTATTTATATGTGAACATTTGTTTTATTTATAAATGTTAGTAATATGCAAATAGCAGATAATTCATTCAATATACTTATAGTTAGGCCTAATTCACTGGACCTAATGCTTCGATGTTTATTATGTTTTAATTTGCCTACAATATGTTTTAAATGATTGCGATTGTAATTTCTTTTATTATGAATCTTCTAAAATGTTATTCAAACTTTTAGAATGAACAATGGGAGACCCTTTGTTTTAGTTTCTGAAATCTACCACCAGAGTGCAAGCTGTGTCATTGAGAGTTGTTTTTATTTCCGGTTTTTCGCGTCGTCTGCTTTTTGAATAGGCAAAGCTTGAATAGTAACGTAGCAGCATCGATAAGTTATTAAAATAACAACAAAATGAAAACAATGAATTCAAAAATGAAAAGAAAACCTGAACTTGTCCGTGATTAAGCAAAAGTTGAAAGAAAAAGGAGGTAAAATATCAGGAAGCAAAAGTGAATTAAAAGAAAGGTTAGTAAACCAGTTAAAGAATAGGTATATGCGTATTTTAGTATACCAAGGGTCATACTAATTCAGGATTCGTTAATACTTACGGAAAATAAAGATTAAACTAACGAAATGTTAGCGCACTAGCAGCATATACTTTCAGTGTAATTTCTTATGCAAATTCCGAGTTATCCGTCGCTAAAAAGTTGGTTATCC
>JAHWFO010057934.1:1077137-1108053 GCA_023313115.1 Rhysida immarginata | reverse complement strand
GCTGTACAAATGTTACGAGCAGCCTCCGCTGCTTTATGGCTAAGTTTAAATTCATACAACAAGCAGGCTCGAATTATTGGTGATGTAGGTGCCATTTCTGACGTTATTTCAAAATAAAATTGAATGTTTTCACTTAGACAAGTAAGTGCAAAAGAATGACCAATCATTTCACTTTAATGTATAAAAAATTTGCATTATTCAAATCATCCTACAAGAGGATTGTAACCGTTCAAAAAGTAAGGGTGAAAGAACGAAAAAACTTTCCCCTGGACCTGATAGCTTACCATAGAAATATCCTACTTCATTATAGAATTAGTTTTGAAATGCCTATGGGGTCGGGGATGGGATTTAGAGGGATCTTTTGATCTATACAGTATATACGTACGTAAAGGAGTGAAATTAGGTATCAAATTCCTCTAGGCAAGATCTATATTACTATGATTTTTCAGCTAATTCACCCAGTGGGGTCGGAGTTTTGAGGGTAGTAGGCACGTGCACGTGGTCTTTAGAAGTACTAACGTTTTCAAATGGCAACATACAGCTTTGATATGTCATTCGATTGGAAATGACGAGAAACATACGAAGATCGAGCTCTTTTTCATTTTTTAAACACTAAGTTCGAGAATATCAATTAAAATTCCGAATAAAAGAGGTAAAAAAAAGATGAAGTCAGAGCTTTCGCTATTTTCTTATACCCTCCTGGGGGGGGGGTTAACTTATGGTGATTGTTAAGATATAATGCAATATTTCCAAGCTTAATAGATTGCACTTACCTGTCTATGAAGACTTTCTTCGTATGTGATATGACCAAATTTTGTAAATCTATAGTAAAAGTTTGCTTATGCTTTTTAAGATTGGTAACGTCCATGGCTATTTTTAAATAAGAATCTGTATATTATTCAAGAGATAAAACTAAGAATATATACCCACGCGGTGTTTATAAAATGTAATGCATTTATTAATGAACAATTTGTGAATGAGAAATTTATTTATGGAGAATGATGCCATTGTTGGAAAAAAAAGCGTGAAATTAGAAATCAATAATGAGAAACAATGTCAGAAATCCTGTACTGAATTCATTATTCGGCTGTTATCTGTGTTACCTGACAAAATAGCAAGAAAACCGAGTAATTGCCATTTACCTTTTACAATGAGCTGGGCTGTGTGGTTGACAACGGAGGCAGAATTGCTAGCACTGCAGGTATAAAAGCCATTGTGTTTCTCCATCACCCGGTGAATGACAAGGATCGAGGCGTACTTGTCCACCGTTTGGATGCTCACTTCGTCGTCCGGTTGAAGGCGAACACCATCCTTATACCACTGAATGGCCATGGGAAGATCGCCTTCACTCAGACTACAGAACACGGACGCTCGAACGCCTTCAAGTGTCTGATCCTCTTGGAAAGAGAACGGAATGATTTTTGGTGGCACTGGAAAAGGTTGGTCGAAAAAAAAATTACACTACAAGGAATTTAATGCATTAAAATATGTAATGCAGCTCTTAGAAGTTGTAAATGGAATCTGTGTAAACAGAAAAAAGAAGGTATCTAGGCCATAAAAATGGTTTCAGTGTCTTTTACGAAAAAAATTATTTCACCTTGCACTTTTACTTCCACATCACGTTGAGTTGTATGTCCTTGTTTATTCTTAGCAATGCAGGTGTATTTTCCAGCATCTGATTTGGGCTGAAGACTCTTCACAGTAACAGTTCCGTTAACGAATACCTTTTGACGATGATTAGCTGGTAACCGCATTCCATCTTTAGAAAGACAGGAAGTTGTGGTATTGAGTTAATAATGTGAACATATTTTTCATGGAATAGCCAAAGATTGTTTTATTCTTTACCTTTCTCCCACAAAATCATTTCGATTGGATATCCAGAAACTGGACATCGCATCCTCAAATCCTCTCCAGCAATGGCATTAACTCTGGGCATCATTTTAATGTAAGGGTTTCCTTAAAAAAAACAATAAATGGAAGCAGATACACATAATAATGGAATGAATTGTAACAATAAATTAATGGTAATGCAATATACAGACGATATAAGAGCGTGTTTCTACGAGGAAAAATTTACATATTTTGAAGAGGAAAACATTAAAACGATATGAATAACAATATAGAACAAAGAGAAAAAATATTAATTATTAAGGAAAAATAGGTAATAAAATTCCACAGCCTGCATTCGAATCAGGAACCTTCAGCTCATGCCGCTGATGAATCAATCGCGCCACTACAGACATGAAAGTATTAGGCTGTTTACATGTCTTTTAGGTTTGGTCAGAGTAATTGCCTAGCTGCAGGCTGGGACTATCTTTCCTAAGACGTAATATTCATTAAAGAATATCTCAAGATGGGTCCATGATGGTTTTATCATAAACCATATCTCAGCTGTTAAATTATTAATGAAAAATGTACGAGGCTTGTCCGGAAAGAAAGTACCGTTTTGCAATGTAAATAAAAGTGCTATATATATTTTCAAAATTTTTTCTTTAACATATTTTAGTACCTTTAACTATTGTTCCACATAGTTTCCAAGTTTATTTAAGCACTTGTCATAGCGCTCAATGTACGTCCGCATGATCACTTCAAGGAAGCTGCCGCCGGTGAAGAAAGTCACGCAGTTTCTTTAATCTGCAGCCTGCATTTCAGCGACGATGAACAAGTGAAAACTGCGTGGCTTTTATCACAGGCGGCAGCTTCTATGAAGTGACCATGCGGAAGTACATTGAGCGCTATGACATGTGCTTAAAATAAACTTGGAAAGTATGTGGAAAACTAGTTAAAGGTACTAGAATCTGGTAAAGAAAAAATTCTGAAAATATATATTGTAGTTTTATTTTTATTGCAAAACGGTACTTACTTTCCGGACACGCCTCGTATATAAGTAGCGTAATGATTTTATTCCTGCAATTGGTTAGCGCGTCAGGCAATTGGTTCCTGGATCGAATCTAGGCTGTGGAATTTTCTTTCCTATTTTTCATTAATAATTTACCATCTGCGGTATGGCTTATGATAAAACCCTCATCGACCCATCTTGAGATATTATATTTTACTACTCATATGTAGTTCTTCACAATTATTAGCAACTGAAATTAAATGATTTTTGTGCATTTTACATGTTGAATAGTAACGTTAGCACTCTAATAGCCAATTATTTGTTATGATCCTCTTTATCTTTAACAATCAAAATTAGTATTAGGGCGATTTTTAAACTCTAGTTAACGAAACAGATTAACATGAAAAATAAAATTAAATTAGATTGTATCAATTAGCAGCTACAATTAACATGTACTTAGTATTTCATAAAAATTACTATTATCTATTAAAAGGTATTTGGGACCCGTGACATTAAGCTGGGTGGTTGTTCTTGATAACATGAACTTACAGTCATATTATAATATAATAGACAATGAAGCACTCCAAACACTGTCGGTGGAGTTAATATGGAATGGATCCTTATTACTTCCAAGATGGCAATGACCTGGCAGTGGTACGAAGAGAATAATGTTCAACGCTTGAATTGGTCTGTGCGCAGAGCACTGAGCATCCCATCGACATTCTTGGGACGAGTTGGAATGGCGGATAAGATCTCAGTAGCTCTGGCCAACTTCCATTATCTATCTGCGTGATATTTTCCAAAAGAAATGGCGAAAAATTCCAATGGATATTTTTCACAACTTAATTTCGAGTATGCCTCAGAGGGTGGCTGCTGTTTTACCCGCAAAAGGTGTTGCCACCAGATTTTTACATTATGCGTAGAGGTCCAATTACTTTTTGATAGATAGATTACTTTTCATATTCGATACCCAAAATAAACTTATTAATTTTCTAAATCCATATCTATTCACTAATTGACAAGAAAAAGAATTAATATGTTAAGTGTAAGAAATATTTACCATATACCATTATTTTTTCTTCATGTATTTTCCTTCCAGCAGTATTCTCTGCTACGCATGCATAGACACCACCGTCTTCCACGAAGACTTGACTGAAATTAAGCGAGGCGACTAAGTTGCCTTGAGGATCTGTCCACTGAAAAGAACGGACTCGGTCAGACGACGTTACGTTATATCCATCCACGGTCCACCGTACATGAGGCAAAGGAATGCCACTGAAAACGCACAAGAGGGAGACACTTTCACCCCGATGAATGTATACCTCTTTGAATCCTTCGTGTATTTCTGGTGAACTATCTATCCAATTGAACAAACGAAGCCTTTAACATGAAATACAATAATGCGTTCATATTATGCAAACAGAACTGAAAAGAACTTTACACTTTCAATATTTATAATTTCTCAATAGACAGAAGAGATACAATATAGATTCTAAAGCATATACATTTATCTGATAGCATTTTAAGTGCTACTCCTCTACTTGTTACATGGAGAAATATCTTATTGCATCTCTTCAGATGAAAGCGGCCGTCGGCGAATATGTGATATATTTATCTTTTCTGATTCAATTAGACTGTCACATACCCAAAATTTGAAGAATATGATTTGATTTAAAATTTTATTTTTATTAAAAGTCAACGCTAAAAACATTGTGAAACAATTTAATTTGCCAATATGAACCAAATATCATTAATGATAATTCCTATTGCTTTGCCTGGCTGGCAGTGCTAGAGAGATAGAGAAATTTTGAATTCACGGAATGCCATAAGGATAGTACATATTAATGAAGAAGAATGAATTCATTCTATTTGGCCTCTCTATGCGTTAATCAATATCAGAACATTATAATCCCGTTTCAATTTGCTTAATTTAATTCGGGATGCATCGAATGAGATCAAACAGTTTTCGGGAAAATGAAAACATTATTTGAGTATATATCATACGACAATACGTGCATAATATACTTTACATACAACAATTATTGAATTGTTTCCCTTGTTTCAAATTATGTAAACTCCTGTTTTGAAGTATTGCAAATTTGCACGCTATCGTCAAATTTCTTAAGCTTTTGCAATATTATCAAATCACGTGGATTCATAAATCAAACATCGAATTAATTTAAGTGTAAAATTCTCATCACAATATTTCATTGCTTATGACATTTAAAATTGCATGCCCAGAAATTTGGGACTATTCCTCTGGGTTCACCTAGTTTGCCTCCTCTAATCTTTAACAGAGGAACACGAATTCTAGGAGCTCTTGCCAAAGTGTTTTATAGATATCTTCAAAGTGAAAAATATGCACAAGGTACGTCCAGAAAGTAAGTTCCATTTGGTAGTGCAAAAAAAGCACGTACGCATTCAGAAAAAAATGCATTATAATGACGGGGAAAAAGAAGCTGACCAATTGGCTTCACACAGGTGGTAATTTTTTATGAGGAGGGAACCAAAATCTCGCGCCCGCTATAAGTGCCTTCAAAATGGTGGGAGCTGTGTGGAAAAATATTTCAAGATATGGATATTTTTTTTGTTATAAATTTTTCTTCTGAGTAGCCTGTGTATTGTTTTTTTTGGTACTACCAAACGGAACTTACTTTCTGGAGGTGCCTTATATACAGGGTGAAAATTAATTCCACTGCCAAACTTGAAGAGGTAGTAGGGATAGTCGCAAAAAATGAACGTTTGCCAAAAGTGTGCACAAAACTGTAAATCCACCCATTTGGGTGACTTTCGGTGAAAATCATATGGACTGGTACGATGGGTCGCCAACTTTTCTTTATACAGTGGTCGCCGCTTAATGTAGCCACCTTTAATATGGCCACCCGCTTTATATGGCCACTCCAGCTCGGTCCGCAATTTTATAACTGTTTCCTATGTAACAAATCTTCGCTTTAAGTGGCCACACTTCGCTTAATATGGCCACCTTTTTTCATAGGTAGTTCACGAATTCTACTTTTTCATCTCATCTTACTCCGGATAAATGAACACTCCGCTTATAATATCCACTTTTCGTTTCTCTCTAAGCCAATGGGCACTCCTACCCAGAATTACTGATTGTACTGATTGGTCACGTACGTGTATATAAACTCTTAAGTGTGAATAGAATCCACCTATGGAATTAAGTGACGATATCTTCAAAGATTGGGTAATGATTGACCAAGATGTTCCAATTGTGAAAGAATCAACCAACGCGTAAGCAGATGAGGATGTTCTGGCCGACATCATTTCTAAGATTGAAAAAGAAAATGAAAACCAAGAACTTGAAATTAATAGCAGGGATGATGACGATGAATTATTAAACCGTCGATTGCAGAAGTTCGAGCAAGCCTGCGCACCATCCAAACAACTCTTCAAAAGAGTGGCTATGATAAAATGGATGACTATTTGAAAGTTCAAAGTAATGTTCATGATTTTTTAAGAAGGCAAGGTTGTTGTCAAACAAACATTAGACAATATTTTAAATAAACTAATTTGACAAGATACTGTATGTGAATAAACGATTTTTTAAGCAAACAAACTTGCCTATATATAAGTACAAACACATGCTCGACTTGTTGGATAAAAATATACAGGTATTGGACATTGAAACTGAAACACCTGGTAGAAATCCAAAATCTTTATTTAATAAGGTGTTGGGGCACCATGGGCAGCCAGCACAGCAGTAACACGTCTTGGGAAGGATCGGTAGAGGTCCTGCACAGTTTGCACCCCAAACCATTACTGATCCACCCATTACTGATCCACCTCCGTGTTTGACTGTGGGTGCCAAGCATTCTGGGTTGTAGGCATCAGAGGGGCTCCTCCAGACGAATACCCTCCCCTGTTGTTTGGAAGACAGTGTAGCTGGACTCGTCCGAGAATATGACGCGTTTGAGGTCATCCAACGTCCAGGTTTTATGCGTCCGGCACCACTGAACCCGCTTGGAGGCATTTGTACTACTGATGAAAGGCTTCGGTATAGCAACCCTGCCATGGATGTTGGATTTATGCAGGTAACGACGGATTGTCTTCGTGCACACAGGTTCCTGGAGGTGTGTATTCATTTCTGCGGTGATTTCTGCTGCGGTGGTTTTCCGCTTTCGTGCAACAATCCTGGTCAATGTCCTGACGTCTCTTTCCGACAACTTCCGTTTTCCCCTGCAGTTGCTCCTCCTGGACGTGGTTCGTCCTTCCTGTTCATATGCACACATCACCCTGGATACTGTAGCACGTGAGACATCACAAAGTGTGGCAGTTTTGGACACAGATGCCCCTGCTAGACGCGCCCCAACAATCTGCCCTCTTTTGAAGTCGGATATGTCTCCCATTATAGCGCTCTGCACAGACAATTTGAAGCTTACTATCGAACTTTTCTACTGGAGTGACTACCAAGACCTCTGACACGTGATTCATTGATATGCATACGATTAATTACCTAGCAGAAGGTTCTATTCAGCCCTGGGGGTATCCAGTGCTATTTGCGAAGGTGTTTCAGTTTCAATGTCCAATACCTGTAAGTACTTTTGGTAACCTCGCTTAAAACAGCCGCCGGTTAATGTGGCCACTTAAGCATGGTTATCCCGTGGTGGCGACTGTACCAGTTTTGCGAGAAAAATTTATTTACCAACACAGAACAGTTACAACAGTTGTTCAAAGTGTGTGCGTCGTTCCACACATGGCGTTTGTGGCAATTGAAGAGACCATTCTTGGTGAACTGTGCTTCATCAGAAAACAAAACAAGTTCACCAAACGCGGGATTGACGGCAAAATTCCGAAGATACCAGTCGGAAAAGTGCACACGTAGTTGATAGTCGTTGGGTCGCAAAGCCTGCACAGTCTGTTCCTAGTATGGATGTTGCCCATTGTCATGCATGACGTTCCAGACAATTGTTTGACTGGTCCTCACAGCATGTGCGACTGCACGGGTGCTTATTAAGGGATCCTCTGCAAACCGTTGCAGTATCTCCTCTTCCTCACGTCCTTTTTTTCACATGTCTTTGAGTTGTGCTGTAACTGTTCTGTGTTGGTAAATAAATTTTCTCGCAAAACTGGTATAAAGAAAAGTTGTTTGTTTCGGCTATCCCTACTACCTCTCCAAGCTTGGCAGCGGAATTAATTTTCACCCTGTATAAATACGACTAAATCGTGAATTTATAATTCATGCTTGATTTTTTCGTATGTATAAAACTTGTTAACGTTGTTACCGACGACGAAATTCCCGTTATTCTCATTGGAAACCTTTTTCTTTCTCTTAACGAAACGCAGCGCAAAAGCACATAGGAAAAGTAATTATTATGCACATCCATGTTTGCATATTTTTACAAAGAAAATCTTTCGTCAAATTCAAATCGGTTTATGTGTGAATTTTGAATAAAAAAATTATGGCTTCTGCGCAAGCACACCATTGCCATATTAACCAAGTGATTAATAACCTACTTACATTCACGCAGTCAGCTATAAAGTCTTTAATTGAAGTTTTGAGAAGCACATATATTTCATTTGAGCAAACTAGTATTTTAAATAAAAAAATAATTTACATTCATGTCTCAATAATACCTGCTCATTAGAGAAATTTGCTCAAGACGAATAGTTTGATGAAAGCAAACATAAGTACAGAGGAAATACCGAATTTCTGGGCAAGAAAATGTTCTTTATTGTTCATATTTTTATGAGTGGGATGACTTTCTGGGTTTATTACCTTTAAGGCGAAGTTCCGCTGTCGATTGCGCCGATTCCAAGCCGTTGCTGATGAAGCACTGGTACATGCCAGTCGTCTGTCTCGTGACAAAATTCACGGTGACTGTTTTATCATCGTTCGATAAACCATCACGAAGGATGTGACCATTCCTCCTCCACAATATCGACGCAATGGGATGACCCGAAAAAACACATCGAAATGTTGCCGATTCACCCAGTTCTAGCACAAACATAGAAGGTTCAATGTGCACGGAGAGTGGAACTAGAGAAAAATAAATTTTAAAAGATAAAGTTTAAGGACATTGTAAATTTCCATTTTCTGAAAAATTTTACTTTTGAATATATTAAACTTTACTAATAAAACTGCTGAATCGAAATATCCCTGAATACGATAGTATTAATGTACTGGGTGTTTCAAAAATGACCGGTATATTTGAAAAATCTAAACGGGCAGCGATAGAAATACACCGTGAACTAATTTCGAAAGTTTGTCTGCCTGAAAATTTACTGTTGTCCTAAGCATATTGCAACAAACGGTGTATTTCTATCGCTGCCCGTTTAGTCTTTATTGATTTTTCAAATATACCGGTATACCGGTCATTTTTGAAACACCCAGTAATTTCTGAGCATGATCCAATAATAATAAATTCCATGCGAATTTTTATGTTTCTTCATTTCGTTCCGTGAGAGTGAGCATTTATGTCACCTTTAACATCACTGGATTCGTCCATCCATGTAATTGCACAACTTTATTATTCAAGCAAAATTAAGTTTAATGTTGAACGATATTAATAAAATTTAAAAAATTCTCAGCTTTACATATTAAGACAGCAATTTTTAATTTATGCTTTCATTTTTAAAATTCAATGCAAGTTTTTACTATTCTAATCCTCAAAGGCTTTAAGATGACTATTAATTATTAAGGCACGCTCCGAATCTGAGCCTTCATGTTCAAAGAGTCTTCATAATTAATAAAATCCTGTGGACATTTCAAGGAACTTTAATCTCTTTGTATTAGTTTTAAATTTGCTGAATAAATAAATAGTAAACTCTTTTACAAGAAAAAGAGATCCCTGACCCTTTTTGAAAACTTTTTGGTCTGTCCACCACTCTCCATATTTCAACAACAAGAAACTGACGTCAATTGCACTCTTATTTTTGCACTCTTAGCAAGAAGCAAACGGGTTATAGCACACGACACCATAAGCTTTTTCAAAGGTAATTGAAACTATCAACCATAAAAAAAAGAGAGAAAAATTCAAGGAAAAAAATTAAATCAGACAGAGAATAATTTAACCATGAAAAATGACTTACTCATAATTTGAAATGCAGTTAACTACCTCTTCTTATCTATTAAATTAAACAAAATATTAACGTTTTCTTGGTAGTTAATAATATTCACCTCATTACATGCCGCACTTCTGTCATACGTTTGAGACTGTAAATAACAATTCGAATAAATAATTTGACCTGAAGGAATCTAGGAAAACGCTTGAAAAATTGATAGACTCGATCTTTGTAATTGGGCTGTTGAAACAGAATTCGAAAATGTTAAACCGTTATCAGCGGACGAACGGACAGATAAACGTACAGACCAAGCGCGCGATCGTGCAAGTAGTTAAAGTTCGTGATAAAGCTCGGATAATATGGCATACTAAAGAGTAATAAAAATTTAACATCACTCAAAATATAAACAATTTTTCATAATAATAAATTATATGTAACAAAAATAAATAAATATATTAAGGCTTGTAAATATGTGCATCTGAAAGTGAAAAACATGTGAAAGAAAACAAAAGAAAAATTAATAAAAACTAGTTTAGAATGCGTGCATTACTAGGAAGATGGTAAAAACCTAAAATACACCAATTTTGCCAGTAGTTAATCGTTCTTTTGCCATTATCTTTCGATTTGTTTATATTTTGATTTCAGATTCGGGCAGAGCATCAAAAATTAAGTACAAGTTATAATAGGCACACATGTCCAATTTATTCGTGAACAGGGTTATTCAAAATGAATGATGCAAAAAGAAAGCGTAGCCGTGACTAGTATAACGATATTCAAATTCTTCCCACACATCTAAACGATATTCAAATTCTTCCCACACCCGTGCCAGCTCCCCTACACTAACTGCGTCGATCGCTTGGGAAATTCACCGCTTTAAATCTGTTGTAAATCATACGATAATAGGGTACGAAGACGCTGTCTTTCACGTAGCCTCACAGAAAGAAATCACAGACCGTTAGTTCGGGTGAACTGGGTCTTTTTGCATCATCCATTTTGAATAACCCTGTATTAAATCTGTGATAATATACAGAGTGAGTCAAAAGTCTGTACCCCCCCCCCCCATGTAATTTCAAAACGAGTGGAGATACAACAAATCTGTTGCCTGCAAATCTTAGTAATTGACTCGTTTTGAAATTTTATGGAGGGGTACAGATTTTTGACTCACCCTGTATATGTTGGTCAATGAAATGACTTATCTAAACCATCTGATGCAAAAACAGGGTGGAAATGTTTTTTCATTGACCGTATAGGCATTAGATGGACTACTAGAAAAGCCTGAATAATAGGAATTCTATGCACTGTTACAAATTGAACCTTATCTATATTGCACAAACTTTGCCTTGCATTGTTGGTCTTGAGATATATATTGTTGATCCTTGCATAGTGTTGGTACATTGCGTATTGATACCATTGTTGATACCTATTGTTGCACAAATTTTGCCTTGCATTGTTGGTCATGAGATACTTCTTATTAATATGTCCTGCCATCATTATGAATATAGATTTATTATTGGCAATTATTATTTTTTCGAAATATGAGGTAGACAGTGACCTTCCCTATGCTTTGAAGGTCAAGTATGCAAAATTTCATCAAGATCGCAATAAAACTGTAGATTTGTATAAGAAACATACAAACCCACACACATTCTTCTTTATATGCAGGATGATTCTGAAAAAGTGTGTATAACTGTAAGCAATGACAGAAGTGACCAGAATGAACATTTTCTTTTAATAAAATGTGGGTCCGAATTTGAACGCTAACTGAGATATGAACAGAAATAAAAATGCCGCCACCAAGATCAACAAGCTAATAACTCGGTTCTGCATCGCCTAGAATAATGAATTTTAAAAGTATAATAGAGTACATAAAACTGTACATACCGTTAAAATTTGATCGTATTCCAACGAGTTGTTTCCGAGTTACGCATTCAAAATCGTAACAGTGCTCACATGCGAGTACTAACCAACACGGAAAGTACTCGTTGGAATTCGATCAAATTTTAACGGGAGACAGAGTTTTATGTACCCTATTATTCCTCCAAAATTCATAATTCTAGTCGTTGCAGAACCTTAGTAATATCGCAGTTAGCGTTCATATTCGGATCCACATTGTATTAAAAGAAAATGTTCATTCTGGTCACCTCTGTTATTGCTTACAATTATACACACTTTTTCAGAATCACCCTGTATATAGAGATATGTTTTACTTCATTATGACGTTGGAAATATTGTCTATGCAGATGTGTACTATACCAAAATTGTGAAATACTTTTTGTAAGTCATATTTTTAATTATATTTAATTATCTAAATATCATCTCTCTACCATACATATACCATAATTCTATAAATTCAATAATACATGTATAAAATTACAAACCACCATAATCACATCGGTTTCTCTTATATTTTTTAAAAGATAGTAAAATATTTTTTCGAACAACGAAATCTAAGTAATTTTTCTAATTATTTTGAGTTTTTAATTCATCTTCACATATGAAACTACCCTGTAAAATTATTCGGTGATCACATTTATCCAAAGAAATTTTGATGCATACTCAGAAGAATGGATTTTATGGAGGCGATTCAAACGAGTACTAAGTCGTTTAAAAAATGTTTATTAATTAATCTAAAATTAATATTATATCAAGAGTTTCACTTCCAAATAGAAAGTTTTACAAATACACTTTTATTTCGAAGATTGACCCGTTCTGTAAACCGCCAGCTCTAATAATTTATAAATCCTTCATTTGGTCTTGTACGATTTCGTACAAATCTCCTTCATTAATTTCATTACCTCAGGAATTAGTAAGTCACAAGAACTCATCGGGTTTTAAATCCGTTGAAATAGGATGCGATATATGAGAAGCCTATGGACATACATTATCACTGCGGTTTGACTCATGTTTTATTATCGAATTCTATGATTTCATCTATAGGTTACTTACAAGGTCATGTTTGATCCCTAGAGTGCCTGTGCCAACGCAACTTATTGATTAAAGTGAACCAACCAGAAACTTGATTTCCAATTCCACCGCGAACCTAAAATGGTAAATACTAACTATGGAGGAGACGAGTCTAAATATAAAAATAATTAATTTTTTTAGCTTCCAGCTAATGCGTTTTTAAGCTTGCTAATTTATATTAGCAATCCAAAACCCTAAGACCATAAATAAAATTCTAACTAGAGAAACATCACTACGGTTCCGGTCTTAGGAAGTACAAGAATTTGAAATCGAGATGGCAACAGTTAAAAATCTTTAGATAGGGAATAAATATTTAAGGAACTTAGAGGATTCTTGTTTAAACACTACATACATCTAACGTAAATTTATTTTAATCTTTAATAGCCAAGTTACTCATCTGAAACAAATGTTCTGATTTAATTGAATCACGCTTCATCAAAAATGCTCGACGAGATCTCCCCAAGGGCCATCGAATACCTTTTCACGACATGATTTATAAATCTCCACTTGAGATTTCTCGAGAAAAGCCTTCCGGTCATTTTAATTTCAGTATGGATAATAATTTCTGTTGATTCTAGATATACGTATAGAAGTCTCGCATCAAACCAAAATACCTTAATAAAATTTAATAATAAATTATCTTCTTCGTGGAAAAGACGTACATTTGTCATTTTGGTTGAGTCTTTTCTATTCACAGTTTCTTTTCGTATTTATTTATCTGCCATCTAAATTTTCGCCTAAGCTTCTCTATTGTAGCCATAGTTAACCCTGAACTAAGTCATTTTTTTTTATTATTTTTCTAAACTGATAGTGCAACTGGAAAGCATTACATCATTGTATAAGGGTCGGACAAATGAAAGCGGGACTGTTTATTTCCTGCAGGATGTAATATAATTCATGTTACAATATGTATGGCTTGAAGGCAGTTTCCGAATAGACATCATTTTGCATAGGAACCCCTGACCAAACTATTGAATATTCAATTCTGGTTGCTCCACAGTCAATGCTGTTTTTCTTTTCCAATTTTTATCAAGTCTTGAATTAACAATGACTAGGTACGAGGGATACTCTAAAAGCTATTTTGCCAGAAACGCTGCGCGCATCCCACTAAATTTGTTTTACTTTCTCCAAGTTCTTCACTCTATCATATGGTCGCGTGCAAGATTTGAGCGTGCTACATTGCATTGTTTTCAAGTGGCACAATTCTAAATCTCGTGCACTGACAGATACACGTTAAACACAATAGAGCTGAATCAGCAGGTATGATTTTCTATGGTTATTCCAAAGGCTTAGAAATGTCAGATTGTTTTGAAACTTTACACAAACGTTTCCTAGCAGAGCCCCGAATACAGCTACAATTTCATTCTGGTATCTTGAGTTTAAGAGGGGAAGACGAATCTCGCTGTGGACGGCCACCCGATGACGGATCCCTCGTTTGTTGACCAGAGAAAAGAAAGCAACACGAATGCAAGGTGCCAAGAAATGATCAAAAGGTTCAACAACGGGGTATCAAAACGTGTCAACGGTACAGATGACGATACATGGCTCTATCAATACGACTCCGAAACTAAGGAACAATCCAAATGCTGACTCCCCAAAAAGCAACACCACTACAGAAAAGCAAACGTTCTCGGAGTGCTGGGAAAGTGATGGTGGCAACTTTCTTCCGTTCCACTGGCCATGTGTGCACTGTTGAGCTTGAAAACAAAATGACGATTACAGCAGAGTGGTATGTAATATCCTGCTTGTCAAAGGTCCTAGAAATATGGAAGGAGAAACGTCCGAAGACCGGATTAAGAGGTTTGTTGTGGCATCATAACAACGCCCCAGCACATGCCGCTGTTAAGACAATAAGTTGACGCATGCCCCTATTCTCCAGTGACACATTGGGCTTCTTAAGACTTGGGACCTTGCGACTTCTTTATGTTCCCCACAATCGAGAGGAAGCTCAGGGGCGTCCATTTCGACAGTGACGACGTCGTCCTAGCAGCGTACAACCAACAACATTTTGGAGCTTAGTGCTCAAGCCTGGGAAAAAGTGCATGTTCGATTGGTTCAGCAGGATGAAACTTTGTATAGAAAGCGAGGGAGAGTACTTCGTATAGTGCTAAAAGAATGGTCTTCATAAGATACGTGCAGCGTTCTTGGCTAAAATTTTTTATAGTTCCCTTCTTATACTAATGAAGAATACACTGACACGTTTTTAATGCATACTGAAACGCGATGCCACATAACAACCACATTTTTGCGAGATATCAAGACATAGTCAACCAAACGTTTGCTGAGAGTTGTATTGGCACAGGAGGGACTATGGCATGGCCTCCACCTTCCCCAGAAATGATACAGCCTGTGTAGGCTTCATGAAGATTCTTGTCTTCGAAACTTCAATGGATTCCGAGGAAGATCAGGTGGCACGGAGCGCGTTCAGAACACGTATAACATTTTTGAAAGATTTTATGACAACTGAAATGCATGAGAATAGCCTGTAAAGAGAACACCTTTCACGAACGATCACTTTCAAAGGCCTGAAAGAGAGTGTCGAGCAATGACCCTCACATGATATCCAGCTCCACGTGCCACACCCTGGGCAACTTCATTGGCATGCAGGCTGAATGAGTAAAGATAGTCAGATATGACGAAACTATAGCATCTGTATCTATGCGGGGCCGGCTCCAATACGCGTTTTTCCATAGGTTAATGGCGGCCTGATCATCACTGCCGGAAGGCAATGAAACACCACCGCTGAAATTTCTCCCATGTAAAAATGCTTGTTATGTGGATTTCTCAAAACCACGACCCCTGAAACAAACTCTCACAGTTTACGAAGATTTGATGGAGGGGGGGAGTCTGAGGCTTTCTCGATGGCATCCCCCGTGTACTCAATAGAATTGAAGTCAGGTGACCTACTGCTTTCGTTTTTGTAAAATGTTAGAAACTGATAAAATTTTGGGAAATATAGGTTTGGATTGGTGAGACAGAAGACTAATCAGCATGTTGTATATGGAGCAAGAAGTAGCCATGAGGATAGGTGAAATAAGACCTGGGTGGTTTGAGATAGGACAGGCCTGTTACTTATCTCCATTTCAATTTGTACGTGGAACAATTGGCAGAGCAATATTGCAATGAAGACAAACGAGTGAATATTAGAGACCAAAGAACAGAGTACACTTGGTTTGCAGATGGCAGTTTCTTAGCAAAAAACATGGAAGATTTGAAGGGTATGCAAAACAGTTAGTGAGAGTGAATGAAAAATATGGGTTGAGAATTAATTAAAAAAACGAAAGTCGTGCTAAGAGATTAGGGCGAACATATGAAGGACTAAAAAAGAAAATGCAGAAAGCTGTAAATATTTTGAAGTGACAGAGTATTGGACACGTGAAAAAGAAATAAAATACGATTCAGGCTGGCAAAAGAAGTATTCTCATGGAAAAACAAGATACTTACTAATAAATATTTCCAAACTTACGTAAAAGAATAAGAAACTAGGACACTAGTAAAAAGAGATTGGGAAAGAATTGAGGCATTGAAGATGTGGGATCTAGAGGAAACTGTTAAAGATTCATTGCTCAAATAGAATGAGAAATGAAGAAGTGCTGAGAAAAGTGAGAGAAGAGAAAAAGTTGTTGAATATTTTTACGAGAAGAAAAAGAAATTGGATACGGCATGCATTAGGAAAGGAGTGTTTGCTGAAGGAATTGATTGATAGAAGACACCATGGAAGGAAGGGCAAAAAAAAGGAAGGAGTATATTAAAGATGACTACATTCTGCAGAAAGGAGGACGGTATGAAGATATGAAAAGAGCATAGGATAGAGAAAGATTGAGGAAAGTTATTTGGGACCTGCTTAATTATGATAACGATGATTATGAGAACATTGTTCCCAGATGTTATTCATTGCTTAATTATGATAACGTTGGAAAGCGCCATTTGAACAACTCTTTTAATAAACCCCCAGTAATTTTTCGACACCCCAAATAAGCACCTTTTTGTACATGAATATTTATTGGTTGAACGATTCCATTCAATAGCAGGGGAATGTCATGGGTTCCTATGCAAAATCGTGGTTCCCTCTGCATCACCTACAAGCCCTACAACTTTGTAACATGAATTTTATTATGATTCGTGGAATGTTAGTTTTATTGCTTGGAATATATGAACATGCAAGAAGTAATCATGATAAATGCGCTACATGTTTGCTAAACATAGTCACTTCGTCCGTTTAAGCAATTGTCCCAGTACGTTACAATATTGTAGATATACACCGAAGTACACCCATGGTTGGCTCTGAAACCAGTTGTCAAAGGCGTCCGGATTTTAAGAGCTTTTATTCAGAGTTATTTTTTCAGATGCCCCCTAAAATGCCCATTTTCTTGATAGCTGTAGCAGCATTCTAGAATATCTGCGTATTCTATCATTTCTCATCATTTCGCGTTAAAACAGGCTATGGCCTCAAATTATTCCAAAAAAATTTCCAAAAGGTCGATTTTCATAAACAAGATTCAAAAATTCGATAGTTTCTCATCCATACACTTCGAATGACGGAAAGTATATCAATAACGCCCGTATAGCTGTTCGAGAGGTTTCGCTAGTCCATGTTGATGCGTTGCCATGAATGGCAGACAGTTTGAGCATCTCGTGTGATGTGGCTATAATGCAGTCGCATGTAACTCAATAAATCGCTTTGTAGGGCAATGTTCATAGAGACATTCTTTCTTGTGATGATCCCAAGAATCAACCACCCTGTTTGTATAATTAGATGTTTTTTAAATATTCATTGAAAACGCTTTTGATATTGAATAGTTAAAATGACCTAGCGTTTAAAAACACGCCTTTAGTGGTCATTTTCCCAAGACTTCGGCCGGAAAGGATGGGATGGCGTTAATTTTGTTTTCTTTTTTTATGAGTAAAAACTTAGATATACAAGGTCTTCATAATTAAAGTTCCATTTTGACATAACCATAAAAAAACTACTGGACCAAAAGCTATAATACTTGGTAATATTATACAAGAGGGCATGGGAAGTTCATACCCACCAAAAAAAAATTAGTTCAAAAGGTCACCACCAGCATGGAATGGCGCTCTATGCAATATTCGTATCACGAAGACACAGGTTAACAATGTGGTTTATGCACATGCGCTTTACAAGTCATTTGGTTTTCAGAAATAAGAAATTATGGAGCCTCGTTGTCAGTACGCCTCATTTGTTAGTAGTCGACGATGCCTGTTTCCATGCAAGACCGTGCGTTTCTGGTTAAATGTTATTATGAATGCAATAGCAATGTACTGCAGGCTTTGCAACATTATCGTACCGTTCGACGAATACATGTAGATCGGGGGCCAATGACACGGCAGAGTTTGAAGAAGATGATGACAAAGTTTGAAGCCACAGGTTTGTTATCGGTAGCACCTGGCCGAGGAAGGAAACCCGTCTCTGAGGCCACCGTGGAGGCTGTTTCAGTAGCCGTAGAGGAAGCAAAAATGGAAACCTCACAAGGGGCGTGCAGCGTAAGTGCTGTTGCACGTCGAATGGACTTACCACTGAGTACGGTGTACAAGATCGTACGTAAAGTGCTGCGGTACTACCCATTCAAAATCCACCTTGTCCAACTTCTCGAACCTAACGATCTTCCTCGTAGAGAAACCTTTGCATTGGAATTCCTTGCACGGATGGAGGTGGACGAGCATTGGCCATGGAACATTTTGTGGACGGACGAGGCCCATTTTTACCTGAATGGGGATGTCAACACCCAAAACTGCAGGATTTGGGCCACCAGTCCCCCTCATGTTCTCCACCAAATTCCATTGCATTCTCTTAAAGCTACCGTGTGGTGTGGTATGACAGCAAATGTCATAATTGAACCGTATTGTTTTGAAGAGCAGTCGAGAGATGGACTCGTGACATGCACTGTGACTGCTGCTCGCATGGCGTCGATGCTAAGAAGTTTTGTGATACCAGAACTTCACAACGTGGCATTTTAGACACAACGATTTTTATGCAGGATGGGGCTCCACCTCATATTGGTACATGTGTCAAACAGTTACTTCAGCAACATTTCACAAATGAACGGATTATAGGCCAAAACTTCCCCCTTTCTTGGCCACCCCAGTCACCAGATATCAACCTCTGTGACTTCTGGCTCTGGGGTTACCTCAAAGCCACTGTTTATAGTGATAACGTCAGGAATTTGGCGGAACTGAAAGATGCGATACGCCGACAGGTGCGCAACATTCCTCCTGATATCTACGAGCTAAGTTGAGTACGCAGTAATCCGGAGTAACCTGCTTTCAGTAAATGGAGGAGGCCATATTCAACATGTAACTAATTTTAGTAACGATTAAAGACTTGTTAACCTTTGTCTTCGTGTCTAATTTCGTATACGAATATTGCATAGAGTGCCATTCCATGCTGGTGGTGACCTTTTGAGCTAATTTTTTTTGGTGGGTATGAGCTCCCCATACCCTCTTGTATAATATTACCAAGTATTATAGCTTTTGGTCCAGTTGTTTTTTTTATGGCCATGTCAAAATGGAACTTTAATTATAAAGACCTTGTATAAAGTTTTTACTCATAAAAAAAGAAAACAATCCATATTAACAGTGAAAATATGATTTCCACATATCTGCCTATACACTAACTGGTCAGATTATTATGAACACCTGATGTTTGTAGGCAAATTAGCTATGAGTTCGCGCTGAAATTGCTAGAGGACAGGCCATTATAAATATGAAGCAGGTTGTTTACCACGACAGTGGAAGTTATTTCTTTCTGAAGATATTGTAAACGACGCGATTTAACAGCCCTTGAACGTGGGATGATTGTTGGCGCTCGGAGCCATGGAGCGAATATCAGCAAATGAGCTGCATTCGTTAAATGTTCAAGGGCAGCTGTTGTTAAAGTGTTTAAAGACTGGACTGTCAGCCGAAAAACTGGGTTCTGAACGTGCGAGTTGTGGCGGTCAGCGACTAGTCAATGGTCGGGCAGAACGGAGAGTTGGAAGACTGGTACAAGACAACAGAAGGGCAACACTCCATCAAATTACTGCCGATCTTAATCAGGAATCCTCTCAATCACTGAACGCACTCTTCGCAGTACACTGCATCGTATGGGATATGGAAGCCGAAGGCCTGTTCGAACACCTTTGTTGTCTGCAGTTAACAAGATAAAACGTCTCCGACTCCCACAGGAACACGGGGATTGGACAGTCAAGCACTGGAAAAAATCATGTGGTCCAATGAATCACGTTATCGTGCAGATAGCACAGTGATAATTGGCGGAAACAGCATGAAAGCATTGACCCCACATGCATGGGTACAACCCTTCAAGCTGGCGGGGGCAGTGTTATGTTTGGAGCATGTTTAGTTGACATGATTTGAGCCCTTTAATTCGTTTGGAAGAACTTCTGAAGAGCACAACATACTTAAGTATCTTTGCTGATCAAGTTCATCCTATCATGTTGATGGTGTAGCCTAATGGAAATAGCTTCTTCCAACAAGACAATGCGCCATGCCACTGTGCTCTTATTGTGCAGGAGTGATTTCAAGAACATGAGGGAGACTTTACCTTGCTTAGGTGGCCCCCACACTCACCAGAATATTTGTGGTACGAAGTTGAAAGAGCCATCAAGCGGTTGGTTCCACAACCGTCAAATTTCACACAACTGGACAGTGCTATACATCAGTCATGGTCTCAGATTCCTCGCATCACCTTTCAACGTCTCGTGGAATCAATGCCAAGAAGAATCGCCGCAGTATTGAAGGTAAATGGTGGCCCAACGAAGTACTGATGAGGTGTTCATAATAATCTGGCCAGTTAGTGTATATTTATTGACAATTTTTAAGGTTTTTAAAGTTAAAAAAATGAAAATAGTATTAAAGATTTTTAAAAATTTGGTCTCACCGTTTACAGATAGCGAGGTTTCGGCTCTTTCACTGCCGAGGCTATTGGATGCAACGCACATGTAGGCACCAGAATCGGCTAAACGCACACGCTCGATCACGAGGAGACCTTCCTTCTGGTGGGCTCGGGAATCGCTTTCCATTTTGACTATTTCTTCGGACTCAGTCTTCCGATACCAACTTTATATAATTCCATTGCACATATAAATGAATTACTTACAGAAAAATCAAAAGCTAATCTCAGAAAAGAAGAGCAGTCATCATCTTACTTGTAGTTTGGTGAAGGGTGTCCCTGTGAAGCACATGACAAAACTACGTGTTCTTTTTCACGTGAGTGGATCGTAGTCTTCCTGTCAGTAATTCGTGGTGGAACACTGCCATTTGTATCTGAAATAATTTAATATCTGAGCAAAGTAATCTATTAATATGTAAATGAAATTACATTTTTTTTATGTAAATGAGCAAAAATTTGAATTAATGAGACTATTCTATTTAAAGGTCTCAATTGCTGCAAGCTCTCCAAGTTTCAGATAACCAAAAAATTTCTGTCGCTTTCTTATGGGGTTCGCTCCAACACTCCAGATGATAACGCATTTTCATTGAACAACTGAATGCAAAAGTGGTATAAGTCAAAAGCTGGAATTTTGAGATATTCAACCTTTTAAGGGACGTTCTAACAAGTTTTTGGTAAGGAATAATACAGCTTACTTTTTCTGTTAAAACTAGTCAGTCTCAAGCATATCCAACACAACTTTTATACATAACAAATTGAATTTACAGCTATTAGAAACTGATGTAAGTCAGGAATGGTAAAAAAACTATTTTTGCTTTCAACGGCTCATATAACTTTTCCTTCCCGAGGAGTTTCTCAGTGTTCTGTTTAGCGTTTGGTGTAGGACAGCACTTTCGCAAAGTGTGTGAAAATTAGCATTATTTGAACGCATTTGTTATACGAATTCAAACTCCACACAAAATATACACTGCGTTTTAAAACGATATAATAAAATGAACCGCACAAAGATGGCTCCAAAAATTTCGTTCCAGTGACGACGTGAGTGTCTAGTGGACATGAGCTGGTATTGCTCACAACGACATGCGCATCACCTGTTATTGTACACAAGGCCAAACCATTACGGTCCCGGTCTACATTTGGCAACTTGAACGTGTGCAGATTTCCTTGCGTCGCAAACAGCCAGCAGGTGAATAGGAATAAGGTGCGGTTCTTGCAGGACAATGAGTGGCACCAACAATGCGAAAGTGACCCATAATTCGATTACCGCTTTGGAATGGGAAATGCTGCCGCAGCCTCCTTATTCCCCTGATATTTCACTAAGCGATAATCACTTGTTCCCTGCTCTGGATATTCACCTGCTAACGAGACAGTTGCGTGATAATGCGGAGATTAAATCTGAGGTGGCCCGTTTTTCTCTCTCTAAAGATAAGATATTTTACCTCAGTTCAGAAAATAAGCAAATTAAATTGAAAATTTTTTGATAAATTATAGTGATATACGTGTTTATTGTTATACTTCATCTATTTTCAAAGAAAAAAATTGAAAATGAATCGAACGATACATTTTGCTATAGGAGGGTCGGGAAAAAGTTTTAGACCAGTATGTAACAGTCTATGCAAATGAATACCAACTTATTTCATGAATATCTTATTACATAGACTATTTAAAGATATACACAATAGTGCATTTTCTACATTGGGTTCTGGCAAACAACTGACAGATCATCAAAAGGGTCAAATTGATGGATATCGAAAAGTGGAAAATCAGAACGTGTAGTTGGCACTCTTATTGGTAAATCAAAGACTGTAGCCTACAATTATTTTGCTAACCCACAAATCTATGGAAAAAACAGCGATTAGGACGGCCCATAAAGTTCAGTACATATCCGTAGATTGGCCAGTGATACAGTTGCCTAACCAGTTCAATTACAAAATCACTGCAACTGCCGGTTCACCCAAGAACAATCCTAAATGTTGTCAGCATCAGAGCATCATGCGTGCATAAAGATGAAGTCCAAACCAAAGTTGTCTTCCCAGCATAAAGAAGCCAGACTGAACTTTGCAAAGCGATACATCAGTGATAGTCAACTTTGGAGCCATGTTGCTTTTAGTGACGAAAAAAAAAGTTTAATTTAGACGGCCCAGACGGTGTTCAGTACTACTGGTATGGTTTGCGTCAAGAACCAGCATATCTTTCACGGCGTGTGCAGGGCGGAGGATCGGTTAAGATATGGGCTGCTTTCACCGAGCGAGAGAAGTCCCAAGTGGCGCTTGTTTCTCCACGATCGAAGGCAACCGACTTCCAGGGTATCTTGGGCAACTTCCTTCTTCCTCCTCAAGATGAATTAAATGATCCGGAAAACATTTTTTAGCAGGACACTGCGCCTCCAATACACAAAGCAGCGTCAACTTTGGAATGGTTAAAATCGCACAATATTACCTCAATGAATTGGCCTACCTGCAATCGCGACCTTAATCCGATTAAAAATTTGTGGGTTATCTGGTTCGAATGGTTTATGCTCCTGGAGAACAGTATAATAGCGTCTCTGATCTGAATAAAAGCGTGGGACCAAATAACTCTACGAAAAGTTCAAGCTCTTGTGAAATTAATTGATGTTATTGAAGTGAGAGGACGTCCAACAAAATACTTATCCACAAAGTTTTAATGATTTTGAAAGAAAATCTATCCTGGCCTCAAACTTTTTTCCCGACCTTCATGCTGTAAAATGTATCGTTTATTTTATTTTGCAATATTTTTTAGTTTTTTGGCAATAGATCAAGTTGAATGTGACAAGAAACATATGTATCGCTATAATTCATCAAAAATTTTGTAAGTCAATTTGCCTATTTTTTGAAATGTGGTGGTGTTTAACTTTTTTTCCACCACTGTACATGAACTTGTATCACATGGTGACTATTTCGATGAGTAAATCCTTTTTGCTATACAGTTACTGTGTCTTAGATTTTTATTTGCACAAACGGCGCAACTTCTTTGGTTATCTGATAGTTCAATAGCTCTGGTTAAAATTCCTTTTTAATAACATCTTTTAAATAAAGCTATTTCCACTAAATATACATTGTAAGTACGAGTAAAGCTTTGTAAGGTCTAATTAATTACATCAGTTGTGCATTTTTTTCAATAAAATGCGATCAATTTAAATGTTCTGAATGACACTCCAACTTTTCTTGACCTATAATAAATATATTCTGTTTTATTTAGACAATTTATGCTTTCAGTTCAGATTCTTGGGGTTATGGGAGAATGAGGTCATGGGAAAATCAGTAAATATATCTTTCAAGGTGAAAAAAAACAAACAACCTTGGTTGAGTGTCAATGAATAGAAAGCTATCTCTACTGTGTCAGTAAAAGAGTTTTATAAATTCTAACAGATTTTTAAAAAATTTATTGACTGAATATTTGAATCCAATAATTGTAAATCTCTGCATTTGCCTAAAGTAATATTCAACCAACAATATTGTCAACTTCAATAATATAACTTAATTATACTATAGCTTCTACAGAAATGATTTAAAAATTTACTGGTTTGGTTTGGTTTATTTGATATTAACGTCCTTTTCAACTGCCATGGTCATTTCAAAAAAAAAAAATTTAATGAATGATGCTTTAAAACCATTTAAACTTTCAGAAAACCCAAATAATTTGCATTAAAATTACTTAATTACATTATAAAATAATCTTGAATTAAGATAAGACATTAAACCATATAAATTCTTTTCTGCTTGGTTCGTAACAAATAATTCTGATATTCCAGTATATTAAACTGAAGATGGAATGTCAGATTAATCATAATTAAAGGTAAATTCTGAAGTGAATCAAGGCAATCAATTCTCCAGTTTCTGTTTGCAAGTTCTTTCCTTTCTGAATTAGATGGAATGTACCTTAAAGATATTTCAGAGTAATTCTATTTCATGCCGTCTTCGAAGAAAAGGGACTCCAATATCTCGATCAATTTATTTTCTAAGACATTTGGGCGATAGTGAAATGAAAACATGCCTTTTCTCTTGGTCGTCTAGAAACCACAGAATGTAATTAAGCCACCATTTCTCTGTATAGGAACGTGTTTTATGCTGAAACGCGAAAACCATTGCGGAAATTTTGCTGGAATTCCTAGATCAATAATATATTGCGGAGGCAGATATATTGCTGGGATTTACCTTTATTAATTTTGTTCCCCGTCATTAGCAAAAGAACGTATTCTATTGGATCCCATTATAATGAGTTGAAAATAAAGTAATATCTGCAAATGCAAGACAACAGAAAACTGCTGGTCTTCTTATGTACAGTACAAATATAGACGTTATCATTTTCCACAATATGTTCCTATCGTCATGGTTGCCAACATGGGGGTCGCCGAGATTATTTTTATACAAATTTCGACTAAGCATTTTTTAGGATTGTGAAACCACCCTGTTAAAATGCCTTTTTTTATTCTAATGTGACTTGAGGGGGGGGGGCAGTTTGGAAAGTATATAACTTTTAGAAAAGGGGATCGCGATTCGAAAAATTTGGGAACTATTGATCTTGATAGCAATTTGATACTGCTCTCGTAGAAATTAGTAGCTTGGACACAAAGACGTGAGTAAAGCTCAAGTTGCACCTACCCGCGCATCGACGGAATGAGGTGGTAGCCGTTTGATGCAATATCCGGAGAACAGTTGGATGCGGCAACATTTCCAGCCCAAGGCCCTGTTGTTGTTACAGATCATCTTTTTCTGATAAACTCATTCCTTTTGATTTCCGGAAATAATAAATTCATGGGGTAACTAAACTTATGTTTACCTTACCAGGTAGAAATAAGTACTGCCAATTTCCTAATGGTTTCACGTGGATAGTTCTCCAATAAGTTCTTCAGCATATCTAGTTTTTAATCTTTTGGCTATGAGATGATCTGATATTAAAAATTAGACTAAAACTTCCGGATAAAAATTAAGTTAATTTGAATAAAAAGGTCAAAATGACAAGCAGGACTTATTATCCTGGAGTATAATAGTTCGAAGCCAGTCAGTTACATATTAAAATTATCGTATTGCTGGTTTCCTTTTACTTTAATAAAATAGTGTAAGTACATTCACCAATACATGTTTTAGGCACATTCAAACATATCGCGAAGACTCACAAACAAATTAAAAAGCACAGGATATAGGTAAAATGCTTAATATGGGAAGTGGGAAGAGATGTTAGAAACAAAGTATTACATTTAATTTGACAAAAATTGAACAAAGGGTGGTAAGACCTTAAAAAAGCAGACATTTCGGAAAAAGGCTATCCTTTGTCAAAGCAAAAAGTAACAATGATAATAAGGGCATTAGAAGACGTCTTATATAGAGATAAAATGGTGGGGAGGGGGGTCAAGGAAAGTACTAACTAGGAAGAACAGAAGGGGACCACTGGGAAACCTGTAAATGAAAGAGAAGACGTGAAACGAGGGTCAATGGGAGATGATAAAAGAGCAAAGAAAGTGCATTAGGAAATAGGATAACGCATAGGAATAAAAAAGTGACAGAAATAAAAAAAGAATGAATAAAAAATTAAGACTGAACAACAAAAATATAGAAAAAATATTAGTGAAAGAAGAAGACAGAATGAAAATTTTGAAAAAAAGAGAGGGAGGGGGGAGAAGAAAATTGCAGAGAGGGAAAAGATGAAGGCACAGAAATGAACTGTAGAAAAGCCTGTGACAAATTCGGGAATACCTGGGGTGAGAGGGGAATGGGAGAAAGGTAATGAAAGAATTGTGCCTTTGCTTCAGCATCATCTCTCATTGCTTTCTTTCTTTTTTGTTATGGAAGTTGTTACGAAGAATATAAAGACTAACGTCCTGTAAGGAGTGGACAGTGGAATTAGTATTTAGCGATAGGGAGGAGGGGGCCAGCATTGTTAAGGATGTCAAATTTGTGCTTGGCGAATCTGGTAAGTATGGTATTACCAGTTTTTCCAAGTTACTGCTTCTGATAAATTAGGTTGTGAGGAATGCAGGTCAGGTTCTAATTAATCTTGAGAGTAAAGAAGTAAGCACAGCTGAAAATGGAGGTGACGGAGTTAAGGAAATGGCAAATGCCACCCCGTTTTTCATTACAAGGAAAACAACCTTTAGTAGAAGTGCCTGGTTTAGTGACAGCGGCATGGACCATTATATCTTTGAAATTAGATGTACGTTTAAAAGAAACTGTTGGTGGAAGAGAGGGTCTTATCCCCGAAACGTCAGCTTTTTTCAGGGTCTTACGATCTTGTGTTCTTTTTTTGTTTTATTTCAAGGTTCTTCTGTCTTGTCCGTCTATTCTTCAATATCCGTCTTTTAACTTGGTAAATATATAAATAACCCAGTTGCCTTTTGGATTATATTTCACTTTCATCTTTAATTTCCCGAAAAGAACACCAACTTGAAAATTACTTTTTAGAAATTCAAAATAAAAAAATTTTCAATAAAATCTCAAACTCATGTTGGAATTCTATATTCAAATGAAGCACTAATTAATTTATTAAAAGGAAATACAATTTTTTATCGCTTTGGAACAAAACCTGAATTTAAAGCTTAATTAAAATATTATACTGAATTTGATATTCAAATTTTAATTTAAATATCAATTATCTTTAACGTAAAAACCCCCAAAGACCCATTTTAAATCATATGAAAAGAGAAAGATATTTAATTAATTAAAAGCCTAAACCAATTTACTTAAATAAAAAAGCCCTTTCAGTGCAAAGAAAAAGTTTGATTAAAACAATTGCAATAATAAAGGAAAGGCTGAGAGAAAGAAAATTCAATCTTGGTAAAGTAGAGCAATTGAATGCTTCGAAAGTGATTAAGTCCAAAATAAGGTTCATCATTTACCTGTTACGATGAGTTTCCCCGATATGGAACTAAGTTTCTCTCTTCCTGATAGCAAATGTTTCGTCTTGCACTGGTACATGTGGACAGAATCCATTTGGCTCACGTTGAATATGTATAGTTCCCCCGTTGGAAGAATATAAAATTTAGAATCTAGAAAAAAATCTATTATTATTTCTAAGTTTACTCTCGTTTTCTGTTAAATTTACATACAAGGTGCCTGCAGAAAGTTCTTGGAATAATTTTCGCTACAGGCGGGAAGGGTGAAGTTACATAAATCGCCGCTAGATATCCTTTAATTGTTCTTGGAAACTTATCATTCGTTATCAAGGCAACGCAGGTGTTTATGTAGTTGCAGTGCTTGTTTACATTTAATGTCTGTCTCGAGTGATTTGAAAGAGCAAAGAATATGTGTTAAATTTTGATTAAAACTCAAAAACTTAAAATGGTGTTCTCATTGTCTTACCAATTGGCTAAAATGTCGCCACAAATTGCTCAACGCTTGCATAATCATTCAGTTTTAGTGTAAATTGAATTTTGACCTGTAAATCTTTATTACAATTTTTAAAAATTCCAAAACTATGAAAAGGCACATGAAGATATAAAAAATATTCAATATTCATTTTCTTAGATCTTTCTTCAATTGTACGAGATTAACAGATTGTGGGCAATTTTAATAGATTTGTAGATATTTGGATGGATCACTTTAAAGTAAACATCCTGTATATTCTGTGTATTGCTGTGTTTCCTAATAAAGCTACACAATGACGAGCAATTGCATCACGAGTGGATTTAAATAATCTTAACGATAATGAAAAAAAATTTCAATTCGAGTTCGGTTTAAATTTGAGAATTTTGTTTTTCCAAAAAATGGGGCATCGGCTTGATTTCAACTCTGCTTATGTTTGGTTTAATATGGTATATGTACATTTTTTTTTGTAAGTAGGTATGGTTTACTATTTCCATAAAATCGATAAAAACCGAATTCGATAAATGTGAATTTAATACATATACATTACTAAGACATTACTAATATTATGGAATAGAATTTGGAAACTAAATCGAAAAATAAACCTGTATTTTCATCCTTACAGCCTATCTAATATATTCTAATATTTTAAACATGCGATGTCGAACTTTTCGCAGCAAATGCAATGCGGCCACGAAGTACTTAGGAAATGTTTCCTATTTTTTTGTTTAATTAAAAAAATTTTTTATTTTAGTTTCGGTTTTTCAATGCAAACATTTACTCTTACTACATCCACGCCTGCTTCATAGAAGTTCATAGTACGGGGTTGTGCATAACCTTTTGCTAGGGGGCTGCGACTTAAACCGCAGCATTGTAGCACACTCTTATGACGCTTCGGCAGAGAGTAGTTCATTGTGCGTCTATTGGTATCAAACAAATATGGCTGGTTTAATAAATGACAGTGAAGAGCAGCGTTTCATGGATAGAGTTCGTGCAAATGCATATCGAGAGGCAATGGAAGCAGGTGCGTCTTTTTATTAATCGCAAATGGGGTGCGAACAAGTTAAACCGATCGGATAGATGGGTGACGGACAATTGGAAGAAAGGTTATGATAACTGCCATGCCGAAGTTGCTGAGGGTAGGCCCGAGAAATTATCACAGGAAAGCAAAAACATCATTGCTAATAACAGTGGCAAAAGACGTCGCAGCTGTGTCAACGTTGCACAAGAAATTAAAGCCAAGCGTGGAAAAACAATTTCTCGTTCAACAGTTCAAAGACATCGTCAGCGTGCAAACATCAAGCCATTCCATGTTATTCCGAAACCGATGAAGACCGCATTAAACATCGAAGACCGGCTCTGGTTTTGCGACTACCTGCGGGATTGGGTGGAAGACGACTTCATGCACCTTGCCCCGAACGACGAGTTCTTTGTGTGGACTATGAGACGTCCGAATTACCAAAACGATAGGGTCTGGAGCTTATCGATTACAGATATTTCTCACGATGAACACTATCAAGAGCTGTCCAAGAAGCCTGACTGCATTGGCATCTTCGTGTGTTTCATCGCCAAGCGATTGATGTGGAGATTCAAGGAGCAGGGTGAGTCATGGAATGGTGATTATTTTCGGAATTTGCTAACAAATGATGTTTTTCCGTTTCTTCGAGATCCAAACAACACTATCGACCCGCATGAAGTTTGTTTTTTTGCACGATAAGGCACTTTGCTTTAAGGCTAATGCAACACAGCAAATCCTAAGAGAAAGTGCTAACGATTTCTTCTCATCAAACGAATGGCCCGGTGCATCCCCTGACCTAAACGTTGCTAAACATTTTGAGCCGTGTTAAAAGACGCAGTGGAATCTTTAATGATTCAAGAACGTGGTGAAAATCGGTATTCTCGAGACCTTCTAATGGGACTCCTGACATTTGTGCTGAAGGACATGGAGTACGATACTGCTCTGTTTGAGACACTCCTCCGCTCCTACCCGAAACGGATGCGTGCTGTTCGAGAAGCAGGTGGTGGCCACACTAAATATTGATGTGATAAAAGCAGAAATAAACGTACTTTTTGATTATCAACCGCAGAACATTCCACTTAGTTTTGTTTATTTTCCAGACCCCTAGCAAAAGGTTATGCACAACCCTGTATATTCACAAAGAAGCCGAGCAAGGCCATAAATCTATTTGCAAATATGCTTAAAAGCATAAGAATTTTAGTTTGGTTTGAGAGCACGTAAAATGTCGAACAGCAAAAACTGCATTAAATATTTATATTCGGTTACAACTTGTTGATGTTTTTCGAGAAACAGTTGGATAAGGTCGTTTTCTTCTCATTCCCGATCAATACCCTAACATATCACGTGTCATATGTTACCATTTGAAGAATTTTAACGGGTTTCTAAAGGTCACTTGTATAACATCACTTAAGTCAGGAAGATTCTCTATGGATTAGGGATAACAGAAACTGACATAGTTAAACCGTTTTCGAGAAATTTTACGATATATAGGCAGATAAACAGACAAACAGATTTAAATAACACATGCTCTGAACATATAATAATTTGTGTATACTTTCATCGGCATCTATATTTCCGCCCGCTTCACGTCTCTTTAGCAATTCTTATTCAGTTAGGGAACACTTTGTCCGAGCCTATCAGGCACATGGTATTAACTCGCCTAATTTAACACATTTTACCATATTCATCCTATTAAATCGATTAATTCATAATTATTTTCAACCCTTCCAGCAATCGATTATGAAGCGAATCTGCACAAGAAGCGCAAAATAAATATAAATTATACAGCGTAAGGTTCTTAGCGTGTTCTTCCCATTACGTTCTCCTATAGCAACCGCAAAGGA